>OX375877.1:114184558-114696845 GCA_947359465.1 Metellina segmentata | reverse complement strand
TATATATATATATATATATATATATACCGTGTTGTGGTGACAGCTTCTAAATTGATGAAAGGAAAAACGAAGAAATTCCAGTACTTTCACTGGTATTATATCTCATTCATAAATCACAAGCCAGACAGAAAGCCAGAAGACAAGCAAGCCAGACTAAAAAGTTAAAGATTGTGACACTTATATAATTTCAGCATTTTCAGCAGGATAAATGGATCCCATTGTTCAACAAAAGCCACCGACAGATGAAAATAAAATCTTATATCCCTTTACGGGCTTAAAAATCGATTCCATTGATTCCTAAATATAAAAACAACTTTTTTACGAATAATGCGTCACTAAACTCTCCAAAGCAAATCTCAACCTATAAAATCTTTAAATCTTTAAAAACGGTATTTCCGCAGTTTAAATTTATCATCTGGTTCATAAATCAAATGCAGCAGACAGATGGAAACGAAATTTTATTCCGGCACAGTACGGTTATATAAATCGTCAGTAAATCAATAAAATGTTAGACATTCGCCTGACATACAAAATCTTATCACTTCGACATTTGCCACTTGATGATACCTGGGTCCATAAATAAAGATAGCAGATTCCTTAAGAGAAAAAAAGACACGTTTTAACCCTTACATAACACATTTATACAAATAATTCGTCACTAAATCAACAAAATGCTAAATATTCACCTACCTTACAAAATCTTATATTTACGACAGTTGCCACTTGACGATACTAGGATTCAAAATTCAAGATAACAGATTCCTCATTACGAAAACGAAACGTTTCAACCATTACAAAACTTATGTATACAAGTAATTCGTCACAAAATTAATAAAATGCTAAACATTCCCGTGACTTAAGAAAATTTACTATTACGACATTTGCAACTTGATGATACTTGGACCTACAAATCATGATAACAGATTCCTCAAAACAAAAAAGACATGTTTTGTCCCCTGCAGACATATTTATACAAATAATTCGTCACAAAGCATTTCAAAGCAAAAAAAAAATCTTGACAGAAAATCGTATTTTCCGCCGTATATATATTTATTCCCAGCCTCATAAATCAAAAGCCAAAGACAGAAACAAAAGGTTTTCCCTTTCACAGCGCATTTATAGGAATGGTTCGTTACTAAGTCACTAAAATGCTGTTATTTACTTGACCTAAACACACTCTTATCAAAACGTCACTTGCCACTTCCTGATCAGTGAGCTCATAAATCAAAGTTTTATCCATTGCAAAGCACATTTATACAAATATTTCGTCGTTAAACTCTTGAAAGCAAAAGGAAAGCAAGCAAAATACTATAATTTTGGTATTTTGGGCCGCATAAATTTATCCCGGGTTCATAAATCAAAAGTCAGACAGATTAACAAAATAATCCCATTTAGTGAAATGCTACGTCCTTGAATCGCTAAATATTTACTACACACTTATCGTAAAGGTATTTGCCACTTTATGGTCACTGAGCTCATAATTTAAGATTCCTAAAGGAGCCCCTCTTATACCTTGTTAAGCACATTCATACAGATAATGCGTCACTAAACCTCTTCAAATCATAAGTTTTCACCTATAAAATCCTATCTTCTAAAATACAATGATCACATCAATACAGTGATCGTTACCAAATTTATTGAAAAACTAAGTATACTCTTGACCTACAAAGTCTTCTATTTAAACTATTTTCCACTTGGCAACTGGGCTCAAATTTTATGAAAACAGAGATTCCTCTAGAAAAGCTTTGAAATGATCTATAGCTATATTACTAAAGATCTAAAACGTCTACACACAAAATTCTGTAATTTTTTTGCGCTGCATAAATTTATCCCTGGTCTCATAAATCAAAAGCCACAGACATGAAAAGTTTTCATCTATTCCGAAATATATTTATTCAAATGATTCGTCTATAGATTATTCAAATCCTAATTATTCACTTGACATACAAGATGTTATAATTAAGGAATTTTCAGCAATGGTCCATGATCTCACTGTACTAGATTCCTTAAAATTAAAAGCCACATCCCATAAATATTTATTTGACAATACCCTTATATATTTACTTGATATACTCACTCTTATGTCAAAAAGGCATTTGTACCATATGAACACAGCTCATTTGTCAAAACTCCTCAGAATAAAAAAAAAAAAACGTTTCTTATTCCTTGAAGAACACATTTATTCAAATTATGCCTTACTAAATTACTAAAACTTTTTCTGCAAAAAAAATTCTACAATCTTTGGTATTTTCCGCCTGATAAACTAATTCCCAGGCTCATAAATCAAAAGAAACAAACCGATAGAATCAAAAAAAAATATTCCTTTCAAGTATATTTTTATAAATGATTCGTCACTAAATCACTAAAATGCTAAATATTTACTTCACATACAAACTCTTAAATGACCTTTACCACTAGGCGATCACTGAGCTCATAAATTGAGATTTTTCTAGATGAAAGAACACGTTTTTTTCCTTTAAAAGCATATTTATTTAAATAATTCGTCACAAATTCTTCAAAGCTAAAAGAAATTTTGACAGACAAAATACAACTTATCATTTTGGTAATTTGCGCCTTTTAAATATATCCTGGCATATAAGCCAAAAGCCAACAACAGAGAGAAACAAAATTGTCACGTAATCACTAAATTCATGCATATTTACTTGACCTAAACACAATCGCTTATCCTACTCTAATCACTGGGCAAATAAATAAAAGTTCATCAATCTAAAAAACGCCCCTTAAACGCCCTGCAGAGCAAATTTATACAAGCTAAAAAAACGTGACACCAAAAAGTTTACAGTCTTGGTATTTTCCGCTGTATAAATCTATTGCCACGCTCATAACTCAAACCACACACAGTTGAAAAAAATCGTATCCCCTGCAGAGCAAATTTATAGAAATGATACGTTACAAGATTACTAAAAACTAAGAAATTAGAGATGCTCACAAAATCTTACAAAATCGATATTTTCATCAGTATGAATTCATTCCAGGGTACTTAAATCAAAAGTCACACACAGATGAAAACATTTATCCATTGATGAACATACTTATTCAAATGATTCGTCAATAAATCACTAAAATGCTATGTATTCACCTGACATGCAAGATCGTATAATTACGGTATTTTCCACTTGGTGATTCATGGGCTCTTTCATCGAAAAAGATTCCTCAAAATAAAAAATGCATAATAACCCTACATATAGATGAAAACGAAATCCTATCCCTTCCAGAACATATTTATACCACAATGAACCTTCACTAAATTACTGAAAAGTAAGAAAGTCTGTTCACTCAAAATCCTATAATATCGGTATTTTCATCCAGATGAATAGATTCGTGGGCTCTTAAACCAAAAGCCACGCACAGATGTATAAATTTTATTCATTGTGATGAACACACCTATTAAAATGATCCGTCAACCATATCATTAAATATTCCTCCGACATGCAAAATCTTTGAATTACGGTATTTGCAACTATGATCCGCGGACTCATTCAACAAGGTCATGGATTCCTCAAAAGAAAGCATTTAACACCCGCAATACTAAGTTATTTAATTGAAATACACACTCTAATTATCATGTCCATGTTAGCAAAACTTATCAAGATACTAAAAAAACAGTATTATCCCTTGCAAAGACCACTTACACAAATTATGCGCAACTAAATTACTAAAATGCAAAAACACCTTGTTGCGCATTTTCCACGATATAAAAACTAGTCCTATGGTTCGCAAATCAAAAGCCACACACAGATAAAAACAAAAATCGTATTCCCTGGAGAGCAAGTTTATACCCAAACAACGTCAATAAATTACTAAAAACTAACATAATCCTATATATGTGGTATTTTCCGCCGGATAAACAGATCCCCGGGCTCGTAAAGCAAAAGCAACAGATGATGAAAAGGACGTCCCTATTTGCACTGCACATATATCCGGATGCCCGAATTAACTGTAAACCTGAAAAATGCAAGAAAAACTGAAACGAAGTGAAGTACTCACGTCTAGTGTAGAGCAGCCGAGTAGCCCTTGCAGCAGCGAAGTATCCCGGCAGCGGGCACATGGGCAGCGGCGGTCGGTGTGGGGCTGAGCCGCTGTGGAGCGGAGGTTCGTCGGCCGCGGCGGCGGGGCTTCTGTCGGTTGAGGGGCGACACGACGGGGGAGGCGAATTTCTAGGGATCGTATGCAGGGGCGCATGCGTGTGTGGGTGGGGATCGCTCTCGCTCGGTTGTCTTGTTCCAGACAGTGCGGTACTTGTGTGTCTTGGGATTCTGTCGAGAGCTCTTTGATTGTCATGGCGGTAAGGATGGGGTGGGTTGCTTTTGGGTTTTGAGGCGCAAGGGCCACATTGGGCTTAACACAAGAACCACGTAGCTTGTTTGGTTTGTGAATTTCATGGTGCAAGGGCTGTATATAGCCATGCTGTGACGGACACAAGACAGACAACACAGTCAGGGTTGATTGATTAGTTTTGAGGTATTGGTGGCGCAAGAGTCATATATGACCAAACTGAGCCAAACAACAACAAGATAGGCTGGTGGTTGTTTCCGAGTTTTGTGGCGCAAGGGTAATATTTGGCCAAACTGAGTCAAACCCAAGACAACAACAAGATAGGCTGGTGGTTGTTGTCGAGTTTTGTGGCGCAAGGGTAATATTTGACCAAACTGAGCCAAACCCAAGACAACAACAAGATAGGCTGGTGGTTGTTTCCGAGTTTTGTGGCGCAAGGGTAATATTTGGCCAAACTGAGCCAAACACAAGACAACAACAAGATAGGCTGGTGGTTGTTTTCGAGTTTTGTGGCTCAAGTGTAATATTTGATCAAACTGAGCCAAACTCAAGACAACAACAAGATAGTCTGGTGGTTGTTTTCACGTTTTCTGGCGCAAGGATAATATTTGGCCAAGCTGATCCAAATACATGACAATAACGAAGTAGGTTGGTTGTTTTCATGTTTTGTGACGCAAGAGCCATATTTGACCAATCTGCTCCAAACCCAAGGTAACAAGATAGGCTGGTACCAAACTGAGCCAAACCCAAGACAACAACAAGATAGGCTGGTACCAAACTGAGCCAAACCCAAGACAACAACAAGATAGGCTGGTGGTTTTTATCGAGTTTTGTGGCGCAAGGGTAATATTTAACCAAACTGAACCAAACCCAAGACAACAACAAGATAGGCTGGTGGTTGTTTTCGAATTTTGTGGCGCAAGGGTAATATTTGACCAAACTGAGCCACACCCAAGACAACAACAACATAGGCTGGAGGTTGTTTTCGAATTTTGTAGCGCAAGGGTAATATTTGACCAAACTGATCCAAACACAAGACAACAACAAGATAGGCTGATGGTAGTTTTCGAGTTTTGTGGCGCAAGGGTAATATTTGACCAAACTGAGCCAAACACAAGACAACAACAAGATAGGCTGGTGGTTGTTATCGAGTTTTGTGGCGCAATGGTAATATTTGGCCAAACTGAGCCAAACCCAAGACAACAACAAGATAGGCTGATGGTTGTTTTCGAGTTTTGTGGCGCAAGTGTAATATTTGATCAAACTGAGCCAAACTCAAGACATCAACAAGATAGTCTGGTGGATGTTTTCAAGTTTTCCGACGCAAGGATAATATTTGGCCAAGCTGATCCAAATACATGACAATAACGAAGTAGGTTGGTTGTTTTCATGTTTTGTGACGCAAGAGCCATATTTGACCAATCTGCTCCAAACCCAAGGTAACAAGATAGGCTGGTGGTTGTTTTCGAGTTTTGTGGCGCAGGGGTAATATTTGGACAAACTAAGCCAAACCCAAGACAACAACAAAATAGGCTGGTGGTTGTTATCGAGTTTTGTGGCGCTAGGGTAATATTTGGCCAAACTGAGCCAAACCCAAGACAACAACAAGATAGGCTGGTGGTTGTTTTCGAGTTTTGTGGCGCAAGTGTAATATTTGATCAAACTGAGCCAAACTCAAGACAACAACAAGATAGTCTGGTGGTTGTTTTCAAGTTTTCTGGCGCAAGGATAATATTTGGCCAAGCTGATCCAAATACATGACAATAACGAAGTAGGTTGGTTGTTTTCATGTTTTGTGACGCAAGAGCCATATTTGACCAATCTGCTCCAAACCCAAGGTAATAAGATAGGCTGGTGGTTGTTTTCGAGTTTTGTGGCGCAGGGGTAATATTTGACCAAACTGAGCCAAACCCAAGACAACAACAAGATAGGCTGGTGGTTGGTTTTGAGTTTTGTGGCGCAGGGGTAATATTTGACCAAACTGAGCCAAACCCAAGACAACAACAAGATAGGCTGGTGGTTGTTATCGAGTTTTGTGGCGCAAGGGTAATATTTAACCAAACTGAACCAAACCCAAGACAACAACAAGATAGGCTGGTGGTTGTTTTCGAATTTTGTAGCGCAAGGGTAATATTTGACCAAACTGATCCAAACCCAAGACAACAACTAGATAGGCTGGTGGTAGTTTTCGAGTTTTGTGGCGCAAGGGTAATATTTGACCAAACTGATCCAAACACAAGACAACAACAAGATAGGCTGGTGGTTGTTTTCGAGTTTTGTGGCGCAGGGGTAATATTTGACCATACTGAGCCAAACACAAGATAGCAACGAGGTAGGAGGGTTTGTGTTTCCGGGTTTTGTGGTTCAAGAGCCATATTTCGCCAATATACGTCAAACACAAGACATCCAGGTAAACAGGTGGTTTTTTTTTCATGTTTTGTAGCGTAAAGGCCATATTTGACCAATCAGTGTCAAACACAAGACATCAACGAGACAGGGGGAAAAAAGGAGGTTAGTTTAGATCAAACAGGAAAAAGAACTGATCATTCGGGCTGTGATGCCTCGCTACGTTTGAAGTTGTGTCTCTAAAGGGGCAAAGTGAAGAGGATTATAAGAAAATTTCTGCTTCAGGGCACCATCAGGCTCTTGAAATGACAGTACTTTATTAATTGGTAGGTAATTGGTAATTTTAGTTAACGTCGTACTAGAGCAACACAACGGACAATTGACGACGGTCCGGGATCAATCCCTTAAATGAAAGATCCGAGGACAGTACCTCGTAATTTTGAGCCATGGTCAGATGACGAAGCAACACCTGAGCTGGCACCCCACTACAAACTTCCACACCAACCCAACGTGAGGACTTTCGGCCACGACAGATTTAAGGTGCACCAGCCGCCTCTACACCATACGCTTACAAACATCCATGCCATGACCCGGATTCGAACCAGGAACCTTCCGACCTAGAGGCTAACACCTTAACCACTATACCGGTTGGTCGGCTCTTTAATAATTGAATGGTGATGTTTATGAGGTATGTGTGCTTATAGTTATTTAACAAATCGCACTGGAGCAACACAACGTCTTATTGGTGACGATTTGGGTAATTTGGTAATTTTGGTAATTTTTAATTAACGTCGAGCAAGAGCAACACAACGGGCTGTTGACGACGGTCCGGGACCAATTTATTAAGGGAAAGATGCGAGGACAATAATTCATAATTTTGAACCATGGTCAGATGACGAACAACACATGAGCTGGCACGCCACTCTCCAAACTTCCACACCTACCCAACGAGATGGTGACGATTTGGGATCAATCCCCATCAATACGAGGGCAACACCTTGTCATTTCGATCTACTGTCAGATGACGGGGTCAACACCAGAGTTGGCATCCCACTCTCCCTATTTCCACACAACGCCAACATGAGGACATTTGAGGCCACAAAAGATGTAACCCTTGGATACATTATCTTCGGGTGAATCCAGTTTAAAACCTGCAACTCTTCAATCCAGGCTACAGCGGCCTTCCAGGACAACACCTACTACAATTAAGTAGAGTTGTTTGACCAGAATGAGAGCTATGCATTAAGAGCACTGAGGAAGTGCTAAGCTTTAAATGTATGTAGATAGGTACTTTAATAAACGTCACACTGGAGAAATACAATTGGCTATTGACGACGGTCCGGAATCATAGCCACAAAGACAATATCCGAGGACAACACGTAATTTTGTACCACGGTCAGATGACGAGACAACAACTGGCACCCCACTCTCCACACCACGCCAACGTGATGACATTTGACGCCACGACGGATTTAACGAACACCAGATCCCTTTGTACACGACGGTCTTTGGACGGATTCTAATAAGGTGGGTAATCTTATACTCTTCCAACCGGGCTACAAAGGTCCCTAACTTTAAAGGATTTATAGGATATGGTCCAATGTCTCTGTGAGGTATTCGGGCCATACACTAAGGAGTATTGATCTGAAGGAGCAATATGATCCTCAAGGAACTATTACCCTGGTGTCATTGGATCATCATAGGAGTGAGGAGGAAAAAATGAGAGATATAAAAGTAGACGCCGACAAGGAAGGACGTAAAGCGTATCCTTCGATGTCATGTGTACGCTGTTAATATAAATACGTAAAAAGCATTCACGATATAACTAAAGATAAATAAATGCATAACATTCTGAATATGCTTTACATATAGTAGCCTATATGCACTACTCTACAATAATGGACAGGATAGCAAGATGTGATGGTATAAGGGAAATAATTTGTTTTTTAAATTTCCAATGGCAAGGAAGGCTGAGTACAGATTGCAAAGACAAATACAATACAGAAATACAATAAGGGAAATAATAGATACTTTAAGAGAGAGACGGTCTCCCACGTGCTGCATGCTGCAATAACACTAGCAACCCTTCTGGGCATACTTTCAACAAGGTTTTGATACACAGCTGTTGGTATTTGTGTCCATTCCTGCTGCAAGAATGTCGCCAGCTCAGCTGTAGACTTCGGACGTGGTTCCCTGGTCTGGGAGCGTCGCTCTAATTCGTCCCCCAAATGTTCTATGGTGTTTAGGTCGGGACTCTGAGAAGGCCAGGGAATACATTTTACATCCATATATTGATACCACAGAGGCTAAAACACGACTTGCAGCGTTGTCGTCCTTGTAGTAACATTCGTCCATTCCATCAAATTGTAGGAATAACAAGATGGTGAAAAATGTTCAGCCGCCCAACCGGTCTGGTGGTTAAGGTGTCAGCATGTAGATCAGAAGGTTCTTGGTTCGAATCCGGGTCAGTGCAAGGATATTTGTAGGCGTATGGTGTAGAGGCGGATGGTGAACCTTAACTCTGTCATGGACAAAAGTCCTTACGTTGGGTTGGTGTGGAAATTTGGAGAGTGGGGCACCAGCTCAGGTGTTGCCTCGTCATCTGATCGTGGTTCAAAATTGCGTGGTGTTGTCCTCGGATCATTCCCTTAGGGCAGGGGTGGCCAACCTGTGCCGCATGCGCCAAACTTGGCGCATTGGATGATAACAAGTGGCGCATTGCATCCTTGCGCCTACAAGTGAACAAGCATTTTCATCCATGAAATTCATTAAAAGAAAAATAAGGTAGCGAATAAATGATTCAAATTTGAAAAATTCTCTGTTGCTCTCAATAACAACTTTACGCCAAACATTGAAAAACTAGCGAAATCCAAACAGACTCAAAAGTCTTATTAATGGTAAGAAATGTTTATGTGCTGTAATAGACATTGTTATACGTACAATAGTTAAAGCATTTAAAAATGTTAATTATGTCTATAAACATACTTTTATTAAACATTAAACAAGTTATTAATGATATAGCAGGAAGATGAACGTAAGGTAGAAAAGATGCTTGAGTTATATGACGCATCGGAACTCGTATGTGACAAAAAATTGGCGCATGGTACGTAAAAGGTTGGCTACTCCTACCTTAGGAGATTGATCCTGAACCGTCGTCAATAGCCCGTTGTGTTGTCTCATAACGACATTCGTCATCTGATCGTGATTCAAAATTACGTGGTGTTGTCCTCGATCTTTCCCTTAAGGGATTGATTCCGGACCGTCATCAATAGCCCATTGTGTTGCTCTAGTACGACGTTAATTAAAAATTACCAATTACTAAGACCATACCACGAAAAACACCCCCAAGTAAGTAGTCGGATTTCATGCAAATCCGCTGGCGTCCGGATTTACTGTAGGGTAGTGTATGTAAAGAAGACTACGCGTACGTCTATACATGGCTCAAATTAATTTTAAAATTTGAAGGTAGGTAGGTATTTAAAACGTCATACTGAAGCAGCAACAAAATTGGCTATTGACGACGGTCCGAAATCAATTCCAACGGGAAAGATCCGTTGAAATTTGAAGAGACTTGTTTCAACAGGGGAATATGTTCCTACGGCATTCCAGAGCTTAAAACGTTGTTGGTTACAGTGTAGTAAGAATTAATTGCCCGATCGTTAGACATGCCAGTCACCACGGTCCGTAAAGTTTCAAGAAACATTCCGGAATGTTACTCGTACGTAATTACGTGTTCAGGAGTTGTTTCGTCACGACAAGAATGCTCGAGGAAATATTCAGGCTGCCATTTCTTGCGCAGATGCCCATGGAACATGCTGTGGAGTGACGAAGCCAATTATCGTCTCCAAGCTGTTGTTAATAGGGTTGCAGATTCTGGCCGATCAAAAATTCGTGCGTTGTGCAAGATATGCCTCTTTATTCCCCGAAGGACCGCTGATGCCCAAATTGAAACAGTAAAAGGTTAGCAACCGGAACATAGCTATTTCGGAACTAGGTCCAACCGAATACCTTCGTGTGGGTGGAGGCTGGTGCACCTTAAATCTGTCGTGGCCTCAAATGTACTGACGTTGGCGTAATGTGGAAGTTTGGAGAGTGAGATGCCGGCTCAGGTGTTGACCTCGTCATATGATCGTGGTTCAAGATAACGTGGTGGCGTCTTCGTGTTCGTCAGTTCGAGGGTCGAATCCGGACCGACCCCAATAGTGTTGCACCGGTGCGACTTTAACTAATTACAACAATAATAACTAAAACAAAATGTTAGGGCTGAATTGTGCAGTAAATCTGATGAATTTCCACCACAAGGTCTATATTTGGATGGGAGGAAGGACGACACGTTAGTGGTAAATCTAGCTCATTCGAAAAGGTTCCGTAGAGTAAAAAAATAAGAGCATTACTCGCAAATTCAAGATTCTGGTGCAGTCTACATTGGCCCTGTTACTTCAACTTCTGGAAGTTCTGAAGATATTGTCACTTCTATTATACCTTAACTGTCTGATCGTGGTATTTCTCTTGAAAAATTAGTTGTCATAGGATGTGATGTCACTGCTTCGTCGCTAGACACAGGTTGGAAAAACGGTCTGATTCGCCGAATCGAAATACATTTAGGGAAACCGTTACAATGGGCAATTTGTCTTCTCCATTTCAATAAACTGGCATTCCGGCATATGTTTCAATACCTAGATGGTAAATCAACGGGTCCGAAATCTTTCAAAGGGTCGATCGGTGAAAAGCTAAGTGGCTGCGAAAAACATCCAGTGATTGTCTGTCAGATCCCCACAATGGACAAAAGTATACTAAGTAAGGATCAGCAACATCTACTTGATATTTCCATGGCAATAAAGTCGGAAACTGTAAAGAGAATTTGGCTGTATAAGATCTTGGTCCCTTGTCACCCTCGAGGAGGTTGACGACAGCAAATCGAACTCTCAGATTGTACTTAAGTGAAGAAAGTCCCACACCTAAACTTCAAGAAATAGTTTTTATTTTGAAGTCATACATGCCAATGTTGTTTAGTATTAAAACAAGTAATTACTTTACAGAGGAACCACAAAACTTGTGTACCAATAAATACAATCTTCAAGGTACCTGCCTGAAGATTTACGTATTATTGTCGACCCTGTGATCGAACGAAATGGCCATCCAGAACATTTAATGTTAGCCATGACGCAAGATAATACAAAACACATAAGAAAGCTCGAACTTCGACGAATTTAAAGGCGAGACACAGTTAGATCAAAGAGAACAACTATCAGAATATTCATGCCGCCAAAACTCAATTTCAAGGCTCAAGACTACTCGGAAATAATTGACTGGATGGACTGTTATTTATCTTATCCTCCATTATTAAAAGATATCAGTGACGATGATATTAAATCACATATTCAAATTGACTAAGTCTATATTTGGGATATAACATTCAAGCATTCCCAATTCACACACAGGCAGTTGATCGATGTGTGGAACTCGTGAGACAGAACCCTCAGGAAAAGTTTGCAGAGATGAGTCTAGGGGGGATAGTTTTATCAGAACGACTCTATCAAGGTCAACCATGCCTAACTTAGCCCATAAATCAGATATCAAAGTACTTTTAGCTAAGAATGCGTGAAAACGATTGTTGAATTGTTCAACATGATTTTCTTGTACTTACGACTCTTCACACAAAAATTTAGTTTTTAAATAAAATAAAAATGTTTATAAATATTACTAATGATGGTCTAAAATAATTTGTTTTTAAACATTTACACTTGTATTCAATAAAGACCAAAAAAAACAACATGTAAGTTGTTGGCATTTTTTTTCTTGAGCTGTAATCTACCTTTATCTGTAAATGTTTTTCAAATTTTCCAAAACTTTGAAGGCAATGCGTGACGGAACATGTTGATGGATTTAAATAATATTTAAACCTTATTTTCTGTGGTTCTAATACATAACAATTTGAGCTATTACATTCGTGAAAAAGCTAGTTTTAAAATGTCAAAAAGTTTCGTAAAAATGTGAATTTTTCCAAATTTTGGCAATTTTTAGAGCACATGCGCGACCGGAAGATATAAACCGGTTTTATTTCTTTTTTTACCCGTTTTTAGTCTTCCAAATTGGCAACTTTTCCGTGGTATTACGACTTAAAAAAATGTTTTTTAATTTTTTCTATCCACCCCAAATTATACCCAGCAAAATTGAATTGGGCTGTACGGAGGAAGAAACTCTCAGCATTTTGTTTTAGTTAACTCTTCTGGTGACTGCCTAGAAGAGATGTGATTTCAGCTCAAAGTTCAAAACGAATTAAAGCAAACTGAACATTTCATTTTAATTTATAGTTTTGCTCTAAAATGTAATAAAGCGCCATTTGTTTCTTTATCGGTATATTTGGAACTTCACTCTTAAAAAAAACTTTCCTGTGCTTCAAAGGTATGTATGAAAAATTCGAAGACATTCTAAGCAATATTTATTACTGCAGACCTTTTGAAACATGAATTAAAAAAAATGTTCTTTCTGCATTTTATAGTTGATTTCTGAGCTACAATGCTCTGCAGAGAGAAACCTCATTTCATTATTTATTGCCAAATTGTAAAAAAAAAACTCTTATTACGGAGATGATTAACAAAAAATAATTTGGAAACTCAGACTACAGCGCAAATAGGCCGCGATGTCCCATAAGTTTGTTAACATTTCAGTAATTCATAAAAAATTGTAAATTTTAACATTTGAAGTGTGGTTTTTACAAAAACCCTTTTTCGTTGGAATTTATTTTGAGAACAAATAAATTTGTAGTTCAAATTTTCACCGATGGAGGGTACTGTGCAATATAGCAACACCATGGAACTACATTTTTCCCTTTGCCAAAAATATCACTCTGTGAGAATCCTTTTAGCGCAAACGTATTTCAATTGTGCAAATTTTGTGAATATCATGATTTATTAAAATGCTAACAAATCCATGGGACACCTTGTTTTAAGAAATTCGTTTAGACATACATTGGAAACAAAATAGCACATAGCTCGTATAAGAATCAAGTCTTCCGAATATTCGGTTCCAAGTTCATGATATATTATCTTTAATGTACTGAATTATTCATATCGACAGAGTAAAACATCATTTATCAAAGTAACTAAAAGGTTTTAAGCTAAGAACAAAGTTTGTACCTTTTTACTGGGACCTTTCAACGGTTAATTTATGAAAACTAATAGCGGGTAACAAGTTGAGGAATGAACATTTTCTTGGGGAGGGCGTATCTGAACTGTTTGCATTTTTAACTGATCCGGAGATCCGAATCTGGTCTGCGGTTCTGATAAAAAAATAATTGATGGGTCGTGTCATACCTGTGGGTCGAGTATCTGGTATCTGGCCCTGAGATCAATCTATTCGTTATTCCTGATTTACCATCTAAGCATGTTTTTTGTGATTGACTGGTTTACTCTTCAAGGGATTTCGCGGCCACGGTGACCGGATTAGAAGAGTAACAAATTAGCAACCGGAGGGTTGCGAATCAAATCAAAGACATTCGTGTACATGGGGGATGGTATACGTTAAATATATTATAGCCTCAAATGTCCTCAAGTTGGCGTGTTGTTGAAATTCGAAGACTGGGGTACTATCTCATGTGTGACCTTGTCATCTGACAGTGGTTCAGAATTACGAGGTGTTGCCCGCTTATCGTTTCCTTCGGGTTTGATCCCAGTCAGTCGCCAATAGCCCGGTGTGTTGCTCCTGTGCGATGTTAGCTACCTACCTACCTAGCTACAAAGTGGTTTCGCCGATACGTCTCGTAGATGAAGATCTACGAGAGATTCGTCAGGTTTCGATGGACGACATATCTCGTCCTTCGAAACCTGACGATGACATGGTCAAGATCTCTGGAGTTTTTTTTTCCAATGACGAGATACTTCATGAACAGATCGACATGAAGAGTTAAACCACATCCCGACAAGCAGCAGCTATTTCTCAAACTAATAAAAAGCAACAGTGAATAAACTACCAGTACTAGTAGTACAAAGAGGAAAATATGACTTTTCTCTGGAGCGTGACTAAGAATGCACCGCTCTCTTTGTTGTAGATGAATGAGTCATATATTATCAAACCGCTTTATCTACAACAAATGGAGGATTCTAGCATTTTTACAACCATATTACGTTTCGAGATTTCAAATGCGTCTTCCTGGGATATCCCAATTGTGTAGGATAATAGAGCCATGACTTTCAATAAAAAATTAGCTTTATCACAGAACGTCGATCTGTTCCAAGCATCGTCTTTTTTTTATTTCCTTCTGGCCGTTTGTTTGCCTGGACTCTAAATCGGCATCCCTTGTTTTATTGTATTGTTTTAGGTCTGGGGGCTGGTCTTTTTTCGTGTATCATTTATTCTTTAATGATCCCAGCAGCTCAGCGGAACAGACCGAAATACGCTTCAGGCTAATCAGGGTCTGTTTGCTTATTTAATTTGGGGATGGAAGTTCTGCTTTTTACGTCCTCTCTCTCTCATGGAGAAAAATAGGTTTTTGTTCTGTTGAATCCTTACTGACATTTTGTTTTAAAACCCATCGGTTTCTTTATGGTACTGCCCTTTTCCATTCGAATACAAACAGCGTATAATTATTCTTGTTTTGTTATTGTTTTGACAACTATATCGTTGTGAAGAACCATTCCATGCACTGGTTCAATTCGAAATTTTGAATCTTTTTACAAGATAAATTAGGTCAAGAACATCTGTTTTTGAGATTAAAAAATGCTGCCAAATTTTAAATGAAGTGTAACTTAGATCATTGTTTCCACATATCATGGAACAAATTGATTTACATACGTTCCACTTTGTCAAAGTGGATCCTACCAGCTTCCCCTGGAGACCCAGAAGAAATCTTGTGGGGCAATGCTGTCCAAGAGAAATGGGGACGATAAAGAGCAAGAGCGGACGATAATATTCTAAAAATTTGGATGATAACGTTGAATACATGAACTGTAGCTTTGACGTGAACACTTGAGCCTGATGTTAAATTGTGGAATGAACGAAGCCGACATTAGGGATGCTAAACGAATCAAGGAACTGCTACTTAATCACTGATACTTTTGAATCACAGTTCTTAACTGCTACTGAATTATCAAAGTAACAGTGATTTGGTAGCAGTGATTACTGGAACAGTGATTGAGAATATATCATTCGATAGCAGTGATTGAAGGTTGGCTTAAATCAGCGGATATTGTTGGATCCCGATACTGTGACTGATTCGGAAGAAGGGATTGGGGCAAAGTGGTATCAGCTGATATAATTTTACCTCTATTGGTGACTGCGAATGGTATTATTGATTCGGTAGCAGTGAAAACTGTTGCTGAGTATCAGTGATTTGAAATGCCTAATAGGTGGTAATCTTTTCGCGTTGTAAGACGTTAAGGATTGTGTGCAACAATATTCTTAAAACACAAAAAAACAGTATTTCCTACCGAACGAACTGATTCAGTCACAATTTAGAAACACAATCACATATATTCTTTGGTAGCAGTCACAGTTGGAAGTGTTACTGTTAAATCACTATTAATAACATCTCTAGCGGACATAGGATGTTCGAACGATTTGTTATTGTGTGAATATTCAACACTTATTTTACAGCTTGAAGTATTAAAGTGCAGTTTGATATTAATTGCTGTTGAGAGATTGTTGTCCAATATTAATTGAAGCGCAGCCAATATTATTTAAGCTTTCGAATGTTACCGTTTACACAGTTTTCACTCCATGCTACCAAACCTATACTGGCCCAAAGTTCGTCCATCACCGTAGAATTTCGGTGTATTGTGGTCATGACAGGAAAGGACATCCTTTGTCTACACGACTCTATATTTATCTTCTAGATATTTCTTCTAGTTATGAAATCGTTGATAAAAAAGTTGTTACGGTTTTTTATCGTTCCACTTTTCATGCATGCCCTCAAAGCTATTCCAATTCTAATGACGTATTAAGGACAAAAATATGTCGCCTAAAATGTTTACCTTATCATATCCATTTGATTAAATGGACTTATTCACTACAGTAATGAACCAATAATTATGTAAACTATTAGTTACAACTCTTTGGTCAAAAAAACACGGCAGGCCTAAACAAGCAAGACCATTTAGGTGTTTGTGCGCACTTCCAACTTAGGCCCGATAAACACATCCGGTTTCTTAACGACCGGCGCCGCAGCGGCCCGGATGCCCAACTATGCAAACATAACCGTAAGTACTCATTTCGCGCCATTTGCGCGAATCAATGGGGATGGGTATCTATCGAAGAAAACGTGTTTATTTTGCTTATTTGGTGTACTAAAAATATATTTTGAAACAAAATAGACGTCTATACACCTATTTATAATTATTATTTATATTCCGTTTATTTATGAAAACAAGATACTTCAGAAGTGTGTGTTGCGAGCTGCGGCGAACTCCAGTACAAATTGCACGAACGTTAGACGTGCGTCGCCGCAGCGGCGCCGGATATATGCATGCATTATTCTATTGGATCTAATGTATCGCAGACCGCACTTGCGTTGCCGCAGTGGCGCCGCACGTTGAAAAACCGGATATGTGTATGAGGCCTTAAGGTATCCAAACACGTTAAAAATGTCATTTTTGACCAAAAATTTCAAAAAGGGTTGTTTGTTTTTGATAGAGTATTTATTTAACTTTCAAAATATATTTGATTTTTTCTCTAAGTTAATTAGTTGCAAAGATAACCAAACTTCTTTGACCGTCAACCCCCTTCAAGAGTTTCTTGACACTTTATCGACCCCCTATGTTTTGCTATTACGTAATTATAATAAAACAAGCAAAGAAGATGGTTATGTGAGATTTTAGAATGTTTATTTTAGAGTTACAGTGAGTGTTTTTTTGTTTAACATCAAAGGGATATGTTTTTGTTTTTGACGTCCAACTTAACATTACATATTTGATAGGAGGGATAAATAATGTATCAGATTTAATTTAAGTAACAAAACAATATTACATTCTTCCCTATACATGTAAAATAAGACTCTTATTACCTTAGAATACAATTTACTAACGTTGTCAGACTGAAGGGTGTGCTTCGCGACCCTTGACAAGATTTAAAATGTTGAATACAAACTGAGGAAGTTTCACTCTTCAATCGACACGGAATTCTATATTCACTTTTAGGCCCGGTGCACACATCCGGTTTTTCTACGTGCGGCGCAACTGAGGCACCGAACCCCAAATATGTACCCATAACCATGAAATGACGCATGAACTCATTTCGAGCCATTTGCGATAAATATTCTATCGAAGAAAACAGGTTTATTTCGCTTTTTTGGTGTAAGAAAAGTATGTTTTGAAACACAAAATAGACGTTACTGGATACAACCATTTATTAATAATTATTTATATTCCATTTGTTTATGAAAACAAGGTACTTCAGAACTGAGACTCATGTGCGGCGACCGTGCGGAGCTGTGGAGAACTGTGGTACAAATTTCACGCAAGTTGGACGTGCGTCGCCTCAGCGGCTATAGAGGCATGTGTGCACTGCTCCATTGGATCTAATATATCTCAGACCGCACTTGCGTTGCGGCAGCGGCGCCGCACGTTGAAAAACCGGATGTGTGCATCGGGCCTTAATTGTGTTTTCATTCTGGACGAAGGTAATCCAAGTAAACCGCATAAAACTTTACCAGCAAATTGATGTCTACGGATCCATAATAATATATAATGTTATATATCGACCCCTAAAGGTCGATATAACATTATATATTATTATGACCGGCCGACCCCTAAAGGTCGATATAAACTTTGGCGTCCAATAACCTAGACAACTCGTTAGAACAACACAAAGTTCCGTTTACTCAGTAGTGAATTTGTTTAATACTACTAATTTTATTGGCGGCAATTGCCGATAATTGTGTGCTATCTAGTATGCTAATGCTCTGTTTATTTTTTGTTATTACATTTTACTGAGTAGTTTTATAAATTTTATCCCCATTATATTTCTTTCTAAACTATCTACCCACAAATACAATAATATTTCGTTGAAAAAAAATGGGCTCAGATACAGTTTGATAGGGGCCTTGGGATAGGTAGGTATTTTAATTAACGTTGTATTACAGCTATACACCGGGCTATTGGAGACGTTCTGGTATCAAACCCAAGGGAAAAGTTCCAAGGATGATACCACGTGATTTGTAACCACGGTCTGACATGAAGGTCACACCTGAGCTGTCACTTCATTCTCCAAACTTCCACACCACGCCATCATAAGGACATTTGAGGTCACGTCAGATTTTAAATGCATAAGGCTCCTCTGTATGCCACAGTCTTTGGTTGGATTTGAACTCGCAACCCTCCGGTTGCTAATCTGTCAATCTAACAATCGGGCTACCACTAGGGTTGCAAGCCGTCCCGGATTAGTCGGGATTATCACGGAATTTAAGTTGCTGTCCGGAATCCCGGTTGAATGTCAAATTGCCCCGGAATTTCCGAGAAAGCTATCGACTACAAATATCACCTACACTTCAAATAGTTATTTCCATTGCACAAGATTTCGCGTCCATCCATTGAACGTCTGTTCCCCCACTACCATCCAAAGCCAATACTATATATGTCAGTCTGTTCAGAGCATAACCATCGTGAAGAAATTATATTAGTTGCCTTTCAATTTTGTTACATTGTATTTGAATTTTATTTTTAAATTAGGGTCTGGAGACGTAAACAAATTTTCATATTTGAATTTCTTAAAATACAGGGTGATTCATAAGTTAAGTATACAATTTCAACACACAATATAACAGTGACAATGAGCCGCGGTAGCTCAGTCAGTAGAGCGTCGGGCTCGCATCAGAAGGGTTGTGGGTTCTGTCCTCGGCGGAGCCTCCAATTCTGATGATTGCGAGATCGGCGCTTCGACCTGGCTAAAGACCGTCGTGTTCACTAATGGTGACTGGGGCACGTTAAATAGGTCGTGGTCACAATGTCCCCCATGTTCCCATACCAAATCAATACCTCTGGGGGTACCTGATCAGGGGGTTATCGGCCTCTGATTGGGATCTAAATTACGATATGTGTGAGTGAATGGATGTCTGAAAGGGACCTTCCTGTAAAACGGATGTGTCATGTATGTCGAGCAAAGTCGGACTTCCTCCCAATGGGGCTCAATAACATGGAAGGCGCACCCCCTCGCCTCTTGCCGTCTAAGACGGGCCTGGCACTCCTCTGGTCTGCCAGTGTAGGCATAAGAAACAACACAGTGACAATACAAGGTATTTTATGATACCTGCAAGTAGGTGAAAGTTTCAAGTTTTTTTAGAGACAGTCACAGATGCTCTTTGTGCACTCTTAGTCACACTACACACATTGAACCGGTAACCCATTTCTACCCAGACTCGTGTTAGGGAATCTGAAGTAAGTGCAGTGATAGTGGTTGCGATACACTGTTTCAACTCGGCTAGATCAACAGGAAGAGGAGGGTTAAATACGTTATCCCTTATGTAGCCCCAAAGAAAAATGTCACATGGTGTTAAATCGGGGCATCTGGGTGGCCATTGGGTTAGTGGCATGCTGTAGTCGGCGCTTCGTCCACACTATCGGTAAAGAAGATGTTAATAGAGATAATTTCACATGTCCCCTGACCAGTATGATGGTGCACCATCCAATTGAGAATGATGGTGCACCATCCAATTGAGAATGATGGTGCACCATCCAATTGGAGAATAAAGTTTTTTAACTTTATTCTCCAATTGGATGAATAAAGTTTTCAACGACATCTGTTCATACACACTCGGTCGTGCTGGCTTTAAAACTTTGCACAAACAGTCCGTAGTTTTAAATTTTTTAAACCAATCGTAAATTAATTTTCTGTTAAGAGGTTCTTTTCCGAATTATGATCGAAAATACCGTTACACAACAGCGACAGATTCCATTTTGCTCAATTCAAGAATACAAAACGCCTTCCCCACTGCAGGCGCAGTCATTTCCACTGACTAGTCACATGACACGTTCACTATCGCCTACGTCACTTCGCTCTGGAGGAGGACACAAACTTAATGAGTATACCTAGCTAACAGTTCGCTTTTGGGGATCGTGTCTTAAACTGTTCCTGTTTCACAATTTCTGGAAACTGTATATGTATTTATGGATGATCCTGTAGAATTTGAAACACTCTTGGTTCTGTAAAACTAAACACTAACAATGTCTCTATTTTGTATACGAACACCACCATTTTTATTTTATAACAGTTTCAATGCAATAAGAGGTTAGGTTTAAATTTATTATTATTACTATGTATATGAGATGATCATTAGGGTCGTATAATAATTAAAATTAAAAAAAAATAAGTATGTTATGAAAAGTGATTTCTCAGGGAAGAATATTGTGAAATTACATAGATATATATTTCAATTTGGGGCAATATGTGCCGGAATTGTCTCAAAAAAATTGGCAACCCGAGCTACCACGGACCTAGATTATACAAGAACAAAAAGATAAAAATAAAAATAACATCATCCGAAAAATACCTTTACTAATTCGCCTACAGAATCTTCCTAAAAAGCGAGTTATATATATATATTCAACTAAGAATGGTCTGAATTCTAGAAATCGCAAGAAAATGATTATCTAGAAATTATTTAAGAAATCTAAATTTCCTGCAAAGGAATGTTTGCTCAGATACTATGGTCGAATTTGGTCCGTTAGTTCGTATACACGCTGTAAACATCTGTTTATTTAAAACCCTAGTAAATTGCATCTTGCAAATGATTTTACTCTGAGCTCCAACTATACCTATTTACTCGTGCTATAATAAGAGAAACCTCGTGTTTCCCACAAGTAGGGAATTTATTAACCCTCATTAAAATAATTATTTTACTTCCCTAAATGCTGTTCAAACTGGCAATTTACTTCTTTTAAAAAGTCTTCATTTAAATCCTTTGTTTGATAACTACCGAATCCATTAGACATGATTGGGCATTATGAAAGAAGCGCTTTGTTGCAACACAGGGTTTCTGAATCAGAAAACGACCATCTTAACTTCTGTAACAAAAATAAGTCTGCTGTAGAGGTACTCCTCGAAAATTACGAACATAAGTTTATTTTGTTCCGTCAATTAAATTCGATTGCATTCATTTTAATTTATCTTTCGTAACGAGGATCTCAATTTGAATGTATATAAATTGATCTTGAGGTATACTTTTCTCTTTATTGCAGGCGTCTTCTGACTGTGGTTCAAAATTGCGAGGTGTTGTCCTCGGATATTTCCTACAAGGGATAGATCTCAGACCGTCGTCAGTAGCCCGTTATGTTGCTCTAGTACGATGTTAATTAAAAATTACCAATTATCTCTTTTTTGCTGAATTTAGGTATTTAATTATCGTCGTACTAAAGTAATCACGACAGGCCAATGACGACGTCCGGGATCAATCCCAAAGGAAAAATACAGAAGCAACACCACGTAATTTTTAACCACGGTCAGATGACGAGGTCACACCTGAGCTCGCACCTTATCCTCCAAACTTCTACACCACATCAGCGTGAAGACATTTGAGGTCACAACAGATGTGACATGCATCAGTCCCATTTGGACACTACGGTCTTTGGTTTGATTTGAACTCGTAACCCTCCAGCTGTTATTCGTTACTTTTCCTACCGGACTACGGTGGCTTACCGTACCGGTCCATCGCATGGCGTTGTGATATGGAGTGTCCTTTAATTCTACTTCCATACAGGCTCAATACACATTTCCTGAACACATAACAGTTACCATAACGTCTCAGGAGTCTCGGAACATGTTATCGCCCCTTATATACAAGGTTTTCCTCCAGATAATTTCAAGTGGACGATGACCAACCTTACAAACATTGTCGTATTGAAAACTGCAACGAATAACAATTCAATGCACCAGTTTTAACTTCTTCAACGGTCAGCCTGTTCACCAGATCTGTAACCAATCGAACAACATACCATTCGAGGCTACGTCAGAAGAACTTGGTAGCGTGCGGAATAAGCATGAACTGACATGCCTCAAACACACATTCGAGGCCTTTATTTAAATACCGGGATCAGGTGGTAAGAATAGAGGATTAATTACCGGATGATTGCGAGTTCGATTCCAAAAGAAGCTGGTGTAGGTTAAATCCGTCGTGACCTCCAATAGATTATCCGTTGGAGTGCCACCGAAATTTGGAGCAAGGGTGCCAGCTTAAGTGTTAATCTCGTCATTTGACCGTGGATCAGAACGCTTGTGAACAATTTTACTTCTTTGCTACCATTCTTTACATACACCTCTCTTACACTCTCGTCATTGTGAAGTACTATCGGCGTCATCTGATGGCTTCCTGTAATTTGGATATTATTCTTGAAGATGTGTGCAATAATTCTTCAGGTGAAATTTTTACTTTAGAGTTCGATTTCCGTGTGATTTTGAACTTTCCTTAATTTATGAACATGAGTGTATGTATTTTTTAATAATGGGGTTTGCAAGATAAATATTTATTTGACTAAATATTCGTTTGACTAAATGTACAACCGACTCTTTGAATAAGAAGCATTTTTAAAATGAATATTATAGTTTATGTATTTCTTAATTTTTTTAAATTCCTTTGAAAGTATATGTGCCCGTAAGCAACTTTTGTATTTTGTGTTTATTAGTCTAACGACCCCGAGGTTCTGAAATACTTCATTTTTTAGTTCTCGTCAATTGAGATATTTTAACTATTTCTTTCAAAAAGTGAAATAAGCTAGAGTTACACAACCAAGTGATATCACTATAAGAACAAATTCATAGTAATTGGAAGTAATAAAAACGCGTCGTATGTCTTCTGAAAAATCATAAAAGATCACCTTTTTGTGCAGTTATAATGAATTTTTGTAAATACCACGTATAAAAAGACCTTTAATATATGTATTCCAATACGATAAATAATAATTCCAACAAGATATGTTGGAGTAAAAATCTTTATGCTTGCGTTTTTTATTTTATTTTTCATGAATTTGACGTTTTATGATCAAAAACACATTAGTAAATGGGTTTAGAAATCCTGTAATAAAAGGTAGGTAGTTAGTTGAATTAGTCAGAATGCAGCAACACATCGGGCTATTGGTGGCAGTCCAGGATCAATCCCCAAGCAAATGATCCTTGGACAACGCCTAACTACGATGACGACGTCAACATCTAAAGTGGCACACAACTGTCCAAACATCCACACTACACCAATGTGAGTACATTTGAGGCCACTACAGGTTTAACGTAATCAGCCACCTCGTGCATGATGGTCATTAATTGGATCATGCTCGAGTTCGCAACTCCCCGAATGCTAATTTCGTCATCTGACCGGGGTATAAAATTACGCGGTGTTATCCTCGGATCTTTTCCTTAGGGGATTCTTCCCGGACCGTCGTCAATAGCCCGTTGTGTTGCTCTAGTACGACGTTAACTAAAATTACTTACTTTACCTTACCGATTGCTAATTCGCTACTCTTCCAACCGTGCTTCCACGAATAATTGGAGCCGACCAACCGGTATATTGGTTAAGGTGTTAGCCTCTAGATCGGAAGGTTCCTGGTTCGAATCCGGGTCCGGGCATGGATGTTTGTAAGCGTATGGTGTAGAGGCGGCTGGTGCACCTTAAATCTGTCGTGGCCGAAAGTCCTCACGTTGAGTTGGCGTGGAAGTTTGGAGAGTGGGGTGCCAGCTCAGGTGTTGCTTCGTCATCTGACCGTGGTTCAAAATTACGAGGTGTTGTCCTCGGATCTTTCCTTTAAGGGACTGATCCCGGACCGTCGTCAATAGCCCGTTGTGTTGCTCTAGTACGACGTTAACTAAAATTACCATTACCATTACCATTTCAAAATCCGTTAACTTCGTTTGATTTCATTGGTTCGTTTGAAGTTTCTTCTTTGAGTCCATTGGTTATTTTAACTTTAAACTATCCTTTGATTGAATTGGTGCTTTAAAATTTATTTTCCTTGATTTTATTGGTTCATTTAATGGTTTTTCGCCAGTTGTGGAATTTTCTTTTATTATAATTTTTTTTCACGATTGTGAGTTCAGACATTTATTGTTTTTTAGCCATTTGTTGAATTTTCTTTTATAATAATTTTTCCCGGAACAGTTCTGACGTATCAGGTTGTATTAGTTCTTGCTTTTTTTCTTTAAAAAATATTTTTCTTTTTCAACATGCCCTACTGTGTAATTGATAAGTTTCAGGGTATTACCCAGCATTCGCAGTTTAGTTTTTCTGCTGGTTCACAATTGTGTTTTTAAATGTGTTTAAGCTTATTACTTTTTGTGAAAGTTTTAAAAATATATACTTTTCAAAACGTTCTTAAATGTGTTTTCAAAATTTTTATTTCCGTTGTAATAGAAAAATAATTTTGATTTAAATTTTTTTTTTAATTAACTCTTTCATTGACGATTTTAGAAGGGTGCCAAAAAAAAACAAGGTCGTTGCCACCTCTATAGGCGTAGAATGCAGTTGTACTCAACTTGTAGACATTTGAAGCCCCGACAAATTTAACACGCACCATCTCCATTTGTACACGTCGGTCTTCGGTTATATTTGAACTCGCAACCCTCCGGTTGCTTGACCGTTACTCTTCCAACCAGGCTACTCTTGCGTTTTGAAATAAGTAGAAAAATTGTTCACAGCGAAGCATAATTTCAGCAAACTAGAGTATAAAATCATGATAAAATCAAAAAAGATAATGATTTACAAAAAAATAATAAAATAGATTCAAATATTATCGCGAGGTTGCCATAATCCTAATAAAGTAGGGAGCCTTTTGCCTGCCAGAACTCGCCAAAAATATGCCAAAACCATTTTACTGCCAAAAAGCTATTACATCAATTCTATCGACACCTGATACAAAAATTGATCAAATGTGTGTATTCGAGTACAGGTGCGAGAAAATTTCGTAAGTCAATACCTCTATTGCTTCACTGCATTACATTGCAGTCAAACACAATTTAACCCTTAACTTCTGTGTCACAAACCGTCTCGTAACTAGTGTGGAGGGGTCTCTCAGACCTCGCTCACTAAAGTGCGTATAAAGTTGATTAATATAATATATTAATGATAGATTCTTTAGATATTATTATTTATTCATTTTAAATTTAGATAATTCAATTCTTAACATGAAATATATTTTATAGTACTATACAAGTTAAGTAGATTGCATGTCTCTTCAGGCTCAGCTTTCGGACCTAATTTTGCAGGACGTTTCAATCCTGGAAACTGTAAAACTATGTTGTGTTTTGGTGTTCTAACGACACGATGAGGTTCCGGGTCCCCCCCCCTCCCCGGGCATCCCATTTGAAATTATTTTCTCCGTAGAAATATTCTTTTTGTGAAGACGCACTTGAAATGTCTTCATCTTCATCTGCATAAATTTCCGAATCCGTTTCGTGTTCGCTTTCAATAATATTATCCGAAATTTCAGTCCCAGCACTCTATTTCCGACCAATTATCAACAATATCCTGAATTTCTTTTTGTGTAAGATACACAGGTCGTTTCTAAGAAAAGTTTGTTGTTAATTTAGGCTCTCTGCGGAAATTCCCAACTCAAACTTCGTTCAGACGATTTCGTTCAACAAGAACGGTAACGCAAATACTGTGAAGGGGTCTAAGAGACCACGCGGTAAATGCAAATAGTATGAAATACGAAATAGTTGGGGCAGCCAAACCAGTCTTGGAATGTGGCTTCTGTTGGACGTAGTAGGGACCAATAGGACAGGGACCAATATTCACTTTAAGGGGTGGAAACGACCTGTGAAGAAGGACTCGGGGTCTGTGAGACCCATGACAGCAGTTAAAGATTAAAACAAAAGAAAAAGTAGTATTTAAAAACATTATTTGGAGAGCAAATGTGTATTATTTGCACAGGTTCCCGAAGAGTTCCCAAGCCAGTATTTTCATTGCTTTGCTGCATTGCACTTTAGTGAAACAAACTAAATTTAAGTGTTATTTCGATTTAAGAATTGGAATTATGTCGTCTACTTTCATCAGACTCGCATTTTTACCCCATCCCACAAAGGTCAAATTTGTTTCCCTTGGGAAATGTTCGTCTGGATTTAAGGCATCTGACCTGTGCTTCAACTTCAGAATAAAACAGACAACACAGAGCGATTTTCTAAGAATGCTAAACGTAAACGAGTTTCAGTATCAAATTTACGATTCTGCAGTGTGTCGTAAGTTTACCTATCGTGGCGTTACGAAACGACTTTATCGTCGCTCGTCTGGTGCCTAACCGATTCTGTCAGGGCATATAAATATTTAATACCTGAGTGAGCTTTTTGAATTGGATGCAACTAGAAATTTAATCAAGTGTATCCCTTTTTCTCCGTTGATGTTTTATGGAAAAATAAAATGCACAGCAAAAAGGGATGTTTTTAATAAGGATTTCCACGTGATCAAACGTAGCTTCGAAAACAATTTTCGGGGTGTTTGTACAAAAGCAGTTATTTCACCAGTGTTAGCGTTTTCAGTGAGATGTTAGAAGAGGAAAAGGTATCCGACGTTGTTGGTTTGAAGTACTCCATGCAGATTGAAATTTGTAATACTTGGTGTGTTTGGGTTCGAAATTAAAAATGTGTTAGCTCAGATGACGAAATGGAAACGTAAATCTACTGTGTTTGGGCAAAATGGTATGTCTAAAATTATTCGAATTCAGTAAGCAAAGGAGTACATGTATTAAAAATTATCTTCTATTGGGACAAAGTATGAACTGTACAACTCGTAGTACAAGTTGATTTTGAATGAAAACTGAGATATAAATGCTGGTTGAGATGATTAAGGTAATTTATAATTTATTTATTTAAAAAAATACGTTCTCCGGAAATATTTAGTTTTTTGACATACCGATGTGTTCTAACACGCTAAGGGCCGTGCCAACCCGTTTGGAAAAGTAACGTATTAACAACTTTAAGGTTGCGAGTTCATATCGATCCAAAGACCGTCGTTTACAAAGGGAGATGGTGCATGTTAAATCTGTCATGGCTTCAAACGTCCTCACGTTGGTGTGGTGTTGAAATTCAGAGTGTGGGGTGCCAGCTTAGGTATGACCTCGTCATCTGACCTGGTTCGAAATTACGTGGCATTGTCCTCGGAATTTTACATCTCGTTTGATACCGGACCGTCGCCAATAGCTCGTTGTATTGCTCCTGTGCGACGTTACTTAAATGCCTTCTAAATCCTTCTGGGTGAGACATAAGATCATCTGGATCAGTTTTCTTCCAATAACGAGATATATCGTTCATCAAGATCTGGTCCGACCTTTTTAATGAAAAAGTACAATATATCGTCGAGACAATCATCAATTGTGGTTGCCTTAGAAACCATTTCCAGATTGTTTCGGATGACTGAGCATATCTTGATGGACAAGTCATCGAGATCATTTGTAGAGTTAAGAGACGATTGTTTAGTTTCTTATTTCAACAATTTATGCATCTATTTCACTGGTGCATTCTCTGTGAAATAGCAACATAAATTTTAATAGTGTGTCTGATTTACAATACTGTAGCGAATACTTATGTACCACCCAATGCGCATGCGCCGTTACAAGTAAAACGAACTTTTGAACTACAAGAAGGTTTAAGTCGAAGAACAAAAGTTGTTAATTGTTCGTAATGTTCTCGCGTGTTTCGTTTTATTAAAGAGATCCTGACTAACGAGAAAAGTCTATTTTTGTTTTTGTTTCAATGTCCAAAGGTTAGTAAAACCTCTGTCATTAACAGTTGGCTAGTGGATTTGTCTAAAACTTTGTTGTCAAGTACTATACTAATTTTGCTCTGGATATCTTTATCGAATTAAAGATATCACTCAACGCCCGATCACGAATAAAAAGGTTGGATCAAACCAGTTCTATTCGTACCTGAAATCAATAAATACAAAAACACTCCCTTATCGAAATAAGAGAAAGTTTTAATGCTGCTTTGACATTTCAACCATTGCACATTAAGGCTCGGTTCACACATCCAGTTTTTCAACATGCGGCGCCGCTGCCGCAAAGCAAGTGCAGTCTGAGTTACATTAGATCCAATGGAGTAGAGCACACATGCCTGCGGCGACTTACTGACTCCAACTTACGTGTAATTTGTACCGCAGTTCCCCACGACACCGCAGCTCGCCGAACACGCTTCTCCGGTCTGAAGTACCTTGTTTTCATATATAAATGGAATATAAATAATAATTAATAAATGGTTGTATCCAGTAATGTCTATTTTGTTTCAAAATATACTTTTTTACACCAAGTAAGCGAAATAAACACGTTTTTTTCGATGAATATATTCATCGCAAATGGCGCAAAATGAGTGGGTCATTTCACTGTTATGTGTGCAGAGTTGGGCTTCGGTTCCGCAGTTGCGCACGTTGAAAAACCGGATGTGTGCACCGGGCCTTATTGTACCTGAACTTTTAAAACAGATAACTCAGATGAGCCTCATATAGTTTTATATTGCAGCCTTGATAAACGTTTCTTCGTATCATTAATAAAATTAATCTTCTCTGTATCCGCGATATGTATCACCTCCTCTTTACCACCCCGAATAACAAAAAAAGACCACCACTTAGTCAGGTACGAAAGCACATAAAAAAGCGGATAAAATATCCCGGAGGAAGATCTCAAGACTTCATTAGCAGTTTGTTTCAAAACATGCCAAGGCTGGAGGTTCGTTAAATCTCTTTCCTCTCTTAAACCTGCTATTATTTCCGAAAATTAAACGCTTTTGGAGAAGAAAAACCCGTCCGATGTAAGCAACAAGGGAGGTGATTGTTGAAGTTATTCTGAAATTTATATCGCGCTCCGAGGCCTTTCTTTAAGGAGTTTGAAGAAATCTGAGCCCCTTTTCTTTCGGATGGATACTTTTATGATTTAAGAAAAGGTCTGATGTTAAGAGGAATAAAAGCTGCCTTTTTCTTTCTTTCCGAAACCGTTCCAGACGAAAGTGGAATGAAAAAGGTGGCACTACGTTTGATCAAATAAGGATGGCTTTTTCTAGTTGAGGGGTTTTCTTGTTTCTTTTAACGACTATCTTAATAATGCACCTTTTCCCTGAATAATTTGATAGGAAGAAGGCTTGGATCGTTAAAATAACAAGTGTGGGAATTATTTTTCCTCTTCACTCAGATTGATGGTAGGTATGAAGGTATTTTCACTAACGTCATACTGGAGCACCACAAATGATTAACGACGAAGATCAATCCCGAAGGCAAAATTCGAGGACACCACCACTTAATTTTGAACCATGGTCAGATGACGAGGTCACACCTGAGCTGGATACACACTCTCCAAACTTCGCACCACGCCTAAGTGAAGACTTTTGAGGCCATGACAAATAGCGTTCACATTGTCCCTTTGTACACAGCGATCTAATTAACGTCGTACTAGAGCAACACAACGGGCTATCACTAACGTCACACTTTAGCACCACAAATGTTTATTTACGAAGATAAATCCCAAAGGCAAAATTCGAGGACAACACCACGTAATTTTGAACCATGGTCAGATGACGAGGTCACACCTGAGCTGGATACACACTCTCCAAACTTTCACACCACGCCTACGTGAGGACATTTGAGGCCATGACAAATAGCTTTCACGTTGTCCCTTTGTGCACAACGATCTAATTAACGTCGTACTAGAGCAACACAACGGGCTATTGACGACGGTCCGGGATCATTCCCCTAAGTTAAAGATCCGAGGACAACACTACGTAATTTTGTACCACGAGGTAGACCAGTTGGAAAAGCAACGGAATAGCAACCAACGGGTTGCGAGTTTCAATTCAACCAAAGATCGTTGTGTACAAAGGGACAGTGTGAATCCTATTTGTCATGGACTCAAATGTCCTCACGTAGGTGTGGTTTGAAAGTTTGGAAAGTGGGTATCCAGCTCAGGTCATTAACCCTGCATTGATTAAATATACTATACTGATAAAATGTAATTTTTAATAGAAATTAAATCATGTTTTTAGTGTTCTTTGTGTGCAAATTTATAAGAAGCAGGTTACAACAATTCAATAATGTTAATATTAATACTTTACGAGTCTTTTTGAATGCTCCAAGCTATATGGAGAGCCGAATGGATTGGTTACAAAGTTATCATTGACTTAATACAAAAGATTATCGTTTCAAGAATAGCAGCCGTAGGATAGATTATATCAAAGACATGCAACTCAACTCAAAATTTAACCAGCTGCCAATAAAATTGGCAATTAAACTGTATAGCATTCAGTTGAAAAGGAAATAAAGAATTAAAACGTATTAAGAGGAAAGCATACAATACACTTGTGGATAATTTTAAGAGATATTATACATTATATATCGAAATATTATGTCTGCGTTTGTATTTAAATAGTACTGCATTGATATTAAACATATTGTACTTGATTTAAACCTCAAATTAGTCCAGAGGGAAAATTTTTATCTGTAAAGGTTTCATACTTTTCTCTTCTTAAAATGGTATTAAGAAATTAAATTAATATCAATGTTCTATACAATTGGGTTCAGGCAAACGATTGCCCCGTTTATGGTACTATATGGCATTTCATCGCAAAACCAAAGTACTCACTCGTGGTACTCCAAAGTACTTACTCGTGGTACTCCAAAGTACTCACTCAAATCTACTTCACTCGTGTAAAGTTTGGGTGTTGTTTGACAGAGTTAATTTCAATGAGTACTTTTAGAAATAATTGTGACGTTGTGTTGTGTTTTAAAGCATTAAAAATGGCTGAAAATGAAAAGCCTTTTATTATATTATGCTTTTTTATTTTCTTGAAAGCGATAATACTTCACAGACCGAAAAGAAGATATGTGGTGTATAGTGTGAGGATGCCGTTGACGATTCCACGTACGTAAGTGGTTTAGAAAGTTTTGTCCCCTGAATCACTTCTTTGGTCAAAAACCTCAGAACTTCTGCGAGTACGAGATGATGCAGCTACCGGAGAGATGAAGAAAGGTCATCGAACAAAAAAGAAACATCTAATAAAACCATTTTTCAACAATTTTTGTCAAAAAAAATGGAACGAACTTTTGCATTAAGCCAATACACGAAATCAGCCGGAAATGCAGTCATTCGTTGTTTCCGTAACCATTTAAAAATTAGCACACAAAAAGTTTGTTATTTTCAATTATTTTATCTAATAAAATAATCATTATATAGTTAAGTTAACTTTTTAAACGCCGCAATTCATTTTTAAAGTTTTTTATTTTAATTTTTCGCTCAAATAGCTTATTTTACAGATAGTATAACTGTTCTAGACCTTTTTTGGCGGAAAAAAAATCCTAAGTATGATTTCGAGGATGTTCCCATTTGGGAACATAGGCGTTTGGGATGAAGTAAATAGGGACATTTTTCCGAAAGGTAATTTTTTTTTGCTATAGACTCAAAAGGAGGACTAAGTTTGGTTTCTATTTCATACTTTTATGTATTTCTCTTCTTCAGAAGGATACATTTTTCTCTTATTGCCAGTGCTACGGGGGAAGCAAGATAAATGTATCTGCTTTTTGCATGCAAGGCACTGCTTTCTAACATTTTTTTTTGCGCAATGCGCAACGTCCACGGGTGCAAGCGACGAGATAGTGTTCGTCTGTCTTTCTAAGGTGAATTGGTAGATGAGATCGTGGTCCTGGTCTTGCTGAGATGACTCGATCCTATTGGAGCCTCTTCTTTGGCACCATCCTATTTCCCTGAGTAAATTTCCATTCTATATAGATATCCATTAGATGAGCATATCATCCAAATTTTGTAACCAAATCTGATGGGGTTTCCGCGAATAAGAATCTTACAAGAATGATGTCCGTAATACGGCACCATTGATCAGTCAATGCTGAGCTTATCGTGAAAAACTCCAAACTGAAGCAAGTTTCTACACATATTATCGTATATTGGGGCAATCTTTTTTAGCTTATTACTCGGTTGAACATCCTTATTGTTGTCAACAAGATGGAAGTACTTTTTAAGCTGACGAAAGCGTGCTCTAGCCATTATCTTAGGAAAGATTGTAACACATGTGTCTCCTACTCTAATATAAGTCCTCTGTAAGCACCGTGTGATAACCGCTTAAAAGAAGTAGACCTAGTAACTGAAGAATACCTTCACAGCTAACTGTTATTATCTGCCCCTTTGCAGTGTATACAACGCTGTCATCTCAACTAGATGTTGCACATAATTCATAGGGAGTATTTTGTGGAATAACTCTAGAGGATCCATTGTCTCAAGCTGGGGAAATTTTTCAGCCAGCTTTTCGAGGCATTTTCCTGAAATATCATTATCCAATGTTGCATCCCTTTTCCATCTGGGATTAGGTTCTTGTCTTCGCTTCTTTTCACTTGGAGCAGAACATGAGTGTGTGCTTCTCCTTTGATCTTCGCCCGAATCGGGAATTCGGTCATCTGAAATAGTCGAATCACCATCTTCATTGTTAATCATCAGGTCAATCTGGCCACAAACATCTTGCGAACGAACCTCATTCAACGCTTCATTGTTAACGTGTTCTTCAACACTCAAATCAGCGTCTTCATCAGATGGCAATGAGTAAAGATCCGGATCGTCTACGTCCTCGAGATCGTCATCGGATATGCTGTTGAAAAATTCCTGCGCGGCTCGCAGGAACTTGCGATGTATCTCTGAAAGATGTAGTTGACACGGAGTGATACCTGAGAAGCACTTGAATAGTCAATTCCTATTAGGAATGGCGTATTAAGTAAAAAAATGATTAAAACTACATCGTTTAGCGTATACTATACAGTAGTACTCTCTGAGATAGGCGAGAAAAAAATATTTGGTCAGAATGAAACACATTGGTTGAAACAGTAACGACTACAGGTCACACCTTCGTCGAGTCTTGAAAAAGGAATGTTGTTGGAATATGATCTTTGCAAATGTGCAAATGTCATTCAAAACGCTCACCTCTCTTTTTCTACCCGTAAATCACGTGATACATTTCAACCAACCATTTCACCAAAGGGGAATGTGTTTACTATTCTTGTAAGGTGATAAGTGAAAGAAATCATCCGAATCGTAAACATTTATAACTGTAACAATGCGATTACCTTACAATAGAGTATCACGGTTTGCAGAGAAAACGGGTGTTAGGCTCATGCAGATACAAATGTGCCATCTGGAAGTATGAAAGAATCATCCACCACATTTATTAAGTTACCCATAGCAGAAGAATTGCGATAGTTAAAAAAAAGAAGAGTATTGACTCAAATTTTGCGAGTTGAAAAAAATCCCCTCAAACACTATACCCCAAACGCCAATGTTCCCAATTGGGAACATCAAAATTGTTGTAAGAATTACTTCTTACAAATGACACTTGAAAATATTTTGTTAATTTGTACGAGAATATATGTCCTTTGACTACCAAATCACGTCAATAAAAAAAATTTAAAAATTAATTTAAAAACAGCAGAAATTAAAATGTGCACGACACTTTGAAGTTCACAAATTCAGTAAATTTGACCTTAATTATATAAAAAAGCAGAATTTATTTTTTGAAAAACAGTGGCACCTATAAAATAAATTCATATTGTTATGTGACATTTCGGAAAGTATGAATATTCTAAACAAAAAATAAAGCTATTAAAAAAATTCACAAAAAAATTTTCCCATTTGGGAACATTGGCAGGTAAAAGGTTAATTTATCGAATGTTACTTGGTTTTAAATCCGTAGATTAGTCTTCAAGCGAACAAATGCACTAGAAAATTTGTTTTTCATTTTTTGACATTTAAATCCCAGATTTTACAATTTTTACATCATTTCAATCATTTAATTGTGAAAAATTCAGATTAAGCTAATTATTAACTAACTAATTTAGGTTATAATTAGTTAATTAGGATATTTTTAACAGTTATATTTGTCTAAAATATTAATTTGTTTAGAAAGATAATTTATATTGATTATAATTTCCATTTTTTATTCTTCAGAATTTGAATCTTTGTCAAATTGCTAGAGGAATAAAATTTTATAATTATTTGTTCATAAAACGCATAAACATATAAAGTTTTTTAGAAATTTTAGCATTTAAAAATCACATAGACATGTATTTCTAAACTAATAACTTTGAAGATCAAAACCTCCATAGATTGCAATGCTACCAAAATAATTATAATACAAGTAGATAAATTCACTGTTGAGTAATCACCAATTGAACAAACCACCGTAAATTGCAAAAGCAGTTAATCAGATATTGAGTTTAGTTTTGGAAACATGTTGGTACACGGTGACAGTATCTAACAAAAAACCTTTGCAACTAGAAAAGTTTTCCGAATATTTTCATGATCTTGGTATTGTTTGAAGTTGAAAAATATTTTGAAGTAATAAAAATATCTATATTCTATTCGATTTTCATGACGTAGTATAAATATACCTTAATATATTTGATATTGAGTTTAGTTTTGGAAACATGTTGGTACACGGTGACAGTATCTAACAAAAAACCTTTTCAACTAGAAAAGTTTTCCGAATATTTTCATGATCTTGATATTGTTTGAAGTTGAAAAATATTTTGAAGTAATAAAAATATCTATATTATATTCGATTTTCATGACGTAGTATAAATATACCTTAATATATTTGAACACGAAAAGGAATTGAACCCCAAATTGCATTTAATTCCAAGTTATGTTCCATTTTCTTCTTGTATAACTTGTAACGTAGTGGGCCCAGTGGTGTGAATTTCAACAAAACAAAACAATCTAGTTTACAAATAACTTGCATTTATTTTGCAAAGAGTTGTATGTACAATAATAACAATATATATTCGCATTCCTGTCATTGGTGGTGCAAAACAGGCAAAAACTCAACAGTCGCGGCCTCATAAACGAGCACCGCAATACAAAAACCCGATGCTCTCTTGGAGCTCAGCAACCGATCTCCTTGTGTCGCCAGACACCCCCCCCCCCCATTCAACCAGCCACAACTTACTTGCACCCCAAAGTAAACGGGACAGCTGTTGGGACATTCATCAGCAGGGCTCGGGCAAGGAATTCTCGATCAAAGATTAGTGGTGGTGTTTACGACGTCACAACCTTTATCCTATTTCATTATTCATTTTACGGAAAATGTGACCGAATATGATATATTACTATATCTTAACCAGTAGATGACGATATCGTCATCTACTGGAAATGTCACGAACTTTTAGCTAAGGAGACTGTAGAGTCACTGTAAGCATAACCTACCTCATAGCAAGCCGACCGATACTTCAGTAACAACCTGTAATGACACATCGCTTTTAAGAGTTTGGAGACTTCTTTTTGATTGTTATTTAGACGTATAAGGCCTTTTATCCCCAATGGCGGGCACTGTACTTTTTCCTTCGCCACTACAAGGCCAGAAGCGATGGTAACTACTTCCAATGGCGGGAACTAAAGACCTGTCCTTGGCCACTACAAGGCCGGTAGTTATGGTCACTTGTGAAGGGGCACACAGTGGGTGGACCATCATTGTACCCTTACAAAGGACATTCATCAGCAGGGCTCGGGCAAGGAATTCTCGGTCAAAGGCGGTGTTTGCGACGTCACAATCTTTATACTATTTCATTATTCATTTTAGGGGAAATGTGACCGAATATGATATATTACTTTTTCAACCGTACGGTATCGTCATCTACTGGAAGTGTTATGATCTTTTAGCTAGGGAGACTGTAGAGCCACTGTAAGGATAACCTTCCTCATAGCAGGCCAACCGATACTTCAGAAACAACCTGTAATAACACATCGCTTTTAAGAGTTTGGAGATTTCTTTTTGATTGTTCTTTAGACGCATAAGGTTTTTTTCCCCCAATGGCGGGCACTGGACTTTTTCATTGGCCACTACAAGGCCGTAAGCGATGTTACTACTTCCAATGGCGGGCACTAAGGACTTGTCCTTAGCTACTACAAGGCCGGAAGTGATGGTCACTTGTGAAGGGGTACCCAGTGGGTGGACCACCATAGCCCCAAACAAAGGAGAGCACAAATTACATCCATGCCCTGACCCCTGATTCGAACTGGGAACCTTCCGTTCAAGAGGCCAACACCTTGACCACTAGACCGGTTGGTCGGCTTAGACGTATAAGGTAATGTTATTTCGAAAGTTTTTACATGAATAAATAATCTTGAAATAGATTTTTGTCATTCTCGTATTTCTTTGTTATCGTGAATGTATATATTTTCATATTAAAAAAGCTTTTCCCAAAATAGCTGTTTTGAAAATTTTATAAAATTGTTTTTTGGGTACATTTGCAATGTATTTTGAAAAATAAATCCATAAACATTTCGAAACAGCTTTAGTGACTGTTGAAAATCAAAAAGATGTTAAGGCGTATAAGATAAGTAGTTAAGTTTATACGAAAGTTTTTACATGAATAAATAAGTTTTAAATAGATTTTTGTCATGTTCGTATGTTATTGTGAATGTACAAAATCATATTAATAAAGCTTTTCGCAAAATTGCTGTGTGGAAAATTTTATAAAAATTTTTTTGGGTATATTTTCAATGTGTTTTGAAAAATAAATCCATTACCATTTCGGAACAGCTTTAGTAAGTGTTGAAAATCAAAAAGAAGTTTGTTAAATGTTTCATTAGACAGTCACCAATGCAATTTTAATAAAAGTATCTTATATTAGGTCACTTTGCCTATATACTCAATTACCAATACGATACATTAATGTCATGTTTTCTTACGGTAATTGAAGGTCAAGTGTGAAATTCTGTAATATTGGTTAAAGTGTCTTTGTTTTTAGCGAATCTCCAAATGTCACAAGAATGCTAAGAAATGGATAAAGTGCATTGATCACCAAATGCAGAAAAAAAAACCTTTTCCGGGATTTTTCGAAAAAGCTTCAACTGTTCAATTTCGTTACCTAAAGAAAAATTTGAAAGGTAACGGCACGACAAACATTCAAAAACTCCACCTACTCTGCCATTAGAGATTTTCCTTTTTCGGTTTTTCAATTTAAAGAGCATTTGCAAGAAGTTCTTTTTATCTTCCTGGATTTTCCAAAAAAGTCTAAAAGCTTCACAACAATCTAAACTGACGATAAATTATTCAAAGACCAGCGCCAGTATCTAGAAACTCTTCATAGAAATTCCGACCAATTCGCGATAAAACGAACAGTCAGCAATTTTTACGTTCTCGTTAACAAAAAAACACTTTGAAGAAAAAATTCAAGGCGAAAGAATTTAAGTAGCTTTTAAACGGAGGTTCCTTAAATTTCATTCCTACGTATATTTTTTTTCTCCTTGGTATTTAAAACGTTAGTTTTTGGAAATTATCTATGGTGATGGGTGGGAAAAAAGTAAACTCAAATAACAATAACAAATAAATTAGTCTATCATTCGCATTTGGTGATTGGCGTGAGCATCATAGGTAAGTAGGTATTTTAATTAACGTTGCACTGGAGCTACACAACGGACTGTCCGTCACGGTTTGCAATCAAACCAGAAGGGAAAGATCCGAGAACAACACCATGTAATTTTGAACCATTGTCAGATGGCGAAGTCGCACCTGAGTTGGCGCTCCACTCTCTAAGCTTCCACACCACGCCAATGTGAGGACATTTGAGTCCACTATAGATTTAACGTGCACCAGCCTCCTTTGTGTTGCTCCAGTGTGACGTTAGTTAAAATACTACTATCGCAATGAATATTAAGGTGTGCCGTAGAACCTTTATTTTAAATTTTGACTTTAAAAATCCAGTTTTTTCCCTACAGGTAATTGGTGTAAACTTAGAATCATTTCAGGGAAAAAAAATCAGATTGTGCAAATAATTAATTATCTAATTGAGATTATAATTAGATAATTAGCATGTTTTTTTAAACAAAGTATCTCAAATTCTAATTTGTTTAAACAGACTGTTGGAAATTATTCCTAACATTGCTCTCCATGCTTTGAACTTCCGTCAAATTGCTAGAAAAAATAGTTTTTCTTAAAAATTTTTAATCGAGGAAGAAAAAAAAAATCCATACTTTTTTCAGAAATTTCAACATTTAAAAATCAATTAAAAAGACATATCTTGACTAAAAACTCTGATTGAGGTTCAAAACATCTAGTGTATAAAATAGATTATTATAGTGCAAAATTAATTATAATAGTTGAATTGAGGTGGAGTTTTCACGTTTCGAACAAAGCATCCTATTAAAAAAAAACCAGTTCTTTAGAAATCGAGTTTAAAATATTGGAAACATGTCTGTTCACGGTGACAGTACCCAACAAAAACCCTTGTAAAATTAAAAAACTATTTCGAATATTTTCAAGATCTTAGCATCGTTTGAAAGCGGCACAATTGTGCAATATTTTAAATAAATAAACAAATCTATTGATATCCTGGTCTATTTTCGTGATTTCTACTATATACATACATCCATTAAAAAAAAAGCATTGTTAGTGAAAGAACTCATAAAAACCATTCATAAAGTAGCAAATATTTTAAAAATAAAGTAGTGTTCTTTTTTTATTTCAATAATTTCAAAAGTGCGTTTATTGTTGTTGTTGTTTCTCATGCCTACACTGGCAGACCAGAGGAGTGTCAGGCCCGTCGAGGGGGTGCACCTTCCATGTAAGTGAGCCCCATTGGGAGGAAGTCCGACTTTGCTCGACATACATGACATATCCGTTTTACAGGAAGGTCTCTTTCATACACCCATTCACTCACACATATCGTAATTTAGGTCCCAATCAGAGGCCGATAACTCCCTGATCAGGTACCCCCAGGGGTATTGATTTGGTATGGGAACATGGGGGACTTTGTGACCACGACCTATTTAACGTGCCCCAGCCACCATTAGTGAACACGACGGTCTTTAGCCAGGTCGAAGCGCCGATCTCGCAATCATCAGAATTGCATGTTCCGAAGAGGACAGAACCCACAACCCTTCTGATGCGAGCCCGACTCTGTACTAACTGAGCTACCGCTGTAGAGATGGGTACTTAAAATATGTATAAAAAAACAGCATTTCCGTGGGTTTTTTAGGAATTAAGTGATTATCAAATTTCTCAAAATGAGTGGTGTGTATGCAAGAGAAAAGCAATCAGAGTAGTAATTTTGACGAGCGTTGTGACAGAATGGACGTCTATACTTACTGTTTAAATGTAGTTCCAATTCAGACAAATATGAAAAGTTATGACTGCGGTTTTAGTCCATTGTCGATATATTCGTAGTTCAGGAGTACTTTATTTAGATTGATCAAGGGTATTTTACTGAGATGTTTATGTTATCAGTCCTAGGTTTTATTTACATTTGGTATTATCTAAAAGCAAAGGCTGCTTTGGAGAGAAGGATTTCATTCTCTACCATGTTTACAAATCCCTTCAGGGTTCACATTCAATCACAACATGTCCCCGCCATATGACATAACACATAACACCAGTATACTCCCCTACACTTAATCCCTTTTCGTATTTTCTCCCTCCAGCTATATGAAAACGCTTAGCTCAGACAACACGAAACCTCACTTTTAATTTCACCCACTAAAACTCACAGAACTATACCCAAACCACACATCGTTATCGCCAGGCCAAAGGCATCCATATACAAAATTGTCACTACTTTAAAAATGCGTGCAAAGTTTGGATGCTTCAGAAAAATAGAGTTACGAATAAAGAAAATGGCGTTTCCACTAAGATTCATAATTCGTAACGTTGTCATAGTATGGAACATAAAATTCTGACGCTACGAAACGGTAGATAGGAATCGTCAAAATGCAGATTGGTGGTGCTAACGATATTTTATTGAAAACAACATTACACGTCCTATAAAGCAGTGCTCCCCAACCTTTTTATCGCCGCGGACCGGATCATCGTTTGATAATTTTAACGCGGCCCGCTGATGGGGAGGGGGGGGGGACGTTGATTGTTTATATTTTAGATTGTTTTGATTTAATAATTTTAATTTAATTGTATTTAAACATGCCTTCAAAAAAAATACAGTTACACCAAAAAATGAATATAAAGTGATTTAACATTTTAACTCACTAGAACGCTAAATCAATGACAACCCTGAGCTTGTTTCATTGCAACGAGACGGTTTCATCTGGGGGTAATAATAGACAATGACACCCGAAGTGTGTTGCTTATGTCTAGTTTATTCCGTTGTTTTGTTTTGGTTGCTGTCACTGCAGAAAACCCCGCTTCACACAGATAGGTTGTCGGAAATGGTAATAGGGATTTAAGTGCTGTGGTGGCAATCTCAGGGTATTCCGCCATGACTTTAATCCAGAACACCGGCAGAGTTGTTGTCTCGAACGTAGTTTTAAGGCCGCCTTCATTTGCAATCTCCAGCAGTTGATCTTCTTGCACAGACATGCTAGATTCGCCTGATTTGTTGACAAATGGGTTGCGGATCCATTCCTTACTAGTTCGTGGGTCTTTTGTGGTTGGGAAGTAGCGATAAAACTCTTTTAAAAGCAAAGACAGGTGATCGTGCACCAACTGGGAGAATGAATGTTTAGGTTCAGTCTCGCCTAAAATCCCCGCTAATGTCTGAAACCTGTCCAAAATGCCTCTGTTCAAGCGCCTTCCCCACAACTTCAGTTTGGCTTTAAATGCAGCTACTTTGTCTGCCAACAGCTGTCACATTTGTCAAAATTGGAAAATCGAGACATACAGAATTCAGAAATCATAATTGGAGCTCTAGTAACAGAACAAATTTCAAGTTAGGATTTACCGCCTCCTAATTTGTGTGGACATTTCATAGTTAAGAACCGCACAAACCCGAGAGAAATACACCACAGTAAATAAAATGGAAATAATTTAATGTTCCTTGGGCGGCCCGGTACCATTTGATCCACGGACCGGGGGTTGGGGACCACTGCTATAAAGCTTTAATGAAATCCTAATGGGTTATTTTGGGATCAGCGTTTTCAAATTACGCCTTTTTAAAAAATTCTCTGTTTCGATGTGCTGATTTTGCATGTATAAGGAACATTATTTAAACAGAAAGAAGCACATATTGTTAATGGAAATAAATACTTAAACTGATGAAGGTGCAAAATATTTTATTACCTATTGAGTAATCACGTTTAGCTGCTCCATAATTAACGAACGATGATCAGTAAGGGCTAAAAAGACCGTAAGATCAAGCAGAATCACGACATAATTGACATATACGAGTAAATAGAATGTATAGTATGACCCATAAGCATTGTTATAAGTTATCAAATATAGTACTATAATTTCTGGATTGTAAGTGAAATTCAACTTTGAAGTGTGCCGCTAACAATTCTTCAAGTTCTCATCTAACTAGAATTAATTTTTTATGTGTCACTGTGTTAACGCATTTTCACACCGTCTCTGAATTCGACTGACCTTTTTTTTTAATATAAATATACAAGTATATACATATATACATATGTATATTATTTAATTATTACACTCGTATAATTAATATTTATTATTTCTCTCTCTCTCTCTCTCTATATATATATATATATATATATATATATATATATATATATATAATCACAGGCCTTCATTAATGGAATTACCCTTTAATGTTAATATAAAACTGCACTATAGTAACTAACAGTAAATTCTTTGCTGAAGTTCGTACTAAACAGCAGTTGGAACTTCCTATGTCTGTTTCAATCCTCAATCCAACATCACTCCAACCCGACTATTCGCGTCTAAAACTACGATTTGTGCCTTCGTCACAACCTGCCAATATTTTTCCTAGCCATTTTCTGAATTTTCACATTTGCATGGAGTGGGAAAAAACTTCGTAACACTTTTGGATGAAATACCTGATAAACCAAGATGATAGTCGGTGATGGTTTTATGCCCAATGACAGACACCACTTCCTTGCTGCTCATCTATGCGCATTGGTATTTATAAAGTGTCCTCCTGACAGCTTTGAATATAATGGGTACCCGTAGACAGTTCTGCTTCATTGTAAAATATTCCATTGTGATTCTGAGGCTTTTCGATATTCGAAAGTTCGAGAGTTTTGACGGCTACAACCACCCGTCGTTTTTAGACGTTTGTTCTTTTTACTATTTTGGTAATCCCTCTTTCAACTATATTTTTTATACCAACAACATTTGCTGTATTTGTTTTGAGAACATTCGATGAGTCTGGACACTTTGAAGATGAATGGTTTCAATGCACTTGGTCTTGGTTAGACCAGGGGTCGCTAAACCTCTTTTAATGTCGACCCTTGAAGAGTTTCTTGCCTTTTTTCGATCACCTATAATTTACTCTTACGTTATTATAATAGGAAAAGGAAAAGAAACGCTTTTATGAGTTTTTAGATTGTTTATTTTACAGTAGTTACAATGTTTATTGTATGTTTAATATAGTATACAAGGAGGCCCGCCCACTGCTCACTGACGCTTGGCAACCCCCGGAGGATTGCTTTGCAATCCTCATTGGTTCGCTGGACGAACCTTGCTCGTTTCGTTGGCATCAATTTATTGTTTAAAAAATATCATATTCCAAAAAATTATTTTTCAAATATAAATTTGTTGTACTACAGAAAAATTATACAGTACATCTGGAATCAGAACTCGAACAATTTGGAATTCAAATGAAAACTTTGAGCAAACTTTGACTTGAAATGTGAGCGCTGCTTTGAAAATCGAATACCCAGCATGCCTTTTGTAAGCTACAAAAGCTCGACTAATATTCATTTTTTTGCAATAAAATTATATCCGATAACGCTATAAATACAATTAAGGCGGGAGGCTTCGTGGTAAACAAGCAATCGTACAGTGTTGCCAAACACAAAAAGGAATAACGGCTTTTTTGCTTGCTACGAAATAGCCTTAAAGCCAAAGAGGTACGTTTTTGGTTTTGACGTCCTTCTTAACATTACATATTTGATTGGAGGGATAGATAATGTATCAAATTTAATTCAGTTAACAAAATAACAGTAATACAATTTTCCATTTATATATATATATATATATGAAAATAAAACATATTCACTTAGTATACAATTTACTAACGTTGTAAATGTGAAGGGTGTGCTACGTGACTCTTGACAAGATTAGCAATGTCGGTTTCAAAATGAGTAAGTTACATAAAAAATTATAAATATTACCCGTACAATTATATCTTATATTTTCTATCTACCCCTCAGTCCGAGTGAACTCCTAGGAATGTTATATCGACCCCTATGCTATCGATATCGACTACTTTGGCGACCATTTTACTAGACCAAGATAACTAGAAACAACCCTATTTTCTGTGTTTTTATTTGTTCTTTTTATCTGTTTTCTTCGCTGTAACTTATACGTGTGCCTCTTTCTCTGGAATCGGAAAAAAAACTTTGATCCAAAGAAACTTCGAATGCAGTTTCTTAAATTTTCTCTAAACATAAACTTGTAAGTGATTTCAGTAAGTGGTTTTGACGAGATACCATCGTCATCAAGATGTTGCTGATTGTTTTATGGTGACGAGGTTATGATCTGGTCAGTTTTTCAATGAAGAGATATATCTGGTTCAACAAGATTTGATAATGGTTTTGCTTATTTCGACCTGCCTCGCATAGACAGCCCAAAAGGGTTTTAATGGAATGTGTCAATGATAACGCTATTGTACTAAATTCTTCAACGATTTATGGTGATAATATAACATAATCACATACTTATAAATTTATTTTAATGCATTAATTTCTATGAAATATATTTAAATATCTTTTGCTTTAAAAAACAAAGAGTAACGCTTTAGAAATTTACTTCAGCTCAGTAAAGTATAATACTGATTCTGCAAAATAAATTGGATTTCTATTACTTTTAGGTTTTTGCAAAAGTTCGTCCCATTATTTTGACAGAAATTGAAAAATTATTTTACTGAATATTTAACCATTAGGGAACATACAACATTTTATCAATGTTGTATGTGCCGTTCTGTTCAATGACCTTTCTCCATCTGTCTGGTATTTGCATCGTTCCGCGCTCATAGAAGTTCTGAGGTTTGTGGCTAAAGTACCGATACAGATGACGAAACTTCCAAGACCAATTGACGGCGCGTGGAATCGTTAACTGCACCGTCACCCTTTTCAATACATGTCTTCTTTTCCGTCTGTGAAGCATTCTTGCCTTTTTGGAAATAGAAAAACATACTATATCAAACATGATCCTTATTTTCTGTCGTTTTTAATCCTTCACACAAATTATAAAACCCAAGAATACAATTACTTTCCGAAGTACTCGCTGAAAGTGCTTCTTTCAAACAGCATAAAAACTTCATACGTGTGAAGTAGATGACACTGTGAGTTTGCGATGCAATACCATCCAGATCCAAAAATGGTACGAACTTTTGCATCTGCCCGATACAATTAGGAAAATATTTGAGCTGTCCGGTTACATATATATCCAAATATATAACAGGTACAGCGCATACACGAATTCTGTTCAGATGAAACAAATATCCACCCTCTTTCCAGAGAGAGTTGTTTCAAATTTGCTTTAAAACTTCTCGCACGAAAGTGAAATAAATATTGAAAACGCGTTTCAAAGCATCCTCTTCGAAATTCAGGTCGTCCAATTTATAAGATAGTTTGGGGCGAGATGCGAGAGATTTCACTTCAAGCAGTCTGTCTTGATTTATTTAGCGTTGCAGCCTTGTGCTAATATTAGGTTTGACAGAACTTAAACTAAACCTCTTTAAATGTCTTGAATGGTCTAGTTTAACGATTTAGGGCACCCGTTTTATGGATGGATTAGAGCTTACGTTGATCATTAAGCATTAAAACGATATATAAAGAAATAGGGGTCATTCCATGTGAAGCTGTACGGAATAGAGTCCTTTTCGACCCGAACCCTTCCAATTATTTTAAAATTTGATAAATTTTTTTCCCATCCTCGTGTAAGAAATTCTGCAAATTTTTAACTTCCTACGTGCAGTTAAAAATTGGACAATTTTTCATGATTTTGGACTTACTAAATCACCTGCACCTATTGACCTGATAGTCCAATCATACTAAGTAAAAGAGTATTTTGTTGAAAATGTACAACCTTTTTAATGATGTATCATATCGCACCACGGCGAGAAAAGCGCACAGCTCAAAAAATAAAAACTTTGATGTTATGTCATTGAAAAATATGTATGAGGTGCCCCAGCTTGTTATATTACTATTCTTAGAATATAATAGAAGTTACCACCTTAAATATTTACCTAAAATTTAAAAGAAGATTATACTATTTCAATATTTTTTTTTTAATTTCCAATGGCAAGGCAGTACAATTGCGAAAACAAATACAAATACAATACAATACAAAGTTGACCGAGGTCATTTTAGCCTTATACAAGGCCAGAAGTGATGGTCACTTGTGAAGGGGCATCCAGTGGATGGACCATCATTGTCCCTAACAAAGGACAGTACAATTTACATCCATGCCCTAACCCCGGATTCAAACCAGGAACCTTCCGATCCAGAGGTCAACACCTTGACCACTAGACCGGTTGGTCGGCCTATTTCAATATAAGTTTTATAATATCCTTTAAGTTGACGTATCTCCCATTCTGTAATTTTGAGTTGTGTCACTTTTCTTGCCGGGTGCGATATGACCTTTTCAATTTTAAGGTCATTAAATTTGACCTTTAACGTACAGTTGTAAAAAAAATAATATTTTTTTTTCAACAAAATACATGTTAAAGGTAAACTATTTATCTTTGTTTTCTGAATGTTTCATAGTGTGACACACATGTGTTCATAGTTAAAAATTTTCAAAGCAAATATAAAAATGTAATCAGTATTTATAAGCACCTGTAGTTTGTTACCTGTTAGTTCAATTGAGATGGAAAAGGGCTTTGTTGTAGAAAAATTTATAACTTTTCTGATGATACATTATACGATACCATGAGTGACTTTTCTGATTTTCAGGTCACTCGATTGGACCTACATCTACAATTACAAAAAGTGTATATTTTATTTTATTTCCAGAATTCCTATTTTTACCCGGGAACCAAATTAACCGAGTTTAAAAAAATCAGGGTTGTAGGGTTTTGGACTACGGTTTGACATGGAATGACCCTAGTTAAAGACAAGAACGAAAACAAGATTGAATTTCTTACTGGTGCACATGCAACTTTTCGTTGCCTGAAGTATTTATGCTATATTTCACTCAAATACGTGTCGTGAAAATCGGCATTATTTGTAAATTTCCGTTTCGTTTGAGCGTTACGAAGCAATAAAATCTCTATTAATATTTTTCACTCAAATACGTGGCACTGACACAGATATTATTTGTGTATTAGAGAAAGGATATAAACCGTATAAAATCAAAATCCACCAATTTTTCTGATGTTCGCAGAAATTGTCATTATTAATGTATTATTGTGAATGACAATTTTACACGGACTACTTTTACTGAAACCATTAGTTTTCTTTGAATTTCCTAAAAATATTTTTATTTGGTCAAATAAAGAACATGTTCGGAATTTTGTATATCTGTGGAATGTAAAATTTCGTTTGGACTTATGAACCTTATGAGGGATGTAATAAAATATTTTAACTCATTAAATATCAAAGAAAAAAAATGTTTTTATGCGCAAAGTTTGCTGTCCTATTACAGATTTTTGCGTTCAATAATACACCAAAGAATTTTTAACCCTCCAAATGGTTTCGACGAGATATCTCGTCCATCAAGATATCGTAAGGCTAATGATAAGAAAGATGTCGACATAACCACCAGAACGGTTAAATAACATTTTCAATTCCTGTGTCGTATTGCAGCTTTACTCTTCAAGTGGTTTCAACGAGATATCACGTCAACAAAGATTTAACCAATTAATATTATCAATCAAGATTTGATTAATTTTACTGATGACATATATCGTGAATTCAGATTAAACCAATCAATATCATAGTTAATGATTTTACTAATTTTACTGAAGACAAGATATCTTGTACCTTTAGATCTGGCCAATTTTTCTAATTATGAGATATCTCGTCCATCAAGATCTGACAAATCTTACAAATGACGAGATATCTCGTCATATAGATACTGACGGTTAATTTTATAACATCCAGATCTGAAATATTTCCATCTAATGACGCGATATTTCGTCGAGACAACCACCAGGTGTATTAACTAACATTTTCCATTCCTGCGTTACAAACCTTCCAAACGGTTTCAACGAGATATCTCGTTTTTCAAGATCCGATCATTTGTTAAGCTACAGTGTATCTCGTCCATCACGATCTTGTAAGCTATTCCAGTGACAGATATTTCGTCGCAAGACATTGCCGATTTTGTGACAACGATGATATCACGAGATATCTCGTCCATCAAGAACATTTTTTTAACGACAAGGTAACTCGTACATCACGATCTTGTATATTATTCCAGTGAAAGATATTTCGTCGTCAAGACATTGCTAATTTTATGACGACGACAATATCACGAGATACCTCGTCCATGAAGATCTGGGCGGACTTGTAACTGAGTAGACACTTCTTTGTGAGACAACCACCAGGTAGGTTATTTGCTTCCCCATAAATACCAACAGTTCCCCTTTAATAATGCATTCAAAGAACTGCTTCGTGCATATATAACGCCAGCAAACTCCCAATGCCATAACCTTCCGATACTCACTCCCTTTGAGAGAATTTGATTACAAAAACAACCTTCTAAAAGACTCGTAAAATCCGGTATAAAAATGAATGGCAGCCAACCTAACACTTCCATTCCCAGTGCTCATGGCTCGACCTTTCGCTCCCATTAGTGGAACACCCACCTGACTTCATCAGGGAAGAGAGGAACCACTTGGTAATAACGTGATTCCATTATCCAAACTACATAAAAGACAGAAGAAAAGGTTTCAATTCATTGCGGGGAAATTGTTAGCCGTCCATGCCACTCCGCCATAAACGGCGACCAGCTACTTAAGCGGAGGTACAAGATGTCAAGCAAAGGATTGCCGGAGGAGTTTAACGTCCCGGGAGCTTTTTCTAGTTGCTTTATGGCAGTAATACGGGGAAGTTTCCTTGACCGACCCCGACTTAACGGTCTAACTGCTCTTTTGAAGAGGGCACTTAAGACGGAGGGTGAATTACAAGAGAACACCGGATGCCGGAGTCAAGTGTCTTATTTTAGCGAGGATGTGTCAGAATAGGAATTCACTGCGAGTTCGATAATAAATACAAAATATTTATATTTATATGTGCGTGTTATGTATGTTAATATTGTTATTGTTACTATTATTTTTTGATTTTATGAAATGTTTTTTGCCTTTTTGGTTTGTGTCCTATGATCTTTCGCTTAATTTATCTTTAGGCGACTTTTGGCTTACTTCTGCCCACACGCAAAAAAAAAAACCTCTATTTGTGTTGTCGTGGTCAGGATCCTCATTGATAACGTCCTAATTCATCAGGACTTCTTCATTTTCGAAAATATCTTTAATTTGTACATTTAAATTAAATCAAATTAATTTAAATTTTCTTGTAGGTTTTTCCTTGTGTTCTTGAAATTATACATATCTTTCCCGCGTAGAGAGCTTGTTTTCGTGAAATTTGAGCGGTACTTTCTCTCTTTGTGACAATATTTAGTTTCGAGCAGATCGAGGCAGCGGTATCCGAGTTGAAGAGGCCGACCAACCGGTATAGTGGTTAAGGTGTTAGCCTCTAGATCGGAAGGTTTCATGTTCGAATCCGGGTCCGGGCATGGATGTTTGTAAACGTATGGTGTAGAGGCAGCTGGTGCACCTTAAATCTGTCGTGGCCGAAAGTCCTCACGTTGGGTTGGTGTGTCAGTTTGCAAGCTCAGGTGTTGCTTCGTCATCTGACCGTGGTTCAAAATTATGAGGTGTTGTCCTCTGATCTTTTCCTGAAGGGACTGATCCCGGACCGTCGTCAATAGCCCGTTGTGTCGCTCGAGTACGACGTTAACTAAAATTACCATTACCACTACCGAGTTGAAGGGACAAAGGATTAGCAATTATAAGGGTTGAGAATTCAAAACTCGGTCTAGCTAAAGAAAGTCATGTACACAGGGTGCTCGTGCACGATTAAGTAGTGTAGTTGTAGTTTATAGTTACCGTGCTTTAAAATGGTACCACGAACAGACAAGGAAAAGATCTATTCGTCCCCAAATTTGAAAAACACCAATTAGAGTACCAATCCGTCATTCTAAACAGAGCACTTAATAGTATGCGGTCTCTCCAATCTGGCTCTGCAGATGACGTCAGAGATTACGTCTACAGAAGTCTGTCTTGTGAACAAGCTTCTCGAGATGACGTCTGTCTGGTATAATCGCAGAGGAGAGCTGTTGCGCTAACTTTTCGCTTCTGTATAGTGTCGGTGATGGATCTCGTCAAGATAAAATAAGAACTTTAATATAAAACGTGGTCTTTTTTTTATCGTCGATATGGTACATCGTCCATATCGTGTAAGGCTGACCTGGGCATCACCTACCTGGACACCTATCTCACAGTATCACATGTGGATAAGTTCGGCTACTCTGCATGGTATGTTCAGACATTGGTTTTCCCACCCTGTAAAAATTGATTCTAGAACATAAGAAAAGTGACACAAGTCCAAATATAAAAATTTTGTTGTAAAGTCATTGAAAAATTTATGAGGTGCCCCAGCGTATTATATTACTATTCTATAGAATATGAACCGGTATTATCATTGATTCAATAATAATAAATTATATTTGAACCATATTGCAAATTAAATAAATTTAATTAATGTAAAATAAAAAGCTCAATATAAAACTCACATAACCATAGTCCTCTCGGTAGCTCAGTTAATACAGCCAGATCAGCGCGGCTTCAGCGTTCTTTTCCAGTAGGTCCTCTCTGCCTTCTCCAGTGAATGTTTTTTTTTTGTCGAGTTGAGATGTGTTGCTTTTACGGGGAGGAGAAGACAAGAGGGGTTGTCGTAGTGGAAATGGGGGTTGCTAAGTCGTGTCACCAGCGTAGTGATGAACTTGATACGTTCCATCGTATCAAATATAATAGAAGTTACCACCATAAATACTTACCAAAACTTAAAAGAGAAGCTTATACTATTTCAATATAAGTTTTATAGTATCCTTTAAGTTGATTTTTTTTTTCTCAAATTCTGTAATTTTGAGTTGTGTCACTTTTCTTACCGAGATGAGATATGCACTCAGGAACATTGAAAATAACGCACCTAGAAGGGAGCATCGGATTGAAGTGAAATTTAATAGACAATGATACAGTTGAGAGATTCATTTGATCAGAAAATCGAGACATTAAAACAAGTACAGTGTGTACAATTAGACAAAAACAGTGCAACTTCAATATCGCGTCGGACCGCATCCTGGTGCAATACATTCCGCAACGCGGTCCGACATTAACTTGATTAGACGTGTTGATGTTGTCCTGAGGCAGATGGGCCTACAGATCTTGAATAGCCTCCACCAAATCATGTACAGACTGACACGGCGGCATCTGGCGTTTCAGCTGGTCCCATACAAGCTCTATAGGGGACAAGCCCGGAGAGCGGGCTGGCCATGGAAGAGTGAGAATATGACGTAAGAAGTCTTGAGCAACTCGAGCTGTATGCGGACGAGCATTATATTGCTGGAAAATAGCTCCTGGAAGACCATTGAGAAAAGGTCTTATGTGAGGTCGAAGAATGTCATCAACATAACGCTGGCCCGTTAAGGTCCCACATACCGCAATTAGAGTGGACCGGCTATCAGAGGCTATGGCCTCCAGACCATTACGCCTGCTGTGCGGACAATGTGTAGCGCTACGGCGTGAGTGGAATTGTACCGTTCACCAGGGCGCCTCCATACACGTACGCGGTTATCATCTGCCCACAAAACGAACCGAGATTTATCACTAAACACGTTTTGCCAATCTGTAGTATTCCATATCGATCTGGCTTGACATCACTGTAGACAGAGTCGCCGATGTTTCGGCGTTAAAGGTTGTACACAGAAAGGGCGCTTGGATTGCAGATTCGCTTACACAAGTCTGGAAATGATTTGTGGAACAGCTGTCACCCCTATATCTGATTGTATCGTGGAACCAGTCACTGTGGGATCCACGAGCGCGTGTCCCACGATCCTTCGATCATCCCGCCTCGTCGTCTTCCTGGTTGCTCCAGATCCGGTACGCAGCACGTGGGTACTATCTCGTGTCCACTGTTTTAACATGTTCTGACGGTATACTCCGAACGATCGACCTGGCGTGCAACACTGCGCGTCGACCAGCATGTGGTTTTCATGCCGATGATGAGGGCCCTTTCAAACCACCTCAAACTCGCTTAACTGAAATGTCTTCTCAAACGTCCACCTGGCATTCTTCGCCTACCTAAAGTCCTCGAAATGTGATCGTCACGTTTATGAATCTTCCACTATGCGCCGGTCCCCTTTCCTGATTGCAGCCGCTACTGCAGAGTGTGTGTTCAAGCGCATTGGCACCAAACTTGGATTATTTGTATGTCGGATCTCACTGTACTTATTAGCAAAGTTTCGCGATTGTACCTTTCTTCCTTCTTGGTGCGCTATTTTCAATGTTCCTGAGTGTATATTCGTTGGGATCTCTGCCAATACCTTTTTGAGTTCGGTATAACTGTAATGACTTCGCTAGTCGACTACACCCCCAACTAATCCCCCGAGTGGTTTTGACGAGATATCTAACCTATCCACAACTGATATTTATTGCTAATGACTAGATATCTTGTCATCAAGGTAATACCGATTGTTTGATGCTGATTAGATTCAGATCTGATCAGTTTTCTAGTCGCGGAATCCCATTTCTAATAGTAACTGATTTTTAAACGGAGGGTTGCAAGTTTGAATTCAACCACAAACATGAAGACATTTGAGGTCACGACAGATTTAGCGTGCCCCATCCCTCTTTATACACTACGGTCTTGGTAGGCATTTTAATTAACGTCATACTGAAACAACACAACGGCTATTGTCGACGGTCCGGGATCAATCCCAAAGGGAAAGATCCGAGGATAACGCCACGTCATTTGGAACCACGGTCAGACGACGAGGCAACATCTGAACTGGCACCCCACTCTTAAAACTTCTAAACCACGTCAACATTTGAGGTCCCGACAGAATTAAACTTTACGCTGCGACGCTTAGATTTTTCAATAGTCTCACAGAACGGCTCTTTCTCTCGCATCTCCCATACTCCTTAACTAACTTGAGCGATAGAGCCTTGAGTGGCACACATTTACGACTGACGCTTTACTTTCATAGTTTTGTGTGGCGTATCGTTTGTTTTGATAGATATATCACCGGAGCGAATTTCTTCCTTTTTCCTAAAGCGTTCGCATATCACGGTCGACAGGGTTAACATCCACGGTACACAGATCTATACCATACCACTGGTGTAAAATAAATCTTAGTTGCAACAATTCTCTATCTGCCGCAGCGTGAAGGTTAACATGTACCGGCCCACCTTGTATACGACAGTGTTTGGTTGGATTTTAACTCACATCCTTCCGGTTGCTAATTCTATGCACTTCCAACCGGGCAACCACGGCCTTGACCGTGGTTTAAATGACGAGGTAAAGGCTTCTAGGTTGATCTCGGACCGTACTCAATAGCCCGTTGTATTGCTCCAGTGCGACGCTAATTAAAGATTCCTAATTAGTTTTCTTCTATTGATGATAAATATCTTCCATCAAGTTCTCAGATTTGGGAAACAATTTTTAAGACAACCACCAGTTGTAAGAATAAAATGTATCTTGAATCTACAATCGCGTAGTTTATTTCTTTCTACGTTTATTAAGCTATATGTTTTGTATTGATGCTTTATATTTATAAGATTCAAATATTTTCATTATAGGGCGCATTAAGCTAGCAGGGTTCGCTTAGCGGACTTTCGAAGCGATCGATGAGCGGGAAAGAGCAAGGGGTGGAGCCGACTGCTACTTTTTATGCAAAGTAGCAATCTCTGATGTAAAAATAGCTATCAAATAGCAACATATCGTATTACATTGTCCATCGCTCAATAGAATCGATTCTGTTCCGACATTATGTAACGCGATCGATTAAGTCAAACACAGAAACGCGAAACTTGCCCATCGTGAAATTTGTCTACATAAATGTTCGTCGCCAAACGACTATTTGGTTGAGTGGGGTTCTTACAATTGTTATATATTTCAAAATTCATCGGTAAAATTGATGGAAAAGTTTGACAAATTCGTGATTATACCGTGTTTGGTTCTTATTACCAGTATTCACTTCATAATTGGGTTTTATGGTAATTGTTTACGTCGTACTAGAGCAACACAACTGGCAATTGACGACGATCCGGGATCAGTCCCTTAAGGGAAAGATCCGAGGACAACACCTCGTAATTTTGAACCACGGTCAGATGACGAAGCAACACCTGAGCTGGCTGAACCCCACTCTCCAAACTTCCACGCCAACCCAACGTGAGGACTTTCGGCCACGACAGATTTAAGGTGCACCAGCCGCCTCTACACCATTACGCTTACACACATCCATGCCCGGGCCCGGATTCGAACCAGGAACCTTCCGATCTAGAGGCTAACACCTTAACCACTATACCGGTTGGTCGGCATTTATGAAATCAAGTGCTGTTTTCCATCGACTCAAGAAAGTGATAAAAACAATGACAACAAAGTAACAATATATTGTGTTGATGTAAAACTTTGCATGTTTTTGGCGGTAGATGGCTTTGCATTGCAAATCCAAAGTGATATCTACTTCACACGTGTAAAGGTTTGATATTGTTTGAAAGGAGGAATTTCAGCGAGAACTTAGCGGAAAAATTGTGCTATTGAGTTCTGTTTTTTAAATTTTGTTAAGCATTAAAAGTGGAAGAAAAAAAAAGGATAATTTTGAACGCATTATCCTCTTCTATTTTTTATACGACAATAGTGCTTTTCAGACACAAAAGAAGGTAAACTACCCAACAATAATGGACCGGACGCCAGCGGATTTGCATAAATAAAACTTGCATACTTGTTTGGGGGTATTTTTCGTTGTATAGCCTGGGATAGGCAGGTTGTTCCTGGTCAATTGAACGCCAACGCCTACATGACCATTTTGGACAATCAGGTTCTTTCTATGCTCTGGCAATTTTATGGTATAGACGAATGTTACTTACAGGACAACAACTCTCTGTTTCATGTTGCAGCATATGTCAAGCAGTGGAATCAAGATATGGATATAAAACGTCTTCCCTGACCTGCTCAGATTCCCGACCTAAACCCCATAGAACATCTGTGGGACGCGTTAGAGCGACGCTTACGGACCAGGGAACCACGTCCGAAATCTACAGCTGAGCTGGTGACATTCTTGCAGCAGGAATGAACACGAATAACCATAGCTGTGTATCCAAACCTTGTTGAAAGTAACACCAGAAGGGTTGCTAGTATAATTTCAGCACGTGGGGGACCATCCCTCTATTAAAGTATGTATTCTTTCCCTTATACCATCAGCCGACCAACCGGTATAGTGGTTAAGGTGTTAGCCTCTAGATCGGAAGGTTCCTGGTTCGAATCCGGGCCCGGGCATGGATGTTTGTAAGCGTATGGTGTAGAGGCGGCTGGTGCACCTTAAATCTGTCGTGGCCGAAAGTCCTCACGTTGGGTTGGCGTGGAAGTTTGGAGAGTGGGTTGCCAGCTCAGGTGTTGCTTCGTCATCTGACCGTGGTTCAAAATGACGAGGTGTTGTCCTCGGATCTTTCCCTTAAGGGACTGATCCCGGACCGTCGTCAATAGCCCGTTGTGTTGCTCTAGTACGACGTTAACTAAAATTGCCATTACCATTACCTTATACCATCACATTTTGCTGTCCGGTCCATTATTCTAGGGTATTGTATGTCGTTGATGATTGGACGTGCCACAATTGGTTAAGAAAGTTTCGTCGCCTGGAACATTTTCCTTAGCCAGAAACTTCGGAACAACTATGAGAGCTTTTAGGTTGTTAGGTATTTTAATTAACATTGTATTGGAGCAAAACAACGGGCTATTGATGGTCTGAGATCAATCTCCAAAGGACAACACCACGTAATTTATATCCATGTTCAGATGACGAGGCAACACCTGAGCTGGAACCCCACTCTCCAAACTTCCACACTACGTCAACGTGAGCACATTTGAGTACCCGACATATTTAACGTGCACCAGCCCCCTTTGTACAAGACGGTATTTGGTTTGATTCGAACTTGCAACCCTCCAGTTGCTTATCCGTCATTCTTCCAACCTGAACACCTCGGCCCTCTGTGAGAGCGGGATGATGCAGTTACCATAGAAGCGGAGAAACATCGAACAGATATTAAATATTTACTGATATTAAATATTATTTTTTTGTAAATAAAGTAATTTTTCGGAAAATTATGTTTCGTAAACGGGATTAACTTTATTTTCAATCTAATAATAAAAAATGTTTCAAAAGATAGTGATGATGTATTCCAATTATGAAATTCATTATGCTAGAATTCTAAAGTCTCGATGTCTTTTTTCTCTTGCCTGTGGAAAATACTATGATGGAGAAACTTTATAGATTCTATTACCATTCTGTAAACACAAACTCGCCACTTCTAAAGTAAAACTATTTATAGCTGAAGAGTCAGAAAATTTTCACACAAAAAATAATATCGGTAACCATGATCTCTTGCTTAGTTGCTATGTTAGCAGACGTTTGCCAGACGGAATCGTTTTGGTTTTTATAAGCTGTTATGTCGATTTTATTAATTATTTACCGATATTGATTTTGGTTACGTCTATTTCTCGGAATTCGATTTTATTAAACGTCTGCTTTTATTTCTCAGTCATTTCTGTAAAGTTGGGTAATGTACAACCTCCAACATGTTTTGCTGACTATAGTAATGGCCTTTGATTCAGTGTTTACTAAAACCAGAACACGTTATGGAGGTTCTAATACGATGGCGTAATCCATAAACAGTTTTATGAAGACACTAACAATAAACGTTTAGGTTGCATTGTTATTTTAGTACTAAGGTCTTGGGTCTCTGTATCGCTTATTATATATTTAATAAAAAACCATTTATTAATCAATTCATTTATTCGAATAGCTTCCTTCTTCAAAATGCGGGTACTAAGAAACTTGCAGTCGCTGCTGCACTATATACTCATTATTTGTGAACTTGTAACTGTCCACAAATAATGTCTATCAAATTTACAATTCAAATACAATTCTTATATTGATAGAAATCCTTTGTTAGTAAATAAAAATAGGAAAGTGAGAACGAATGAAGTCGCATTTTGCCAATGAACGATTTTTAAAGAACCAACAAAAATTTTCTCAAAGAATCGATCTAATCTGTCAAAGAATCGATCCACTTAAAATCAAAAAACTTTTATTACAGAATTTTATTTAGCTTATTTTTGTTTATGGAATTAGTGTATTATTCAGAATTTTAAAAACACAATCTTTCGATTGAGTTATGAAGACAGTAAATAACTGCAGGAAAAAGTTAAATTTAATTTTTATTTGTGATTAACTTGAAACTTTCAAACTTCTGATTGTCCATTGGTGATAGAATGAAAACTTTTAACTGTCCATTTGTGATGGACTCCTCTTTTTCTAACTATCGATTTGTGATGGTCTAACTTCCAACCTCTCAAAACTTCTAACTCCATTTGTAATGGATTTATAATTTTTAATCATCCAGATTTATAACGGTCGTCAATTTTCTTAGGACCCAACTTCTAACTACCTATTAGTGATTGATTTTTATTTCTAAATCTCGAGACTTGATTGACAATTGGTGATGGAATTCTAGCGTATACATGTCCGTTTGTGATAGACTTATACTTCCAACTGTCCGAATTGGTGATGGAATTCTAGCGTATACATGTCCGTTTGTGATAGACTTATAACTTCCAACTGTCCCGATTGGTGATGGAATTCTAGCGTCAAACTGTCAATCTGTAATGGACTTCTAGCTTCCAACTCTCGAGACTTGTAACTGTCAATTTGTGACGAACCTCTAACTTTTAGTTGTCCATAAGTGATGGACTTCTAACTGTCCATTAGGGATGAACTTCTAACTGTCCATTAGTGATGGACTTCTAACTGCCCATTAGTGATAGTCTTCTAACTGTTCATTAGTGATGGACTCTCAACTGTCGAATAGTTATGAACTTCTAACTACTAGCTGTCCATTAGTGATGTACGTCTTTATAAGTCTCGATTTTTCTAACTGTAAATTTGTGACAGAGTTTTAACTTTTAACTTTCCCTTTAGGATAGACTTCTAACTGTCAATTTGTAATTTACTTCTAACTTTTAAATATTGAGACCTCAAACGGTCAAATTGCGATGAACCTAACTTTTAACTGTCCATCAGTGATGGGTCTAACTTCCAACTGCCAATTTGTGATGGACTTCTAATTTCTAACCGTCCATTAGTGATGTGCTTTAAACTTTCCATTTGTATGATGGACTTCTAACTTCCCATTAGTGATGCACTTTTTCTCTCGAACTCGAGATTTTTAACTATCAATTTGTACGGACGTTTAACTTTTAACTGTCTGTGGTGAAGGCTTACCACATGTTATAATTATTTTCCATACCACCCTGGATTTTTTTGGAAAAGGAATGAGAGCAAAATTAGATTTTCTACATAGTTGTTTTTTCGATCCCATTCCCGACTTCCTAGCTACGAAAATCTTTTAAGTAGAGATTGGATTTCTCAGGCTTTTTCCCTTCTTAGAATACTGGTTTGAGTGTTACCTAGTTTAGGGGACAGCGACCCCTCTTGTTTCTCCCTGTCTCATCTCTATATGGCCCACACTGATTGGACAGTTGGTGACCTTCCAAGGTCAAACCCGACCCGCCATAACCTTCAACCGCTACACTTCTTAATTACAGGAAGATGTTGGCGTGATTTGGCTCTCTTGGGGTTTTTGAACATTCTGTTGGGATAAAGGGATAGCCCCGGTTGTCTTTCTCCAGCGTGCTATGTGTTATTTATTGGCGCTAATTTCCCCCTCGCATTGGAGTGACCTTCGTTTGTGATGATTCCGGAAAGAAGACCAAGGGACTGTTTTTTCTGCTATGGAGCCTCCTTTTTTAGTTTGAGAGATGCTATTGTTTGGCTTCGCAGCGTTGGATTCACTCCACAACTACGACATTTTGGTCATTCAGTTTTTTTTGATGAACTTTAACCATGACAACTTAATCCATGATTTCGATGAGGCTCTAGAATATTATGTATTATTACCACCAACTAATTTTCGAAGAAGCGGTTCTTTCATCGCATGGATCGCTATTCCAACTTTGCTTCTCTGCGAGCAAAGGAGAAGCTGTTCTCATTCGCGCGGATCACTAACCCTGGTTCTTTTGGGCTTCTCTGCAAGCCACGGAAATCTTGATTTGCACCCCGACGTCTGGAAAAGGATGGCCATCGGTTTAAGTCCCGGATCATCAAATCATCAAGTCTTCCCCAGCTTGATTTTATGGAGCAACCTAGGGAATCAAGGATTCCTCTAGGGTCAGATTTTTTCCGGCACCATTTTGATCCATAGAACGTCTGGATTCTTTTTCGATCGTTGAATCTTACATAGCGATAAAACGACCTGATGCCCTAATGAGGAGACCTGGACACTCTCCGTTGAAACTTAAGTACTTCTCACTCCCCTTCCTCTAACAATTGGACTCGACCACAGTGACCAGCGATCCCTTCGAAGAAAAACAAAGAATACTTTGGCTCTCCAATCTTGTGTTGCGACCTTTTGTTGCATATGTTCCCACTATGTTCCTAGAAGTTCCACCTATATCAACAACATGATGAAGGAAGACAGTATCTGGTGAGTTCACCTTTATAAACTCTTCTTTCTAAACGTCAGACATTCAACCGATATTGCATTTGCCTTTCACGAGCCATTTTTGTTAATTAATTAAGATCAATATAATTCTATCCAGTTAACCTAGATAGGAGTATGATTTTATGAACCGCTATTTATTTTAACTCTTCTTTTTCTTACCCCCTTTTTGCACCACATTTGGTGCAGTGATTATTTTTTAAACAATCTTCACCACACTGTCCATTTGTGGTGTATTTCTTCTAAATCCCTATTGAATACAACGTTCATTGGACGCATTAATATATCTTTGAACCAGCACTGAACTCATTTTTCCTTTCTAAAAGAATACTAACATCATGTATGATGAAAAGTAAAGTACAACTTAAAATTTTAATGTGTTGAATACTCAAGGTCGTAAAAAATAGCGAATCAAAATATCATTTGTTTCAGTTCACGTCTGTTAAGGTTTGCGTATTTATTGTCATAGATAATTTTACGTCGTTGTCAAATGAAGAATGGACTAGAAAAGATGTTTAAAGAACAAGAGAAAATAAACAGAACTTAAAATTTAGGAAAATGGTCGAATTAAATTGATTACAACAACAGGAACCGAATTTTCAAGACTCGTATTTTGCGATATTTGCTCGTTCGAACTTCCATGCCGAACTCTATCAAATTTGTAACTCAAATACAATTCTTATATTGATAGAAATCATTGGTTAGCAAATAAAAATAGGAACGTGAGAACGAATGAAATCACATTTTGCCAATGAAAGATTTTTAAAGAACCAACATAAATTTTCTCAAAGAATCGATCTAATCTGTCAAAGAATCGATCTAATCTGTCAAAGATTCGATCTAATCTGTCAAAGAATTGATCTAATCCGTCAAAGAATCGATCCACTTAAAATCAAAAAACTTCTATTACAGAATTTTATTTAGCTTATTTTTGTTAGGGAATTAGTGAAGATTCAGTATTTTAAAAACACAATCTTTCGATTGAGTTATGAAGACGGTAAATAACTCCAGGAAAAAGTTAACTTTAAAAATCCTGCTAACAAGATTAATCAATTTATTGATATTATCATGTAATACCAAATTCTTTTTCGGTAGTCATTGCTGAATTCATTCCCAAGAAGAATTTAAAAAATAGTTCTGTTATGGGAAGGATTAACTTCATTAAATCGTACAGAGATTAGTATTTGTTTTAAACTCTTTTTTCTACATCGGACTTGAAGTGGATATTTGTTTACTTCCCACATATACTTTTTCAGTAAGCAAATAACTTGCTTTTAACTACTCAGTATATTTTTGTCTTAACGATATTAAGATTCTAAAAAACGTCTTGTAAAATTATATTTTTCTAATTTGGTGGTCTTTTCCTGTTCTTAAAAATTAATCAGTTTTTCTTTCACAGATTAATCTTATAGTAAAATACTTGGTCAGGAGAAAGAGGAATCTTTTTTTGTTTAAACGAACAATCGGAATAACTCAGCTAACGAAGTGAACATTTTTGGGAGTTAGTTCTGCCTCGAAATTTATCTTACCGAATAACTGGATTATTTTTCTCAAACTTGTTCGCAATGTTAAATACTCCTTTTTCTCTGTGCGAAATATTATAACTAGGGCAACTTTTTTGTTGCAGTAGAAATTGGAAAAGTTGCATCTATCATTCTCTAAAGTTGCATTTATGGAAATAAAGTTGCATTTGTTTTTGGTACACTAAGTTCTAAAATAAATTATTCGTAAAAATTGAAAAAATTCAAAATATATTGACAATTTTAGTCGTGTACAACAGTATTATAGTACATTCTTAAATACAGAAGAACAATGAATGGTCGATCCTTGGCCAGTAATTTCTTTAACATTGAAAAACTGCCTCAGCCGCAGTCATATAATATGCTATATCGGATAGCAGAAGCGAAATAGTCTATCGCTCAACATTCCGAGATTTTAAAACGTCATCTACAAGGCGAACAACATAGTGATGATTGACACTCACCTCGCAAACTCTGCAGTCGATTACGCAAGTTTCCTATGGATTATCAAGAGTGCCAACCAATGTGTTAAAAGTTACTTCTTGCCATTTATTTCACTTTCGTCTGTTAGGACAAACAGCTTCTTTCTATGAACTTCTTGTTTGATCTGCAATACGTCGGCGTTCTCAAGATCAGACACCCGAGATCGAAGGGTTGGTTCAGAGGGCTTAAATAAAAATTAAATAGTAATTTCATATTAATTAATTTTAAGCTACATTTTGAAAAGTTGCAGGTGGTTGCATTTATGCAAAAAGTTGCATTTATTCAGAAAGTTGCATTTATGTTGCGGTTATAACTCACTTACAATACACCCCATGTAGGAGGAACTTGTAGTACTTTACATGCAGCGTAGAACTTGTAAAAAAAAGTTGCATTTGTTGCCAAAAGGTGCTCTAATTATAACTAACTCAACCCAAGAAGCGTTTCTATTGTTGTCTTATAAAACTTTTGGTACAGAATGTAGTAAAGAAAGCTTTGGAATGGCAGAGTATATAACTGTGAGAATATATATGATCACGATTTCTATTAAAACTACTTATTTCTACGTTAATAATACAATATTAAGTTTAGCAAAAGCCGCAATATAACATGGTTTACAAACTACACACAATAAGTAAACCAATTAGTAAGTTGTGTCGAGAACACAAACCGTAGTTTTGGCGTGAATACTCGGGCCTTCTGTTGGATTGAGAAATGAAGGATCCAGACTTAGAAAGTTTGAACGATAGTTTAGTGGGAGTATTCTATAATTAACTTCAATTCGAACTAAAAAAAGCAGTTTTATATAAATTTTTGACAGATTTTTTGTTGTCCAATATTAAGTGAGAGTATTTCAGTAGCTTTCAAATGACAGAACTATTTCAGTTCATACTCTATACCAGGGATTCCCAACCGGTGGTACGCGTACCACTGGTGGTACGCAGCAACGTTTCAGGTGGTACGCAAGGATGATACGAGCGACCCAAATATTATACGAAATTTATCCGATTTTTTAGTATGTATAACCCTGTTATAGGAAAAAGGGGATTATATTAAATCAATTTGGGATTAACGTGTTTATTACATTGCAATAAATAACGCTAACAGTAGCACATTATTTGAAGAGAAACTTTGTTGCTGATTATCTATTTCTATTCATGGCTATCTTGGCGAAATTAAGTTGATATCTCTTCCTGTCTTATGCCATTTGTTACTAGTTACTTGTAAGTACTTTACTAGTAAGAGTGATTTTTCTGAACTTTTGTATAACAAAATATAAATATAGAAACAGAGTAAGTGTTAAAGAGGACTTAAGAGTGAAGTGAAGCTCCATTGCTCCTGATATTGATATTTTAATAAAAGACAAACAACAAGTTTCCCACTAAAAATAGATTTTTGATTATTTTAATCTTTGTTTGCACTAATTATTTCAAATTATTTGTTTTTAGACCTGTGAGTAAAAATTTAAACTGTAATTTTCAACAATCGTTTAATTTTTTTTCCTTTATTAAAACATCATTAATACGAAATACAAGTGCATTAATCATAAAACATGATGCTTTCTTAGTATTTTAATTAAAATAGAACAACCCATTGGGCACTTTTCTGACATATACGTTCCTAAAAAAATATAGGACTGTTGGTACGCCAAAAATTTCTAAAAATTTCAAGTGGTACGTAGTTACTAAAAGGTTGGGAACCCTCGTTCTATACAATTAAAAATTACACTAGCCCAAAACTCGCCCAGCACCGTAGAAATTTGTTATGTTGCGAAATCCCTCATCGGTTCAGTGCGCCTGCGCGATCGGTTCGAAGGTCATGCCAGGTACGGCCATTCTTTGCCTACACGCCATTACATTTTTCTTCTTGATGTTTCTTCCAGTTCTGGAATCAGAAGACAAAACAGATGTAGCGCTCGGCTTTTCATGCTTGCCCCCACTTTTATTCCGATATTAACCCTTCTTTGCATAGTGGTGGAAATTTCCATCATAACATTGAATGCCCAAAAATTGTATAAAATAACAAGTTCACTTTAAGTTGATCGTGTCTGGATACCTTTTTAATGTCCATTGCATAAAAAAAAACAAAGCCGTCAAAAATAAGCAAGTGTCACTATCAGTAAAACGAGCTTGAAGTTGTCATTCCGCTGTTTGTTGTAGTTGCGATAAACGTATGATTTCGTTTTTAATTTTGTTCTATTATATTTGAGTTTCTATTGCTAAAAAAGTGAAAATGAGTGGAAGAAAGGTTTGTAGCATGTGTTTCTGTTATTTTTAGAACAATTTCTGAAAAAGTTTGCGTTTAATTTAAAAAATACTACATGATACCATCATATTGTTTTTTGCTAAATTTATACTAAGAATACTAAGATTTTTGTAACCATTTTTCCTTTAATTTTGAACATGAATTATATCACCTTGATTTATTTCACCAATAAAGAAAAAATCATGCAAAGAAGTGAAAGAAACGGTCCAGAGAAGACGAAGGGAGAAAATATAACTAACTTGTGTGAAACTTAACCTTAATTCTAACAAAATATGACATAGATCCTCCACCAATCTAAAAATCTCCACATTCTAGTTAAGGAAGACTAAAAAACTAATAACTTAAAAATGTTGTCTTAGAATGCTGCAATTGTACGTAGGGAGGTAATTATATTGACATCGCAATGGAGCAACACAACGGGCTACTGGCGAATGTCCGGGATCAAAACCGCGGGGAAATATCCAAGGGCAGAGCACTATGTATTTTCCAACCCCGGTCAGATTACGAGATCGCACCGATACTGACACTTCACTCTCCAGATCTCCACACCACGCCAACGTGAGGACATGTGAGGCCACGACAGATTTAACGTGCACCAGCCCATTTTATACACGGTAGTCTTTGGGTGGATTCGAACACACAATCCACCGGAAGAGTGGCTAATCCGTCACTCTTCCAACAGGGCGACCACGGTTCCGCTCTACATGTAAGATGACAATATTATTTTACTAAATACTTTGCTAGGATGCATAAAGTATGTAGGATATAGCAGTTGATATTTTCTTCCAATAACTAGAACGTTATTATGGATTTGCGAGTTCTAGTACTGTATATTCTATTTCCTTATTTGTGTAATTTCTGGTAAGGATGGTAAAAGAAAACTGAAATGGTTCAGCTTTATTATTACTTTGAAAATGAACAGGATTTCTATTAGCTCTGTTATTACTGCATTAATTAAATAATCTTAAGTTGTCCCAGCATCGAATATCTATATTATAATATGCTAGTAAGCACAAGCGGTAGGCTGGAAAATATATATAGTTTCGTCCATATCAATAACTAGAACACAGGTAATCAAATTTATTTGACCATTGACTTCATCAAGAGTTCGAACTTCATTATTACTTTGAAAATGCACAACATTTCTATTAGCTCTATTATCGCTGTATTAATTAAATAATCTTAAGTTGTCACAGCATCGAATATCTATATTATAATATGCTAGTAAGCACAAGCGGTAGGCTGGAAAATATATATAGTTTCGTCCATATCAATAACTAGAACACAGGTAATCAAATTTATTTGACCATTGACTTCATCAAGAGTTCGAACTTCATTATTACTTTGAAAATGCACAACATTTCTATTAGCTCTATTATCGCTGCATTAATTAAATAATCTTAAGTTGTCACAGCATCGAATATCTATATTATAATATGCTAGTAAGCACAAGCGGTAAGCTGGAAAATATATATAGTTTCGTCCATATCAATAACTAGAACACAGGTAATCAAATTTATTTGACCATTGACTTCATCAAGAGTTCGAACTTCATTATTACTTTGAAAATGCACAACATTTCTATTAGCTCTATTATCGCTGCATTAATTAAATAATCTTTAAGTTGTCACAGCATCGAATATCTATATTATAATATGCTAGTAAGCACAAGCGGTAGGCTGGAAAATATATATAGTTTCGTCCATATCAATAACTAGAACACAGGTAATCAAATTTATTTGACCATTGACTTCATCAAGAGTTCGAACTTCATTATTACTTTGAAAATGCACAACATTTCTATTAGCTCTATTATCGCTGCATTAATTAAATAATCTTAAGTTGTCACAGCATCGAATATCTATATTATAATATGCTAGTAAGCACAAGCGGTAGGCTGGAAAATATATATAGTTTCGTCCATATCAATAACTAGAACGCATGTAACATAGTTTATTTGACCATTGACTCCATCATGAGTTTTTTTTTTTTTACTTCGTATCGATCCCCTATATTCTACATTTACTATTTACTATACAAAAGACAAGCAAAGACACTTATGGGAGTTTTGATTGTTTACTTCATAGTTTCAGTACTTATTGTACAGGGGTTGGACACACATATGGAATTACCTGGTGAAATGAATGCTTGAAAAGAAATGTTTATTCTAGCGAAATGTGTAGGTGGAGTTGGTGTTTTCGTCTACTGACGCCACCTATACAGCGTCGTAAATACGTTGCGCAGGTCAGTCGTTGTCGGGGCACTGTTCTGTGAACACCATGTCGGAGCTAACAGACTTCAAACTTCAACACCATGTCTTCTTTATACTGAGGCGACTTCAATATATGTTCGGTGATATGTAGAATTCTAAGACCCTGGCTCAAGACCAAACCCATTTCTTCAGCCAAAATCCTCAAATCTTCCTTTTTCGCTTTGGCAAGGAAGGCCATTTTTAAAATGTTCGAATTTTACAACTGTTTCACAAAATTAATGTCTTTTATACAAAATAGTTTATAACACAATTAATATATACTGAAATGACTTAAATAAATTACTCTTCTAGAAAAATTAGCAAGTATAATAATGTGTAATAATACCAAAATTTCTTTAAAATCTTTACACCTCTGTAATTCTAAACTTTCATAATTATTTTCTTTTTCAAATATGTTCATGAATTAAAGACACATTTCAAACACTTTATACAAAATAATTCCGAACAGCATGTCAAGAAATAACACTTTAAGTTTAAATTAAATCTATCGATATTTATATTTCAAGACAATCAGAACTAAATTCTACTTTCATTGCTAGCAAAGCGAAAAATAAAAGTCCTATTTCGATTTAGACAGCATATGTGTTTCACTAAATAAAATAGTCACAAACATAAATGCAATACGAGTACTTTTGTCACTATATAAGAATTTATAAACGAGACACTTTTGATTTCAATTAAAAAACACTTTCGGTTTCCTATCTATGCACAGAACACTTTTGATTTCAATTTAAAAATTAACACTTTTGATTTCAAGTTTTAAAAAATGAACACTTTAGGTTTCATTTCAGAACACAGAACACTTTTGCTTTCAATTCGAAACAACGAATACTTTTGATTTCAATTCGAAATAAAGGAAACAAGCAGACAAAACTTAAAGAGCCTAACGAATATACTATACACACTGCAAATATGATACTTACATTTACACAATCTTGAATACAAAACACTAGAATTAATCCATCCAAAGTAATAAAACTATCATTTAACTAAATTTCAATGCGTGGTGCATTAATGTGTGGTGCAACCGTCACTTTGTTTTTCATGTATAAAACTAAAACTTCGTATGCATTAAACTTTTTAAATTTATTAGTAAGCATTACCTGGTTTCCATTCAACAACAAGCTAGAGTAAGCTGTATTTAAATAAATTCGAAACCAATGGCTGGCGATGTCTGTTTACCATGAGGACAGGTTGTCCAAAAAAAAATTCAGTTCAGGATTTCTAGTGAACGGGTGTTCATATCTGCTTCTGGTTTTACCTGAAAGAAAATTTCGAGTCTGCGAGGAACCGTTAATTCGGCCGCAAGTTAGGGCGCCATTTCGTAAGAGGTAGGGGTATTTACATTTATAGCTGCTCATAATGCATGAAGGAAAAAAAGGACTTTAACCTAAGTATTTATTTGAAAAGTTACAAACACGAATTACATTTACAAAACAAAGAAAAAAAGAAGAATATTTACAGAGAGGTTTTCGAAATTAACATCGGACATTACACATGCTACTCCGTTGGCAGTTCATCGCAGACTAACTAACTTGCTTTCCGCAAGGGGCGCAACAGAGATTGAGTGGGGGAAGCTTCACTGTCCGTTACACCAGATATTTACCAAAAAACCTGTATAGTCATTATAAATACAACTACCAAACTGCTACAGTTAGATTTTCGTTAGTTGGTGGAATATTATCGTAGCTTCACTATGCACTAAACATTAATTTCAAACACCTTAGAGAGAGACTCCATAAAACAGAATGAGAAATTGCATATTAACAGAATGAAAAATCGCATAAAACAGAATTAGAAATTGCATAAAACAGAATGAGAAATTACATAAAACAGAATAAGAAATTGCATAAAACAGAATGAGAAATTACATAAAACAGAATGAGGAATTGCATAAAACAGAATGAGAAATTGCATAAAACAAAATGAGAAATTGCATAAAACAAAATGAGAAATTGCATGAAACAGAATGAAAAATTGCATTAAACAGAATGAGAAATCGTATAAAACAGAATGAAAAATTGCATAAAACAGAATGAGAAATTGCATAAAACAGAATGAGGAATTTCATAAAACAGAATGAGGAATTTCATAAAACAGAATGAGAAATTGAATAAAACAAAATGAGAAATTGCATGAAACAGAATGAAAAATTGTATAAAACAGAATGAGAAATTGCATAAAACATTTGCTATCGCTCTCAATACCCGAAAGCCTGAGCCTCTTCATGACAACAATCGATAAAAAGTGAATAACTTTTTATCAACAAATTGTGCAGACAATTAAGCTAACAAAACTATAAAGAACTTAATTAGATGCTACTCATAGTTCGCTAGCTTTTTAAGAACGAGTGTAGGAGTTGCGTTTATGTTTTTCTTTAGACAGCTTTAAAAACAAAGATGTTTTTGTCGAGACAGCCTCTTAAAAAGTTAAAATGTTATGCGGTTTACAGTTCAAGCTTAATTAAATGACTTTGCAGATGCAGAAAGATTAACTTAATTGCATTGAAACTTTTGTTTTTAAGTCTGTTCTAATCGACCTGAGGGTGTGAATAACATAAATTTCCGGGTTTTTTAGGGGCATCTGCATCTTTTGACTGTTACATAAGAACTGAGCGATTTCAAAGCTCCTTGAATATTGCAGATTAGGTTTCAAGTCGGGTTTCCTGTGTAAAGAAAAAAAGATCCAATTAGAAGAATAGATGAGTAAAAAAACAAATTTGTAACTATCTTTAATTGAAACAGGTAAAACAAAGCGACAGTTTATCGTTGCATAATAAATCGTAAGTCTTTATAATCGATTATAATATAATAATGTTACTTATTTGGTTTCAATCCCAGTTGCCGTGATGTGGAAGTTAGGAGTGTGGGGTGATAGCACAGGTGTTGACCTTGTCATCTGCCCGTGGTTGAAAATGACGAGGTGTTGTCCTAGGATCTTTCTTTTCGGGATTGATCCCGCACGCATATAACCTACCTTTACTCCAGTAGACGACACTCAAGAGCGGAAGGTTCCTGGTTCGAATCCAGGTCCCGGCTTGGATGTTTGTAAACGTATGGTGTAGAGGCGGCTGGTGCACCTTAAATCTGTCGTGGCCGAAAGTCCTCACGTTGGGTTGGTGTGGAAGTTTGGAGAGTGGGGTGCCATCTCAGGTGTTGCTTCGTCATCTGACCGTGGTTCAAAATTACGAGGTGTTGTCCTCGGTTCTTTCTCTTAAGGGATTGATTCCGGACCGACGTCAATAGCCCGTTGTGTTGATCTAGTACGACGTTAATTACAAATTACCAAATCATTACCAGTAGACGACATGGGAATATTTTAACTCCGCTGAATCGTTGGCTTCTGACCCCGTGATCTATGACATCACTCACTCATAGTGCGCATGCGTGAGGAGTATTTACTTACGCGAGTATCGTGGTCTCTCCGTCCCATCATGATTGATCAGTGGAGATTTTATGAATAATTCTCAACTGTTCTGAACACCTTACGCCCGGTGCACACATCCGGTTTGTCAACGTGCGGTGCCGATGCGGCAACACAAATGCCGTCTGAGATGCATTAGATCCAATAGAGTAGTACACACATACCTCAGACGCCGCTGCGGGGACAAACGTCCAACTTGCGTGCAATTTGAATCCGCAGTTCCCACGGCGCCGTAGCTCGCCGCACACGCTTCTCCGGTCTCGAGGACCTTGGTTCCATAAATAAATAGAATATAAATAATAATTAATAAATGAATGTATCCAGTAACGTCTATTTTGTTTCAAAATATATTTTTTGCAAATCAAGTAAGTGAAATAAACACGGTTTCTACGATAGATATCCATCGCAAATGGAGCGAAATGAGTACTTGTGTCATTCCACGATTATGTGTGCATAGTTGGGCTTTGATGCCGTACGTTGAAAAATTGGATGTGTGCACCGGGATATATACAATAAAAAATGCCCATTTTCAAGATTACGATGCACGTTCTTTTAATTCGAAAACACAGGTATGTATTCACAATTCTGTACCTCAAAGTATTGTTTGTGCACATTTTTCGAAAGTACTGTTTTCATAGCTGTAGTAGCTGTGTTTTCGCCTTCTTTTCCGTTCAAGAGCAGTATCCTTTAAATCTCAAAGTGGACTGTATTTTTAAACTGTGCAAGTAGAAGCTACAATGGAATTAACAGTGCTTTTAAACACAAGACATTTTTTTCGATCACAATTACATGGCACCATCCGTTGAACCGACGCTTCACATCTGAAAGCTATCACTCTCCTTGTTATAAATGTTCTCAATTTTCGGTAGAAGTAGTTGAACTTTCGACACAATATAGCGCAATCTATAAACACATAACCAAAACTACTTAGCTCATCAAATCGCGATTTCGTAAGGTACATAATTATAATTACATTTCACAGCTCATAGGCATTTAACCCTTCTTTGCTTAGTGGTGGAAATTTCCATCATAACATTGAATGCCCAAAAATTATATAAAAGAAGAAGTTCACTTTAAGTTGATCGTGTCTGGATACCTTTTTAATGTCCATTGCATAAAAAAAGACATGGCTGTCAAAAATAAGCAAGTGTCACTATCAGTAAAACGAGCTTGAAGTTGTCATTCCGCTGTTTGTTGTAGTTGCAATAAACGTATGATTTCGTTTTTAATTTTGTTTTATTATATTTGAGTTTCTATTGCTAAAAAAGTGAAAATGAGTGGAAGAAAGGTTGTAACATGTGTTTCTGTTATTTTTAGAGCAATTTCTGAAAAAGTTTGCGTTTAATTTAAAAAATACCACATGCTAGAATTTTACATCACTATGCACTAATTATCATAAAGAATAAAAAATATCCAATGATATCCTCTTTTATTTCTATTTAGTACTAAGCTAATGATCTAACTTTGCATGATGATGGAAATTTCCATCATATTGTTTTTTGCTAAATTTATACTATAAATATATACTAAGATTTTTTTAACCATTTTTCCTTTAATTTTGAACATGAATTATATCACTTTGATTTATTTCACCAATAAAGAAAAAATCATGCAAAGAAGGGTTAAATGTTTTGGTTTACGACAAAAATCCATATATTTCTAGTCATAGTTATTATTATAGATATTGTTTTGTTAGGTATATCACATCAACATTCGAAATCACTAAAATCATTGTGTTCAATAAAATTGCTAAGATTTTGTAATGTGTTTTCTCTTTCGTTTGAATATTTTTCCATGTTGATTTTTAACTATGTATGAGCGAGAGTTTCAATTTTGTGATTGATTTTTTTGATTTTCACAAGTCTTCTATTTACACTGAGTCACATGGGCTCAATTTACTCAGATATTTAGAAACGAAAGCTTTTGCGTTGATTGTCAGAAGCTGATAGCGAATGACATAATTTTTTTTAAATCCTAGGCAAACAACTGGAAAAGAATTGGAAAGTTCTCAAGTCTTAGTTCTCTTGTTATGTATTTGAACTAAATCACCTTAGGCTCAATTTACTCAAGCTATTTAGAAACGAAAGTTTACGAGTTGGTTTTCAGAAACTGATAGCGAAAAACATAATTTTTTATAGAATTATTAACAAAGAATTGAAAAGAATTTGTCAAGTTCTCAAGTCTTAATTCTTATGTTTTGAATTTGCACTGAATCTCCTAGGCTCAATACGGGTAAAAAACTGAAAGAAATGAGTTTAAGATACGGTGCACACATCCGATTTTTCAACGTGCGGCGCCGCTGCGTTGATGATGCGGCGCCGAAACCCAACTATGTACACATAACCGTGAAATGACGTAAACACTCAGCAGTTGCGATGCATATCTATGTCCATTTCACACCCATTTGCGATGAATATCTATCGAATAAAACGTTTAATTCGCTTACTTGGCGTACAAAACATATATTTTGAAACCAAAATAGAGAGAGAAAAAAAATGTTACTGGCTACATACATTTATTAATTATTACTTATATTCCATTTATTTATGAAAACAACGTACTTGACGCTCATGTAAAATAATAAAAAATCATTTGACACATTAAATATTAAGTAGACTTGCTTTACATTGATAATTGATTTAATGACTCTGTAATAATATCGTTTGAAATGTCAATTTTATAGACACAATATTATTTTTCTATTCATATTTCAACTACGAAAAAAGACTTTTTCATCTATTTAAAGAGAATTCATGGAGGTCATCCTTTCATTTTACAAAATTTTTTTAATAAATCATTTTTTTACTTTGTTTTAACATATTGTTTACATAGTTAATCCAACAGGTGTTTGTCTCGACGAGATATGTCGTCAATATTTAAACTGACCGGATCTTGATGAACGAGATATCTCGTCATCAGAAGAAAACTGATCAGATCTTGATCTCGTAGCCAGAAAAAAACCGGTAATATCCACATGATGAGATATCTTTTCATTAAAACAATTTATCAAATCTTGATGAACCAGATACAGGTGGAGGACAAAATAATACGAACACCTGTGAAATAATGGAAAATCTTTATTAATAGGGGGTTGGACCACCCTTTGGCTGAAATACAGATTTAATGCCACGTGGGATAGAAGCACAAAGGTCATGGACAATATTTAAAGGAATATTGAGCCATTCCTCCTGCAGAACGGTCTCTAATTCCGAAAGTCTGGATGGAGGTGGAAATCGGGAACGAAGTTTGGACTCTAAATATTCACATAAATGTTCAATAATATTCAAGTCCGGGGACTGAGGGGGCCTAGCGAGATGTTCAACTTCATCGCCATGCTCCTTGAACTATTCTTGAACACACCTAGCAGTGTGGATAGGGGCGTTGTCGTCTTAAAAAAGCGGTCGCTCTCCAGGGAATACAGTCTGGACAAAAGAATGGATGTTTAGATAGTGATTGGATGCGATCCTCCCATGCAGATTAACAAGTGGTCCAAGACCGCACCAAGATATCGCACCCCATACCATAATGGAGCCACCTCCATGCTTCACAGTCTGCAAGAGGCATTCAGGATTAAATGCCTCTTTGGTTGTTCTCCAGACACAAACGCGTCTGCTCGTCTGAAATAGAGTGAATGATGATTCATCTGACCATATTACCTGTTTTCACTGCTGTGGGGACCAGTTTTTGTGATCTCTGCACCATTGGCGTCGCTTGAAAGCATTAGTTGCTGTCACCAAGGGTTTACGAATTGCCACTCTGCCATAAATGTTCGCAGCATGAAGTTCCCTTTTGATAGTTTTTGTTGAAACAGGGTCCTAGAGATAACTGTTCATTTCGGATGTTATCTCGGATAACGATTGCTTGTGCTTTCGGGCTACTATGCGCTTCAAGACCCGTCTATCCCTATCCGCAAGCTTTGATTTTCGGCCACTGTTGTGCTTTGAAGACGTCGTCTTACCCTCTTTCGTGTACGCTGTCATAACGACTGATACGGTACTCCTTGCAAACCCCATAAAGTTTGCTGTTTCCGTAACCGATGCTCCACCTAAACGCGCTCCAACAATCATTCATCTTTGGAACTCTGACAGGTCTGACATTTCAACTTATCACAGTCAGTTCGATAGACACTAGGGATGCGACATCGACCGCAAAACATCGATGTTTTGAAACATCGATGTTCAAAATTAAAACATCGATGTTGATAATACATCGCCCCAAAAACATCGATGTTTTTGAACATCGACGTTTTTAAAATTCAGTGTATTTAAACTTTTTCCCCCCATTTCTTAAAACTGGTTTAGCAACTATTGATGCGACATCGATAGCAAAACATCGATGTTCAAAATTGAAACATCGATGTTGATAATACATCTTATCCAAACCATCGATGTTTTTAAAATTCCGAGTATTCAAACTTTTTCCAACATTTCTGAAAACTGATTTAGCAACTAGTGATGAGACATCGGTTCCAATACATCGATGTTTTTTATAAAACCTCAATGTTTTGAAAATATCGATCTCGATGTCGCATCCCTACTTTTCAGACCCTTCACCCTTGGCCACTTTGGTCTAAAAGTATGTTTAATTTACTGATTATAAAAATTATGCTACATAGTTATTTTTAAAATTTTTATAACGGTACTTTTTTCTTTTAAATATAAAACATCGACAAGTATAAACATCGATGTTACAAAAACATCGACTCCAATACATCGATGTTAAATACATCGATGTCTTTTCAAAAACATCGATGTTTTGAAAACATCGACATCGACGTCGTATCCCTAATAGACACATGCAACGCAGGTAACTGCTCTTGAGAGACTGATACCTTCCTCTTCACGCCCACTAGGTGGCAGACTTCTGTGCAGGTGGCGCGGCTTGCAGGTGTGAAATACGTCATACTTTTTCACATGTGTTCGTATTATTTTGTCCTCCATCTGCATCTCGTTATCAGCAAAATTTATCACATCTTGATGGACGATATATACTGTCGAAACTAATAGGAGGGTTAACGAAAGCATAACATCGATCACACACGCACAAATAATCTCTCACAGTTAGCGAGTACGAGAGTACAGTGTCTTTGCTGAACTTTCTCCGAGTCGGAGACAGTTGTAGGGACGATTCTATTTAGGACCATAGGTAGGTCGGTAGATATTAAACTCGTGAAAAGTGAATCGATTCTTCAATTCGATTATTTTTGTAACTTGTTAGGCGACATGAATGTGAGTGTAGTGGGCTTCGTGAGTGGTGGTGCTTCAAAAATTCGTGTATTCTTTTTCGTGTTTCTTTTTTTTGTTTTTTGAGTGAGTGTTTCTTTTAAGGTCAATTTTAATAATTGCCGCGAAAAAATTGCTAAACAAAAACACGACCAGTCATCTCAATTTACCATCGTTTCCCTCGTGATGGAAAGAGAATAACATTTCTAATTCATTCATAAAATGTGACAAAATTTCAGAATGATTCACATTATAGTTCAAATTCTAAGCGCAAATTCAAAATGCTACGAAAAAATGTTAAACAAAACACACCCAGTCACCTCAAATTACCGTCGTTCCCCTCGTGATGGAAATCGAATAGCATTTCGAATTCATTCATTGATAAATCGGTTTCAAAATCATTGAAGATACGAAAAAAGAATAACAGACAAGAAAATAAATAATAATAGTTGACTCTGACTATAGAAAAAAGTCAGAAAGAATCGAATAAAAGGATCGATTCACTTTTCACGAGTTTAAAATCTACCGACCCTTCCTATGGTCCTAAATAGAATCGTCCAATGAACTGGCTCTGACTCGGTGCCAGTTCAGCAAAGACGTGCAAGTCGAATACGAGCTCCTTCAACCGAGTGATTTGTTAGATTTCTTCGGAGCTGCAGAGACCAGGTTGAAGAGTAACGGATTAGCAACCGGAGGTTTGATAGTTCGAATTAGGTATGCGACATCAACAACAAAACATTGATATTCAAAATTAAAACATCGATATTGATAATACATCGCCCAAAAACCTACGATGTTTTTAAACATCAGTGCATTTAAACTTTTTTATCCCATTTCTTAAAACTGGTTTAGTAACCTCAAACATGAATGTTCGCCCCCCCCCCCGGGGGGGGGGCTTAATTTGTCATTTGCAGTGTTTATTAATTTTTTCCTAAGAATAATCCTAAGATTTTTTTTAACAGTCAAAAAAAAGTAAAAAAATTTTCTAAGATCTATTAACAAATCTTTTATTTCCAAATTGAATAACATAAAAGAGATTGATATTTACAACAATTTGACATAGGTAATACTAACTATAAATATGAGTAGGTAGGTACATAACAATAATTATTGTAAGTTAATGTTAATTATTTATCAACTTATGGGGTGGAAACAAAACAAATTTATTTTTTATTTACTGTAAATAAAAAGTATTGGGGCATATAATTATCATATGCCCTAATATTTGTTATTCACAGTTTGTAAAAAAAAAGTTTGTTAACTTCTACATCTTAAGACGACTTCCTGTTTCACTAACTACCCCACCAGTTAAAGAAAAAACTCTTTCTGATGGGACGGTTGTCACCATCACTGACAAATACTTAGTTGCACGGTTAGTTTTCTTAATTTTTATTATGGTTCTTTTTTCATTAAAAAATAAAACATCGACAAGGTTACAACATCGATGTTAAACAAACATTGGTTCCAATAAATCGATGGTAAATACTTCTATGTTTTTTATAAAACATATATGTATGAAAACATTGACATTGGTTTCAATAAATAGATGGTAAATACTTCTATGTTTTTTATAAAACATCGATGTTATGAAAACATCGATATTGATGTCGCATCCTTAGTTCGAATTCAACCAAAGACCGTTGCTTACTAAGGGGCTGGTGCAAACGTTGTATCTGTCCCTCAAATGTCAACACGTTAGCATGGTGTGGAATATTGTATTGACTCACCATCTGACCATGGTTCGAATTATGTGGTGTTATCCTCGGATCTTTCCATTTAGGATTTGTCCCGGATAAATGCAAATAGCCCCTACCGTCCAGGGCAAAGTAAAATTTCTACCTACCTCATTCAATTTCTTTACATTTCCTTTCAACGTCCTCTTCATCCTGTGGTGCAACTGCTTTGTGTGCAATCTGGAATGGTGGCGTTATTGATCAATTTTTTCCGTAATGCTAATGAAAATGCTGTTACTGACAGTTGTGAGGTATATCGTACGATGTTTCAAAAATTCTTTCTGTCTGAAATGGAAATAAAAAGGCTTACAGCACATATAGTGTCAGCAAAATGAAGGAACAAATTATACATCTAGTGCTACCATGCAAATTCTAAAAGATGTGTAAATTGGCTAAATTTTTTCAAAACCTTGTGATGTCGAAGAGAAGTCCTCGTTCCTTTGAAATGACCGCTTCTGACTTTTTTCTGTAGTTTGCTACTTAACCCTCCAAGTGGTCTTAACGAGACATATCGTGAGACCAATAAGATCTGACCAATTTTGCTTATGATGAGATACTTTACCGTAATCATCAACATCTGACCAATTTTGCTTATGATGAGATACTTTACCATAAACATCAAGATGTGACCAATTTTGCTTATGATGAGATACTTTACCATAATCATCAAGATGTGACCAATTTTCCTTATGATGAGATACTTTACCATAATCATCAAGATGTGACCAATTTTGCTTATGATAGATACTTTGCCATAATCATCAAGATATGACCAATTTTCCTTATGATGAGATACTTTACCATAAACATCAAGATGTGACCAATTTTGCTTATGATGAGATACTTTACCATAATCATCAAGATGTGACCAATTTTGCTTAAGATAGATACTTTGCCATAATCATCAAGATGTGACCAATTTTGCTTATGATGAGATACTTTACCATAATCATCAAGATCTGACCAATTTTGCTTATGATGAGATACTTTACCATAATCATCAAGATTTGACCAAATTTTAAATGACGAGATGCTTAAACATTAAGATAGAAATAAACTGATTAAATGTATACAGTGATATAAGTCACTTTAAAAAAAAGACACACAAAAAACAGATATAATGTAAACAGATTTAACTAAAGCTTATTACAGCAGACACCGAAACCAGATCCAAGTAAGACAACCGGTTAACAAAAACCGTGCAGTAAGTCAGATCTTCTTTCAACTGCCAGAAGATGGCAATGTAAGTTCTAAATTTTTTTTTACGTGAGGTAGACCACTGTAACTTTAACCTGTCCAAATGATCAATATATTGCCAATTCTGACATTGGTTCAAAATTACATCATGTTGTCCTTGGATATTTTCCTTTCCGTTTGATCCCGAATCGTCGCCAATAGCCCGTTATTTTGCTCCAGGACCACATTATTTAAAAAACACGTAAATACCAATATTCGTAGCTTGGCCAGAGGTGATCTTTTGATTTATTCATATACCGTAAATTATTATTGATTCAGTATATATGTAGCAAAAAATTTTAGCTAAAAACTTTTCAGAAACAAAATGGTGACTTTTCTTACAAAAAACATCCTGTATGTTCCTGTATGCATCCTGAAGCAAACTTAAGAGTAAAACTGTGTAGAATAATAAATATTAGCTGTCCTTAATTACTTTCTTGGAAGTACCCATTGAATTCAAGTTACTGCTTTGTGAACAGGTATTTATCTTTTCGCTTTTCCCCTTAGGGCAAAAAAAAGTCAACAATGAATGATTTCAGGACATCAACTACATAGAAAAAAGTCTAACTACTTCAGACAAAATTTAAAAGTAACAACTACGTTCTTCAAGGATAGCAATAATGAACGTTAATGAAGTTCAGATTTAAGTTAAAGTTCGGGTTTTTTATTCCTAAATTTTCACTGGGGTATAAATGTTTTAATTTGACACTGTTTTTATTCGCAATTCTCGAAACTTTTGGCGACAGTTTTGAAAATTCAGCTGAATCTGTTTTTAAACTAATTGTGGAGGATAAACAATTATTCTTTATCGAAAAAATTCACCAATGGCGAATGAAAGTTTAATCCATTTTTAACTAATAGCGATGGAGGAAAGGTTTTTTGGATTTCTCTTCGGGGGGGAAACGTTTCCAAAGTTTTCCATCATGTCGTGACAATCATAAAAGAAAAACATCGGAATCTATGGTTTCTAGATTGTGATGTAAACCATATTAAGGAAATATTTGGTTTTTATTTTTCATTTTATATTTATTTGTAAGATCATCAACATCTGTTAGATGCTTAATCAGCATATTTCGTGTTTTAGTCTATTCATTTTATATCTGCGCAACTAAAACTATTCCTAAGGTAGAGCTTAAGTGGAGACTTTTTTTACTACTATTTTTTACAATCTATGCACTCCACTCTCCAAACCTTCACAACACACCAATGTGAGGAGTTTTGAGACCACAATATATTTAATGTACACTTGCCCCCGCATACAAGATGGTCTTTGGTTGGATTGAGTTTTGAATTCGCAATCCTTGCTTCCGATCCGCGACTCTACCAACTGGGATACCACGGCCTCACTATGAAAAGGTAGGTAGTTGTTTTAAGTAACATCACACTGGATATTGACAAGACACCGGGATCAACCACGGAAAGGAAAGAACCAAGGTCAACACCATGTAATTTGGAGCCACGGTTTGATAACGAGATCACACTTGAGCTAAACCCCACTCTTCGAATTTACACATCACGCCAACGTGAGGATATTTTAGACCACAACAGATATAACGTTCACCAGCCCTCTTTGTACACGACGATCCTTGGTGAAATTCGAACTCACAACCCTCTGGTTGATAGTCCGTTGCTCTACCACAGTCTCATAATAAAAAGATAATTGGTAATTTTTAATTAACGTCGTACTAGAGCAACACAGCGGGTTATTGACGACGGTCCGGGATAAATTCCCTATGGGAAAGATATATAATTAAAAGGAAGTTAGTAAATTTTACTTATACAAATTGATCACACTGCCTGATGGTGAGATAATGCATTTTTAGGAGAGAAAGAACCATATTTGCAGGCATGTTAGTTAATTTTATCGGTCAAAATAATCCCTATACTGGTAAACCTCACAACTGTCAGTAACAGCACTTTCATTATCATTATGGGAAAATATTAAGCCAATATAGCACTCTAAAGTGCATTTACGTAAATACTTGTTTCCCAGTTTTATGTATCAAAAACGATAGAAGTAAAATTTACAAGGATTTATGTTATAAAAATAAATTATAAAAATTGCTAGAAATCGTTTTATTTTAAGCTTAGTTATGTAAATAGGCTTAAGCAAACTTAAAAGAATTGATAAAAAAGCGCAGAAAGAGTTATTCTTTTAAAAATTGTAATGAATTAATAAATTTTGTAAGAAAATTATTTTCTTTATTTCTTGTAAGTCTTAATCAGAGTAAAATGTTCGAAAGAATAGAAGATAATAAAGTGTAATGGAAAGTAAACGAAGCGGAATATTCGGGATCGAAAACATGCTTTAGAAACATTATTTTTTAATTAAACTGATATTTCATCAACTATTCTGTGTGCAGGGACAGGGAGATTTAAAATATATTATGTGTTTTGATTTTCAGACATTACTTCAAACATTGCACTAACTTGGATAATACAGGATGTCCATAAAGTCTCTTTACAATTTAAAAAATATATTACAAAGGTAAATGAAGAGAAAGATAAGTGGAAATTATTTCAAAATGCGACCAATATATTTGCTTTTATTGCCTTATTTAATGCACCTCTAAATAACGTTTGATCTTGATCTCGTCATTAGAAAACGTATTTGATCTTGGTCTCGTCATTAGAAAAACTTATTTGATATGATCTCGTCATTATAATAACGTTTGATCTTGATCTCGTCATTAGAAAAACTTATTTGATCTTGATCTCGTCATCATCAGAAAACAGCAATGTCTTTCTCATTTTGAATTCAATCCGCAAACTTGACGATGATTTCGTCGTAAACAAAATTATTCAGGACATAATGGACGATATATCTCCTTGAAACCACTTGGAGAGTTAATCGTCAAGACACGGGTTGGCGGTTTGGGAGAGTGATGATCGTAAACGAGGTAATTGTTTGATGCAAAAGTTCATCCCGTTACGTTAAAATCTCCCTAAGGACCAGGTCGAAACATGCACCAGTGTTTTTACTCCTGTGTACCCTTAGGCTCTCTTTCACCCAAGCGGTCTTCACAGTGATTCAGACAGAAGCCACATAGTGGACGTGGTATATACCTGACATCCATATACCTGAACTGCCAAACTATAAGATTTATCATATCAATAAATGCTCTTCTTAGGATATTTTTTTCTTATGTTTTTCTACCGACCCCCAATTAACCCCTGAGCCCGAATCGACTCATGACAATGTTATATCAACTCCTGGGGGTCGATATCGACCACTTTGGCCACCATTACCCCAAATCATAAGGCAAAGCGTCGCCACCACGGCAAAAAAAAAACTCTGAGTCGGCAGTTATTGTTTGAAGAAAGAGTATTTTCAGGTCTGATGCTTTGGGAAAAATTGAGTTATTTGAAAACGTAAGCACCTTTTTAGACTGGTAATCAGAATCCGTGTCTTTAGAGTAGTGTAAAGCATCGTATGACATCATAAAAAATCTATGTAACGAAATCCAGTTACACTTTTCATTAACTCTCTTGGACTTTCTTTAACCCTCTTACAATAGTGGTCGTCACGACAAGGTATATCCTCAATCGAAAAAAACTGACCAATCATGGTGAGATATCTCGTCATAATGATGTTACCAATTTTTGATGATAACAAGATCAAGACCTGGTCAGTTTTCTTCGAATGATTTGATATCTCGTCCAACAAGATTTGGTTACTATTTATCCAATGTTTTTGAACCTCAGCGAGACAAAACCACCAAGAGAAATAATTAATTGGGCAGTTTTACCTTGAAAAAAATGTTTGGTCAATAAAACAAAACTACCCATATCTAGTTGGAAAGGATACTTCGTCGAAACAATCGGGCTCAAGAAATTTCAAGTATGATATACACTCTATAACATAAAAAATCGACGCACCAAGGAGGTGCAGAATTACAGTGGTTCCGGGATCTATCCACTTGGAACGGCACTGACTGAGGACGTATTGTCATCAGTAACGAGTAGCGTTTCCAACTGTGTCCTGACAACAACCTCAGACGTCTGGAGACGTCCCGGGAAGCTTGACGATCCTGCCCTTAGGTCCCGTTCATATGAGGCGCTTAAAACGCGCGTTGGCGAGGCTATCACGGTCACGCTCTTCAAGGTCGCAAAGATAGATACTTGAAGTAGAGGAATAAATATACATAATTTAACGCGACGGGACCTTGCAAGCCTCACCATACGCGCAATGAAACGCTTCATGTGAACGAGGCCTTACTTTCGTATGCCACACATGCCCACCACTGGGCGTTATGGTCTGGGATGCCATCTCCTTTGATAGCCGGGCCCCTTTGGTAGCACACTCACAGCACAGCGGTACGTAGCCGACATTCTACGACGGGTTGTGTTACTGTTCCTTTTGTGACACTCCTGACTTACTTTTTAACAAGACAATGCCCGTCCGCACACGTCACGTGTTGCTATGAACAGTCTTCAAGCTTTTCCAACAATTCCTTGGCCAGCTAGGTCTTCTGATCACTCTCCCATAGAGCACATTTTGGGAAGGCGATTGCAACCATCCAGGAATGTTGACCATTTAGCTCGACATTTGTAGACAATTTGGCAAGAAATTCCGCAGAACACCATCCGTGAACTTTTTCAGTCTATGCCACGCCGGGTGACAACTTGCATCCAGGCCAGAGGTGAACCAACGCCTTACTGACTTCCTTCCTTCTGTCCCTTCTCTCTTCTGAAACAAATCATTCAATTGTTCTGAAATTTTAATCGTTTGTTCTTCTTTGTATATTCTTCACATGCACCTATTGTTATATTAATCGGTTAACTTCTTCTTGGTTTGTCGATTTCTTTTGTTATAGAGTATATTTAGAACCATCGCTTATTTTCAAGAACTAAGAAAGATACATTAAAATATATTGATTTTAAAACCAGCTTCAGTTTCTTTTTAAAATGCCTCATCTGATGGTACATCGATTAAAAATAACACTTATTCTGATAGAAATATTGATTTTAAACAGTTGACATTGTTTTTTCTATCTAGTTTCGTCTTCACAGGCGTATATTGACAAAACTAAATGGATTTAACTTTAATAAACTCCGTATATTTTGTTAGATTTACTACGGATGGGAGGCTGCATGTAACAAGATGAAGAAAAATCCGACTTCGTGACATCGAAACTGGGATAAAGGAAAAATCCCTTTAGTGGGCAGGATTGACCGTAGCTGTCAAAGTCCGTGTCACTTCGATTCGCCAATTTTCTTTTTTGTATGAGTTGTTTGACACGAAAATACTGCTTTACTTTTACCCATCTCTTAAGAAAGGATGGAATATTTCTATGAACAAATAGAATTCATAGTTCGTTTTACAGTTTAAACTTGGATAATGTAAAACTATTTATATTTTTATGCATGAATAAGGTATGAATAATAGCATAGTTTACACTGTCGTGACACTGAAGAAACCAAAATACTTGTTTGGTAAGAAATGATGTACTGTAATTGTGAGCAAATTAATATCGTAGTTTTGGTGTATTTAAGACCTCAACGTTTTGTCTTAAACAATGTAAAAAAAAATATTTTTATGCATTGTATCAATAATGGCATAGTTTATACTGTCGTGTGCCGACCAACCGGTATAGTGGTTAAGGTGTTAGCCTCTAGATCGGAAGGTCCCCGGTTCGAATCCGGGTTCGGGCATGGATGTTTGTAAGCGTCTACCAGCTTAGGTGTTGGTTCGTCATCTGAATATGGTTCAAAATAACGATGTATTTGTTAGGGGTAATGATGGCCCTCCCACTGGGTGCTCCTTCACAAGTGGCCATCACTTCCGGCCTTGTAGTGGCCGATGACTTCGGTCAAAATGTGCCCGCCAATAGAAAAAAAAATACTGTCGTGTCACTCAAGAAGGTAATACTCCATGTTTGATAAGAAATTATGTACTGTAATTATGACCTCATAAAGGTCATAGTTCGGTTTAAAGTTAAGACCTCGACGTTTTACTTCCTAAACAATATAAAAATAATTATATTTTGTGCACTGTATAAATGAATGTATAGTTCATACTACCATGAAACGCAAGAAAGCGACATGTGTTTTTATTTGATAAGAAATTAATTACTCTAATTGTAACCAAAAGTTTGTTTTAGGGTTAAGTCCTCGACGTTTTACGTCTTAAACAATATGAAACAAATTCATTTCTATGCATTGCATGAATAATGGCATAGTTTTAAACTGTCATGTCACTCAAGAAGATAATACTCCTGGTTTGGTAAGAAATTATTACTGTAATTATGACAAAATAAAATTCATAATTTATTTTAGAATCAAGACCTTGACGTTTTATGTCTTAAACAATGTAAAACGAATTATATTTTATGCATTGTATGAAAATGGCATAGTTCATTTCGTGACACTCAAGAAGTTTATATATACTTGCCTGTTGAGAAATTGTGTTCTGTAATTGAGCTAGCGCACAACAAAATCAAGTCATTGTTTGTGTCTTAGTTAAGATCTCGATGTTTTATGTGTTAAATAATAATACAAAAATAGCATTTTTTTGCATTGTATGAGCAATGCCATAGTTTATACAGTCTAGATATTTAAAAAGGCGATATCTATATTGGATAAGAAAGGATGTACTGTAATTATGATCCAATAAAAATCGTATTTCGTGTCATAGTTAAGATCTCGATGAATGTTTTCCATGTTAAACAATACAAAACATTTTGTATGAACTGTATGACGTACTGCATTGCTTATACAGTCGTACTACTCAATACGGTATCTCCATGTCCAGTAAGAAAGGATACAATGTAATTATGATCCAATAAATAATAGTTTGTTTCATAGTTAAGTCCTCAACTTACAATTAAACAATGTAAAACAACTTACATTTGTATGCATTGTATGAATAATGGCAAAGTTTATAATGTCGTGTTACTCAAGAAGGTAACATCTCCTTGTTTAGTAAGAAATGATAAAATGTAGCTATGAACAAATAAAAGTCATTGCTCGTTTTGGAGTTACTACTACGTGTTAAAGTATAAAACAGTTATTTTTTCATGCATCGTATGGACTAATGATATAGCTCACACCCTGTCTGATAACGAAGGCTTTTAACAAAATCATGAATCAAAAATATAACATATTATTCTAACCTTAGAGTTGCATCTTAACACTACTTCAAAGAAAAAATCAATAACCCGAACTACAAGACTTATTTCAATAATACAAAAAATAGACAATAGGTTATTCTCCAACAAAACGGCTTTTCACACGCACATCAAATATAGCCTGTCAAGCTAGCTGAAGTCTCCACGGTTCAACGTTGGTTTTTTTCGGGAATATCTTTATGCTCTTCTGGATATAAGTTGATTTCCTATGAGAGAAAACGCATCCCAACACCAGATGTGGCCCACGTCACTGTCTGTGAATGTTATCGATACGATTAGGGAGTTGAGGTGAATCGATAGGTTTCAGGTTCATCTCTTGAAGCAATCATGTGCGTGAAAGGGAAAGGAATTGAAATTACAAGCGAGACGTAGCATTATCATGGGGCATCAGAAATCAATAAGGATGCCAAATTGCAAGGTGGTATCCAGTTGGGGATTATATGAACTTCATATGTTGAGGGGGTTCAGCAGGAATGATTGTAGCTGGGTAGACACATCCAAAACAGAAATGAACCTGTAGCATTAGTAGCATCAATGAAAAATAATAGCATAAATGTTTAAAAATAATAGGAGAAGTGTTTAAAAATAGTAACATAAATGTTAAAAAATAGTAGAATAAATGTTTAAAACAGTAGCATAAACGTTTAAAAATAGTAACATAAATGTTTTAAATAGTAGCATAAATGTTTAAAAATACTAACATAAATGTTTAAAAATAGTAGCATAAAAGATTAAATATAGTAGCATAAATGCTTAAATATAGTAGCATAAATGTTTGAAAATAGTAGATTAACGTTTAAGAATGGTAGCATAAATAATAAAAAATTGCAGCATAAATATTTAAATATAGTAACATAAATGTTCAAAAATAATAGCAAAAATGTTTAAAAATGATAGCATAAATGTTTAAAAATAGTAGCATAAATGTTTAAAAATAGTAGCAAAAATGTTTAACAATTTTAGCATAAACGTTTTAAAATAATAGCTTAACGTTTAAAAATAGTATTTTAATGGGAATTTCAGTTGCTTTTTATGGAATTTTAGTTCTGATATTTTATTTATTTCGAGTCTTATTTTTGTTCTTTGCGCAATGAAAACGATTTCCGAATATTTGGGACAGACGATATTTTTCAACGAACGGGAATGAACAAGATCGCGCGAATATTGATATTTTCTGTTTCTTTCGCTCTGAATTAATTTCACATTTCTAAATTGTGTGCACTTTTGGTTGTAAGTTGTGGCAACTGTGCGAGATCAAGAGATAAAAATGAATCACAAATTAATATCTTTAAAACAATTTTTTCCGACATCTTTTATTTTGTTTTATTTCGCTGTTTTCTGTTTTAAATATTTATTATTTTAATAAATATGTTTTCCTTCTCATCACACGCAACACCACCACAAAGTATTCGACTGAAAAATGGCAGGTAAGTCAGAATACATTTTCAGTAAATTTTAAGTGTAGTTAAGCCATTATTGAAATAATAATGCCGTTATTTAAAGAATAATGCCGTTATTGAAAGAATAATGCCGTTATTTAAAGAATAATGCCGTTATTGAAAGAATAATAATGTTTAAAATTTCCGAACTTGAACTTTTCAAACATTAAAAAATTCGTTGTCATAATGACAGGAGAAGATTGCAAAATTTCACTATGCCACATATCGAATGCAAGAGTGCCACAAGTAAACAAATATTGTTTTGTTGACTATGAGTGCGAGAACACTCTCCGTAAATCGTAATTTTTATTAATTAAGTTGAACATCTAAAGAATTTAAGAAAGGGAATTCCAAATTTCCCTCAAAATCGTCTTTTGTAGTAGTAACCTTAGTATCACCTTTCGTCATTTTGTAGCTTTGTCATACAGCAAGGGTCCGATGTATATGAAATGTATTACATGAATGGATAGGCATGTGTAGGATTTGCGTCCAAAGTAAATTGTAGAAATTATAAAGGTGGCGAAAGGTATTCAAATAAATTTTTATTCTACAAAAAACGTAAGTCATTATATATTTTGATTATCTCTTCAATTTATACTAAACCAATTCAAACCGAGTAAGGTCGGGTATTTTGCTAGTAAGACATATAAACAAACACGTAACAGTAAGAGTCAGTAGTAACAGAAGAGGTAATGAGCTTCGGCGACCATAACAGTCGCTACATACACTACCCTACAATAATAGACCGGACAGTAAGATGGTATAGGGGAAATAATACATGATTTAATAGGGAGATGGTCCCTCACGTACTATAATTAAAACTAGCAACCCTACTGGGTAGGGGAAGGTGTCGTAACTTGAGACAGTTGTACCTTGAAACAGTTTATATTGTTCTTCCTCCTTTTGAGTAAGTAGCAAAATAACATTGTAGTTTACCATTTGCCACCAGAGAACCTTCTCACAAAGATTGGTACTCCACAGGTGTTTGTTGTGTTTGCTAAACAACTAATTGAAATACGTCCTCTAGAAAGTAAATATTTAGGATTTTTCAATTTTGATTCTTGTATTTTCACTGATTGTAATTACATTTTTTTAGGGTTGGTAAAGTTAGTTAAAAATCTGTTATATTCAATGATGATACGATTTCAATGAAAACATAAACCTGATAATAATTTCTAGACTATTTTATTTGTAAGGGCAACCAGTTTTGTACCTTGGGACATCCCAAGGTACAACAATTTATTTTGTCTTTTGATACCAACAGTATGGGTTTACAAATACACTAATATCCTGAAGTTACACAGTAGGTGGGACCGACGGAAAATCGCGTAAGTCAAACTAGCTTAGGTCGAGGCATATAACTTTTTTAAAATTTTAGACCAAGGACAAACAAAAACACTTGTTTAGAAGAAAAATATTTAATAAAATTGCCGTTCTCTTTATACATATTAAAAAACAAAATGTTAAAAAAATTAATGTGCAACATAAAAAAGTTTATTTCGATGTTGATGGCTTCATAAAATCTAACGAATTCGTCTGACGACACAATGCCTTCTCTTTTTCACGCGGAATTTCTTCCGTAGCAATCTTGCATATTTTTTTATTCCTTGCTTTGTGTCAATAAATCGTTGTTCGTTGGAGGCAATGGTTTCTAAAATTTTTAAGCCATCCCCCCCTTTCATCTGGCAGAGCCGCGCAGATGGCCTTCGACAGCCATCCCAGTAGTTTTGAGTGCAGGTGATTTTTAATTAATTTCCTGAAAAATCTGATGACACAGAGAGATCTGCTGGTGAACTCCAGCTGAACAGAGGTGTTTGTTTTGTTGTGCTCGTATATGGGGCCACGGCCGTTGAATTTTTGCCTGTTTCGCAGTGCCCAAGACACATAGATGCAAATATCGATTGTAATATAGTCTACATGTAGTTTTTATGAAAAATAAGTGCAAGTTATTTGTAAATTTGGCTGTTTCGTTGTGTTGGCAGGCACACCACTCGGTCCACTACAGCACAGTGTATCACAGCAAGAGAAACACTAAAATAACGGTTAAACGATAAAATCTTTAAACTGTGTGTAATTGTTTATAAATACGGAATTTAGTATGTGTGGAATTGATTTATTATGAATATAATCTACTTCAAACAATCTAAAAGTAAAGTTGGAAACTCTGTATTCCAAGGAACAACATGTATTCCAAGGTACAACATGTATCCCAAGGTGCAACATGTATCCCATGGTACAACATGTATCCAAGGTACAACATATATCACAAGGTACAACATGTATCCCAAGGTGCAACATGTATCCCAAGGTAGAACTTCAGTATCCCAAGGTACAACAACATGTATCCTAAGGCAAAACAACATGCACCCCAAGGTACAACACCATGTATCCCAAAGTACAACACCATGTTGAACCTTGGGATATTTGAATAGATTAACAAAACAATTTATTAAACAGCTGGTATTCGAGGTACAAAAAACAAAAAATGGCAAATGTAATGAATGTAAATAGATGATGGAAAAAACAAACTTCAGCTCTTTATAGCCTCACAAAACTGCCCCAAGGTACGACACCTTTCCCTATGCTTTCAACAAGGTTTGGATACACAGCTATGGGTATTGGTGTCCATTCCTGCTACAAGAATGTCGCCAGCTCAGCTGTAGATTTCGGACGTGGTTCCCTGGTTAGTAAGCGTCGCTCTAACCCGTCCTACAAATATTGTATGGGGTTTAAGTCGGGACTCTGAGCAGGCCAGGGAAGCCGTTTTACATCAGTATCTCGACACCACTGCTTGACAGAGGCTGCAACATGACATGGAGCGCTGTCATCCTGGTAGTAACATTCGCCCATTCCATAAAATTGCCAGAGCGTAGGAAGAACCTGATTGTCCCAAATGTTCATGTAGGCGTCGGCGTTCAATTGACCAGGAACAACATGCAAAGGTCTCAGGCCATACCACGAAAAACACCCCCAAACAAATAGTCGGATTTTATGCAAATCCGCTGAAGTCCGGTCCATTATTGTAGGGTAGTGTATATACGTACGCTGTGCTTACAATGCCCTCTACTGGCGCTCAGCACGTTTACGTACACAATATATTTTATAGTGACGAGATCGTTTTGATTTTGGATAATGACGAGACCAAAGCAATTATTTTGCCCAGTTACGAGATATCTCGTCCATCAAGAACCGGCCAGAGTTTTGCTAATTATGAAATTACACGTGGAGACAACCACTAGGAAGATTAAGGGATAGACCTAACTAAGCATAATTAATCCAAAGTGTATTCTGATATCAAGTCTCCAATGGCTATTTGAATTTCGTTTCGAAAAACAAACGGTTGAACTATGAACATAAGAAATCGACAAGTCTGCTTTTCAAATTTTTTCCTACTATTTCAATAATTTTATCGCCTTATCTATACAAATCTGTATTCAAACATTCATATCTTTTAAGTGTAGTAAATAAAAATTAAGAATTGAAACCATGAAATGTACCTTGATAATCCCAATCGCAGAACCAGGCTTCCCTGTTCCCATCTATACCCACCCTGTTTGTATCTACGTGACCTATAAAACATGAAATTTTCTTCACTCGGGAAATCAAAAGGATAGCAAATTTTATTTGTCAATTTTTGTCGAATCGAGACACAACCTCAGGAACATAAAATTCTGTATAAAAATATTATCTTCCACCCACTGGCAAAGCAGTCGTATCTCTGGTTTTATGCGTCTAAGCTCTCTTAGGATTCCCCGGAATACAGAAAAAAGTATTTACTGCTTCCATATTCGCGGGAGATGTGGAATATTCCCCTGCTGAATAAATCTTCATTTATTTCGCATGGCCACTTCCTCTAGAGGATGAGACTCATCTTCATATGTACGAGGGGTGAATAAAATTATCCGAGCAACAGTGCATTGTATTGCAGGATAAGCATCGAAATAATATTTTTGTCAGGTATGTACGAAATTTATTTTTGTTTCCTTCCATACCTATTTATAGCATCAGAGATGCTAACAGTTCAAACTTGTTCCTTTTCTCGATTAGAATTTGACCCTGCTTACTTTGTTAGTGGTTTGTTGCATCTACGACGTATCTCGTCATTAGCAAAATTGGCCAGATTGTGATGAACGAGATATCTCTTTCGAAAAAACTGACCAGATTGTGATGGGTGAGGTATCTCTTGCTTAGAAAATAATGTGACGGACGAGGTATCCTTAGAATATAAACTGACTTGATTGTGATAAACGAGATATATGTTCCTCAGAAAAACTGACCAGATAGTGTATATTTTTGTAAGAAAAAACTGACCAGATAGTGTATATTTTTGTAAGAAATAACTGACCAGGTATTGATAGTCGAGATATCTCTTCCTTAGAAAAATAAACTGACTTGATTGTGATGAGCGAAATATCTCTATCTCTTCCTTAGAAAGAACACACCATATTATGATGGACAAGATATTTTTTTCAAAGAAAAAACTGATTAGATATGGATGGACGAGATATCTCTTCCTTAGAAAAAAATTATGACCTTATCGTGATGGACGAGATACCTCTTCCTTTGGGAAAAAAATCTTACCAGATCATAATGGACGATATATCTCTTCCTTAGAAAACAAAACTGACCAGATCGTGATGGACGATATATTTCTTCCTTAGAAAACAAATCTGACCAGATCATGATGGACGATATATTTGTTCCATAAAAAACAAATCTGTTCAGATCATGATGGACGATATATCTCTTTCTTAGAAAACAAATCTGACCAGATCGTGATGGACGATATATCTCTTTCTTAGAAAACAAATCTGACCAGATCGTAATGGACGATATATCTCTTCCTTAGAAAACAAATCTGACCAGATCATGATGGACGATATATTTCTTCCTCAGAAAACAAATGTGACCAGATCGTGATGGACGATATATTTCTTCCTTAGAAAACAAATGTGACCAGATCATGATGGACGATATATTTGTTCCATAAAAAACAAATCTGACCAGATCGTGATGGACGATATATCTCTTCCTTAGAAAACAAATCTGACCATATCGTGGTAGACGAAGTATCACTTCCTTTGAAAAAAATTTACCAGACCTTAATAGACGTGATTTCTCTTCCATTGACAAAAAAAAAAAAAAAAACGACCACGGACGATATATTTCTTCCTAACAAAAAACTGACAAGATTGTGATAGACGAAATATCTCTTCCTTTAGAAATAAAACTAATCGAGATCTCATAGGATCGACTTGGAGGGTTATGAAACTGTAGCGAAAAGGCGATCTTCCAATAGTATATTAAGGGGACACTGTGACCTTTCAACAATTGGTTTTTGTTTTCATATCCACAACAAAACGTTTTGGTGTACCGTATTCCAATCCTTATTAAATATACATTACAAAAGAAAATAATAATTTTTTCATTCACAATAATTAAAATTTTCAATTTTCATAAAAATATTTCAATTTTTTCAAATTATTACTCCATCTGCAAATTTTAACTTTTTCCAAATATATTTTTTTATATTTACCTTCTATGTAAGGTTCTTCGCTATTTTGAGCATGGTATTATATGTACCACAGTTATGTTATTTTTTTACAAATATTTTTGTAACAAATACTGTGAAAAACACAGTAAAAAATCAGTTATAATTGATTTCAGCAATTTTTGAAAAACTAACTATCTTTCAAATTTTTATTCCATTCACAAATTTATCAAATATAACTTAATAAAAACAGAAAAAAGTCCAAATCAATTACAATAAAAGCCTTAGCATTTTAAATACAATGTAGTCATGAAAAAACATTTCCTTTTCCAATGGTGGGCGGCACATATGAATTTAATCACTCGCCACTACAAGGCCGGAAGAGATTACCACCTGTAAAGGAGCACCCAGTAGGAGGACCATCATTGCCCCTAACAAAGAACAGCACAATGTCCATCCTAATAAATGAAAATAAAATAATTTTAACATTTTTATCAATTGTAGGGTATTGTAATTAATTCAGCAATAGGTAGATTAGATTCAAGACATTTAAGCCTTTTTGAACAATAAGATCAGCTAATGTATAAGTTAAGAATAATTGAAAAGGTATTTATGGGATTGAGTTTGTCATCAATTTGGTGATAAGAAAGTTTCTAGACAAAAAGTAGGAACACAGCATTTTCCATTAATTGTCTCAATGCTACAAAATAGCTCTTTAAGTCAGCTATTTGTTAGAAATTCAGTTTGTGATTCTTTTTTTATAAGATCTTCAGTGATTTAAATCTTTTTTTTAATCTAAAGTCCCTGATTTTACAGACGGAAAGGCATTTATTGGCGAGACATTTTCAAATCAATGCACTTTAAATTTCTTTTAACTACTTAAAACTGGGACAAACTATTATTCTATTCGCGAACGGTAAAATACTTTGTCCCAGATTAAAGAAACACGAAGAGAACCTGATTTGTCTTCAGCTAGGTGTCTAGACTTCTGTGTTTCATGCATTTATCGTTGCATTTCGTTGGTGCCTTCGTAGAGTTTTAATGAAATTGCAAAATATAAAACTGTGAACTGTGACAACTTCTTCCTTTCTCAGTTTCAGTAGTATATAAATGTTCTTAGGGATAACAGAATGCATTATTAGCTTAGCTGTTAGTAACAATTTATAACATAGGTTTTTTTCGTTAAAATGAAGATGATCGTGAGTTTTCATACATGGATTATTTTTTGCTTAACTGTAGCAGGTACTCTTATCCATTTTGTGTAAAATTACATTATACAAAATTGCAAAATAATTGAAATTGATGATTGGAGTGAGTGATTAAAAATATGTCAGAAATATATAAAAGGTTGAGACGCTTTAACTCTAACATTAAGTATAACTTATTTGGTCATTACTACATTATATCTCCTCTTCACCGTTAAATAAATTTATCTTTCTTACTAAACACGGATATGTGATGTTACCTAGAAGAGTAATACGTCTGTCTAACAGTATTCAAATAAATAATAATACGAATACGACAAATAAATAAGAATACGAATACAAACAAATAAATAAGAATACGAATACGAACAAATAAATAAGAATACGAATACGAACAAATAAATAAGAATACGAATACGAACAAATAAATAAGAATACGAACAAATAAATGAGAATACGAATACGAAAAAATAATAAGAATACGAAATATAAGAATACGAATAAAATAACGAACATAATATGTCCTGTTATATGTGTTATAAATTTTACAGGGTTGTCAAGAGGGTCGTCAGCACGTAAACGTCATCATCGCAAGAGGTCGTAGTAAGGTTACAGTTAATGCGAGGATTCTCCTTCCCCGACATATACACTACCCTACAATAGTGAACCGGACAGCAAGAGGTGATGGTATAAGGGAGGGAAATCCATGCTTAAATAGGGGGATGGTCCCTCACATGCTGCAATTACACTAGCAACCCTTCTGAGCATACTTTCAACAAGGTTTTGTTACACAGCTATGGGTATTTGTGTCCATTCCTGCTGTAAGAATGTCGCCAGCTCAGCTGTAGATTTTGGACATGGTTTCCTGGTCCGTAAACGTCGCTCTATCTCGTCACACAAATGTTCTATGGGGTTTATGTTAGGACTCTGAGCAGGCCACATTTTACATTCATATCTTGATACCACTGCTTGACATAGGCTACAACATGACGTGGAGCGTTGTCGTTCTGGAAGTAACATTCGACCGTTCCATAAAATTGCCAGAGCGTAGGAAGAATCTGAATGTCCAAAATATCCATGTATGCGTTGGCGTTAAATTCGACATTAACAACATGCAAAGGTCCCAGGCCATACCACGAAAAACACCCCCACACTAATAGTCGGATTTTGTGCAAATTATTGTAGGGTGCTGTACATAAAAAACATATCTGTGTTCAAATGGCAAAATGTTATGTCACTTTTTTTAAATCTTTCGTAACAGCGATTTTAAGATTCAAGATTCAGCATGTGGTTTTGTGGTTTTTGACTTATTACAATATTCCATCTTTGTTTTCTAATAAACTGAAAGAAAATGACTTACGACATTGTGCTATTTTCTAAACATTAACATACCAGACTCCAGAATGGGACTTATTCAAATTTTTTGGAAAAAGTGGCTTATAATATTTTGCCATCTGAGCACAGATATTATGTTCATACATACAAATGCACATGACCTTTCCAAGTTCCAGAGCGCAACCCCACATCTTTTTTACAATCATTTTTAGTTTGAATTTCATTTTATGGTTGCAAAGCATTGATAACCATGAATGAAAATCAGTACATGATTACTGGATTGTAATAAAAACCTAATAATAAACTATTAAGTTTTTAATTTAAAATTTAACATTTTCACGAGATTTTCAACTTGTATTTCAAACTTGATTGACATATTTTATGTTGTAGCCGATTTATTTCATAACTGATTAATTAAATTTGCTATTATAGAATAATGTTTAAGAGAAAACATTTTGGCTGCATCTAAACAAATTAGTACTACTAATGTTACTACTTCGTAATTGCTTTGGACGTGGCAACCCAAATTGTTGTATTTTTGTTTGATTCGCAACGAATGAATATAATGTACATCTTTGTCGTTTAAGTAAGATGTTTTTGTTAAAAAATTTCATCTAAGCGTAAGTTAAATGATTTATCCAAAATGGCATTGTGATGGAAATTTCAAATAATCGATCATACAAGTTCCCGGTCCAGATGAAACATGTCTTAAAAAGCTGTATTATGTTGAAAAACTATGTTAAAAAACTTTCCTTCATTTCTGAGTGATGTAAGTAGATTTTATTCTTAGGCAATGTCATTTTTCTTACGCATTACTTTCATTTATTTAAAAATTTTTATCAGGCTTGTTCATTATGGCATACATGTTTTAAATCACGATAAAATGCAAGACGGCTTTTAATGCGACCCAAAAGAATCTTTTGACGAGGGAATAATTTTTAATCACATAGGACGATTCTTTACTTTCTTATTATGATTAAGCTCCTTTTTTTCTTTTTGTAGTGTCGGAGAAACGAGAATCCCGAAAAATAAGTACGAAAATATCGAAAATTAAAACGATGATTATGGTTTTGCTATTTCTCTGACACAGGCTTTAATAAGAAAGCTATCCTAGATCTAAAAGAAAATTGTGTTGTATAAACTAAGACACGTTTTCTTTTATCTAATTTGTATACCACAGTTTAGGTTACTATTATTTGGTTATTATGTTACACTATAATTATGGTCGTTTTATTATTTTGATTATCTAAAAGTACTTTTTCCATTTCGGTAAGAAAGTTTTAAAAAGCTGCAAACTTTTAGAAACCTAATACTCAATTCCTACAATCCAGACTAATCTGAGTGATTTTTCATAGCAATGCATGTAATAGTAGTATTACATAAAAATATTAATCTATTAAAACCATTTGTGCTTATTTACAAATTAATCATAGACACTAAGACTTGTGAGATACTATTTCATTAATTTTAATATAACTTTATTATTTTCATATTAAAATATTGTCTTTCGCATAAAATCTGCTCTTATGCTAATGTAACCCAAAAATATATCTACTTATTTCTTTCGCACCAAGCATAAACTTTTACTTTGCTCCAAATGTATAAATATAAAGATAATTAAGACGAAAAGTAACGTACTATAAAATAGTAGGTCTAGAAAACAGAAGAGTAATTGTAAAAATGAAGAGTAATTGTAAGTATGAAGAGTAATTGTAAGTATGAAGAGTAATTGTATGAATAGTTATTGTAAGAAGGATGAGTAATTGTAAGAAGATATAGTAATTGTAAGAGAGAGAATAGAGAGTAATTGCTAAGATGAGAGAGAAAGAGCAATTGTTAAAAGAAAGAGAGGAAGAGTAATTGTTTAAGGAAGTATAACTCTAAGTATAAAGGTTTTATAAAAAGCAATTCTAAGTATGAAGAACAATTGTAAGTATGAAGGGCAGTTAAAGTATGAAGAACAATTGTAAATATGAAGGGCAGTTAAAGTATGAAGAACAATTGTAAGTATGAAGGGCAGTTAAAGTATGAAGAGTAATTGTTTAAGGAAGTACAACTGTAAGTATAAAGGTTATATAAAGAGCAATTCTAAGTATGAAGAACAATTTTAGTATGAAGAGTAATTGTTTAAGGAAGTACAACTGTAAGTATAAAGGTTATATAAAGAGCAATTCTAAGTATGAAGAACAATTTTAGTATGAAGAGTAATTAATTGTAAGTAGAAAGAAGGAAAATAAGCTTAAGTTTTGTTTTTTTAGAAAAGAGGGACCACGGTAACCTGGTTGGAAGAATAACGAATTAGCAACGGAAAGTTGAGAGTGTGCCACTCAATCCAGCGAAAGACCGTTGTGTTTGTGGGGGCTGGCGCACGTTAAATCTGTCGTTAATTAAATTATCTATCTATCTTGATGGACGAAATATCTCGTAATAAGAAGAAAACAGGTCCCTTTTACGACGTTCCTACCTAAATAGACGGGTAGGGAGGTATTTTAATTAACTTCTCACAGGAGCAAAACAGAGGGCTATTGGCCACGGTCCAAAATCATACTCTAAGGGAAAGATTCGAGGACAATACTATGTCATTTTGAACGACATTCAGAGTAATTGTAAGGAGATGACGAGGTCACATCTTAGCTGGCAATACACTCCAAATTTCAACACCACTCCAACGTGAGGGCATTTGAGATCACGATAGTTTTAACGCGCACCAACCCTTATATACTCCACGGTCTTTGGTTGGAGTCGAACTCGTAACCCTCCGATTTCGAATACGTTTCCGCTACCCAAAACAGGCAAGGAATAATACACTTAAAAATCATTAACTCTTTGAAACAAAACAAAAATCTCAATTTATAGGACGGTAAAACAAACCAAAACACCATATAGCCCCATTACCTTAAGATAAAAGCAAATTAATTTATGCATCGAGATAAGAAAAACTGCAAAATCTCGAGACTCTCAACAAGCATAACGCTCCACAGTGATGTGTTAGCATTGTAGCACGTCTCTTTTCCGCGGAATTACTACGCGAGATACAGAATGGGCCCTCATTAAATGAGGCCATAAATTCACGCAATCTCGGGAAATTCCGTGCCGAAAAACGGCCACCATCTCGAGACAAAATCGTTACGAAACAAAAGAGGAACAAAAAGAACTTTCGTTTATAACCCCATATTCCCACCAGATCTTTTTTAATTGCATTTGGGGAGGGACGACGTAATCGGATGGTGGAAACCTTCTAACTCAAAACTCATCGCGCAAATTCGTTTAATTGCACTGTCGTAAAAAAGTTACTGCACTTGAATGCGGTATCAAGTTTTCGCGTCTTTCTCTTTTGTTTCAATTAGATTCGGTCTACCTAGAAATGAATTCTTTTGGAAAAATCTGGAGGAAATTAGAGTACCAGGAAAAGGATTGATTAAACTCATGGCTTATAAAAATGTATATTAGGCTTATGATAATTGTAAATGGTTGGAAGTTGTAATGAGAATCAGCTAGTTTTGTCTTTTTCTTTTTTTTTTCAATTAGATCCAAACTGCTTGGGAATTAACTTTACTTACTTTTTAGTACTTTTTGGAGAGACCCTTTGGAAGTTGAAAAGTGTGGCTTAGTAAAAGTTGATTAAGTCATAGGTTGTAAAAAGATTTACAAAGCTTATGGTACATGGAAATGTCTGTGGAAAACTGTAGTATTACTAATTTCACGTGATATCATGTCTTTCTGTTTTGATTCAATTTAAGTTCAAACTACTTAACGCCTGGGAAAAAATTGTTATAAGTCATGATAGATACACATTTATATTAGGCTTATGATAATTAGAAATGGTTGGAAAGTGCAGTGAGTACTTGCTAGTTTTCGGGTTTTATCATTTTGTCTTCTTTTTTTTTCTCAATTGAATCTTATCTAATGAGAAAAATAAATACCAACACAAGAATTTCGTAATATTATGACTAATCAAAATTTATATCTGACTTACGATTGTTGGAAATGGTTGGAAAGTGCAATTAGTCAGTTAGTTTTCTTGGTCTCTCATTGCCTTTATCTTTCATTCAAGTAAATCCAAATTGCTAAGAAATGAATTGAGTTCTTTTGAGGAAAACCTTTTGCAAATTAAAAAGTCAGCAATAGCAAGGATTGATTAAAATCATGGATACTAAAAATAAATACACTATCCTACAATAATGGAGCAGACGCCAGCGAATTTGCATAAAATCTGACTGTATTTTCGAATGAGATTTCGTGGTATGGCCTGAATGCCGACGCTTACATGAACATTTAGACAATCAGTTACCGGCGTAGGAAGAACCTACTACGCTCTGGTAATTTTATGGAATGGACGAATGTTACTAAAGCTTTGGTTTCCTAAGAAAGTGGAGCCGTTATCTAACAGCCGTGATACGTCATGATGCCGCGGGCATAACTAGACGGCCGTCTAAACAAAAATCCAGACGTGTCAACTTAGACGGACAGAATACGTTGGAGAATGGGAAACACAGACGGCTGTCGTGGTTTATTTTATTCGAGAAACAAAACAAAGTGGTTTTTTATTCTCTAGTTTAAACTTTCTAACTTCGGGATCGTAGAAGGTAGAGTGAAAATTTCAACAGATTTCAAATCAGCGTAAATTTCTACGCCAGATCGATATAAAAAACAGTTTTATTATTCAATTATTTACCATTTGATTATTTAATTATTTATTAAATAATTAATTATTTATTTAAAGAAAATCACATTTAAGGTATCGATCTGGTGTCAAATTTTCCGCAGATTTCAAATCCGTTGAAATTTTCATTCTGTGTTTAACGATCCCGATTTTACAAAAACGAATTAATCAATGGCAGTCAAAAATGTTTATTTATTTCTCTCCTCTTCGTTCGAATCTCTTGGAGCAGGAAATGAAATGTGGCCGCTACAAGAGAAAAAACGTTCCCCAACTGTTTGAGACCGCTATGACGACAGTCATGGAAATGGCGGCTCCGATAATTTTCGTTACGCTCACAAACACCGCTCTCTAGGAAACCAACACCATGTGTTAGTATAAACAACGTTTTAGTGACGTCACCCACCGATACATCACGGCCGCTAGATCACGGCTACGCTTTCTTAGGAAACCGAAGCTTTACAGAACAACAATGCTCCATGTCATGTTGCAGCCGCCTCGGTCAAGCAGTGGTATCAAGATATATATATATATATATATATATATATATATATATATATATATATATATATATATATATATATATATATATATATATATATATATATATATAATGTCCTCCCTGGTTTATTTAGAGTCCCGACCTAAGCCACATAGAACATTTGTGGGACGGGTTAGAGCGACGCTTACAGATCAGGGAACTACAGCTGAGCTGGCGACATTCTTGCAGCACAAATACCCATAGCTGTGTATCAAAACCTTGTTGAAAATATGTCCAGAATGGTAGGTAGTGTAATTGAAGCATGTGGGGGACCATCCACCTAATTAAAGCATGTATACTTTCACTTTTTCGAATTACATCTTGCTGTCCGGTCCACTATTGTAGGGTAGTGTATTTTTGATCGATATTTTTTTTTTGATTGTTGATCATTATATCATAGCTTTTAATAATAGTTTCATGAATTTGGTATTCTGTCTCATATTTTGATCTTACCGACACTACAATTGGTTGGTTTTACGCTTTTTTTTTAGGTGAATGCGTCGTTCCTGGCCTGCTCAGAGTCCCGACCTAAGCAACATAGAACATTTGTGGGACGCGTTAGAGCGACGCTTACGGATCAGGGAACCCCGTCCGAAATCTACAGCTGAGCTGGCGACATTCTTGCAGCAGGTAAAGACACAAATACCCATAGCTGTGTATGAATACTTTTTGAAAAATCCGGAGGAAATTAGAGTGCTAGGGCAACCATTGATCTAAACATCATGTGTAACAAAAATGTATATGAGGCTTATCGTAATTGGAAATGATTGGAAAGTGAAGTGATCACAATCTAGTTCTGACTTTCCCATTTTTCAATAACATCTAAACTGCTTGAAAATGAATGGAGTTCTCTTTGGAAAAACAATTTGTAAACAAAATGTGTGCCCTACGAAGGATAAATTAAAGTCATTGATGATGCAAAGGTATATAAGGCTTATGGTAAGTATGTAGGGTAGAATTAACCTTTAGACTATGGCCGGTAGAGCAGTTGTACCACGATTGAGCCAAGAAAGAATTTAAACAACGGCCAGTACATCAGTTGCATCTTGTAAGTTTTAAGAACCGCTCTAAGAAAGAATTTAGACTACTGGTTGTTACAGCAGTTTTACCTTGAAAGTTATAAGAATCGCGCCATAAATGTATAGCGTTTGTTTCTGTCATTATCAAAGAAAGTGTTTGTTTATTTTTCTGTTTGGGGCCGCAAAATCCTGACGATTCTATAACACTTACAGCAATGAGATTTGGCACACAGGTAGTCCGAATTATTTGCAATTTTTGGGTTGCGGCGAATTTTAAAATTCAATCTAGAAGATGTTTAAATGAATTTAATAGTTTTATTTACCATCGCTTTTTCAAACGCGGAGAACTTTTCCCACCCGGTAACCTTGTAACCTTGGTAACCTTTGTAACCTTGCAGTCAGGGTTTGGAAACATGCCAAGTTTTTTTTTCATCCGCAAAACTCGAAGAATATTATTTTTTTTTCATTTCCGCTTTGATTTTGCGCGGACGAATAAATTTCCAGCCAGACGATAAAAAAAAAATCCTTTAACTGAAGTCAGTTCTTACTTCTATCTCCTAGATCGTTAAAGATAGAGTACAAATTTTAACGGATTTGAAATATGTGGAAAATTTCCACTTTAGATTGATACTTAAAAATATGATTTTCTTCAAATAAATAATTTTTTAGTTGAATATATCTTCAACGGATTTGAAATCTGCGGAAAATTTTACACCACATTAATACCTTACATCACTGCGTTGCCTGCGTCTTTGATCGCTCATGCAGCAAACCGAGAGCATGTATCATTGTAAATAAAAATCTTAATGCCCTCCTTTTGGCTGATTTCCTTGATGGGGACAATGTTGCTATCAGGGTGATCAGTGAAAACGGAGATACCACATGTATCATGTCAGCGTACCTTCCATATGAAGAAGAAATTCCTCTAGCGACTTCAGCCAGAAGATTTGTCAAGCACTGCTTACGCTCTAGGATGAAGTTTATCGTGGGATGTGACGCAAATGCACACCACACCATTTGGGGCAGTTCCAACTGCAACAAAAGAGGTGAGGAACTAATAGAATTTTTCTTATCTAATGACCTTTTTATTCTCAATACAGGTAACAAACCGACATTTGTCAACAGCAACAGAAGTGAAGTCATTGACATCACTTTCTGTAATGCTAAAGCAGTTAACTGTATAAAGGACTGGCATGTGTCTGACTGTACCACACTGTCAGACCATAGACAGATCCAAATGTCTTTAACAGGTCCTGCTATGAATATTCAGCAGGATCAAAGAAATCCCAGGCATACAAAATGGGATTCCTATAGGGAGGACCTTCGCCTCCTTTTAGAGGGTAGGAGTCACAACTTTCCCTCACTGGTAGACTTGGAATTGGCTGTTGACTCTGTGCAGCAGTCCATCCTCCAGTCCTACCAGTTAAATTGTAAGGCAGTAACCACAAGCTTACCAAGGCGAGTTCCTTGGTGGAATAAAAGTCTCTGTGGTCTTAAAAAGAACTGCAGAAGACTCTTTAACAGAGCTAAAAAAACAGGTGAGTGGTCAAGATACAAAGAAGCACTCACCAACTATAACAAGGCCATAAGGAAATCTAAACAGGAGTCATGGAAAAACTTCTGTGGCCAAGTGGACAGTATGTCTAGTGCGGCTAAGCTGACTAAAGTACTGACCAAAAACAACCAGTGCCAATTAGGCTCCATTTAAAAGGACGATGGCACATTCACGGAAAACGGTAGGAGCACCCTGGTAGAAATGCTTAGAGTGCACTTCCCTGATTCCAGAATTACAAATATTAATGATGAACTGACAGTTCCACTTATTCCCCTGCTACGTAGTGGAAAGGAGGACTGGGAACTGGCTAGAAGTATAATTACTCCAAAAAGAATAGCATGGGCGATTAACTCATTCATGCCCTTCAAAACACCTGGTGTAGATGGCATTATACCTGCTCTACTCCAACATGGCAAAGACATCATTATACCACACATATGTAGGATTTATAGATCTTGCGTGGTATATGGTTATATGCCGCATGCATGGAGAACCTGCAAGGTAATTTTTATACCTAAACCAGGTAAAACATGCTACAGTGAAGCAAAAGCCTTCAGACCTATTAGTCTGACATCATTTCTTCTTAAGACATTAGAGAAATTGATCGATAGATACATTAGGGACGAGGTTCTAAAAGCCGAACCCCTATCGAGATTTCAACACGCCTACCAGCCTGGGAAATCTACAGAGACTGCTCTATATGATCTTGTTACGGTCCTTGATAGAGCAGTCAATGGAAAGGAAATTGCCTTGGCAGCCTTTTTAGATATTGAGGGAGCCTTTGATAAGGTTCCAGTAAACGTAATTATTGATGCCCTCATCAGTCGAAATGTTAATCCATTGGTTTGCGCCTGGATTAAAAACATGCTCGAGACAAGGATGGCTCAGGCCTCCTTACTGGGAGACACACTAACTGTGGGAAACTGTAAAGGCTGCCCCCAGGGTGGTGTGTTATCCCCCTTACTATGGAGCCTTGTGGTTGACGAGCTCCTTAACAGGACTCACTTCTTGGGCCTGTATTGTCTGGGTTATGCTGATGACATAACGCTGGTCATAAGAGGGAAGTTCCAAAACACGGTAACAGACCTCATGAACACTGCCCTAAAAAAGATTGAACTGTGGTGCAAAAAGGTGAACTTGTCGGTTAACCCCAAAAAAACTAGTCTAGTCCTCTTCACCCGGAAAAGGTTACGAGATATGCATTTGATAAAATTCTTTGGAACACCACTTGCATACTCGGATGAGGTTAAATATCTAGGAGTAATCTTTGATAAGACCTTGACATGGAGCTCACATCTCCAGTACTGCACGAGCAAGGCCAAGAGAGTGTTTTGGGCTTGTAGACGTGCCATTGGTAATAATTGGGGTCTAACACCGAAAATGGTGCATTGGATATATACCGGGATTATTGTTCCGATGATATCCTATGGCGCCATCGCTTGGTGGAATAGAACCCGTAATGGAGACAGTGAAAAAAGAACTCACTAGTCTACAAAGAATGGCTACCATTGCAATTACTAGTGCAATGCGAACCACTCCCTCACAGAGTCTAGAACTGCTTCTGGGGCTTCTACCACTGCATAAACAAGTGGAACTAGAGGCAATTTCATGCTCACAACGCCTCAAACTCATGGGACTATGGAAGTCATCTTATGAAATGCCTGCCTTCAAAAATGTCGATCCGCAGGTGAAGGAACATCCCTATCTATTAATGAGATCTGACTGGATGTTAAAGCAATTTTGCTTTAAAGCCAAATATAATATCATCTTTCCCACCAGAGAAGAATGGAGATTCGTCTCCAGGCTGATAGGAAGGGGGGATGAAATTTGGTACACAGATGGTTCAAAAACATCTCATGGCACTGGGTCAGGTGCCTTCTGTCCTAATCGAAAAATAAGGCTATCTTTTTCTTTGGGTAAGCTGGCCACTGTATATCAGGCTGAGGTTCTGGCAATCTCTGCTTGTACTTACAACTGCCTCAATAGAGGTGTAGTTAAGAGGGTTATTAAAATCTTCTCTGACAGCCAGGCAGCCCTAAAGGCTTTGCAAAGTCACTGCTTTTCCTCAAAAGCAGTGTGGGAATGTCACAATGTGCTTGAGGACCTGGCTGAGAGAAACAAGGTCTCTCTGGTTTGGGTCCCTGGTCACTGTGGCATTGAAGGTAATGAAACGGCAGACCTATTAGCAAAACATGGGTCTGAAACACCATTTATTGGACCAGAGCCTGTTTTGGGTCTGCCTCACAATGTGGTTAGAGGGACTATAAGGGATTTGCTCCTTGCCGAGTCCTACCAAACATGGCTTCAGTCTAATAATCAAAGACAAGCCAAAGAGCTCAATCAGCAGTCTCCATGGGATAGATCAAGAGAGCTGCTGAATTTCAGTAGGAAAGAAATCAGGATAGCTATTGGCCTCCTAACTGGCCACTGTACCCTGAATAGACACCTCAACATTATGGGTGTTTTAGATAACCCACTATGTAGAGGTTGTCGGATGGTAGAGGAGAGTTCTGTACACGTTCTATGTAAATGTGACCATTACTCTGCACAACGATTTGAATATCTGGGATACCATTGTATCGAACCCTGGGAACTGTCAAACATTCCAATCAGGTACATGCTGAAATTTATTTCGGCCATCGGTCTTTAGTGTATCAGTAGGGGTCTCAGTACAATAGACTATTAGTCGCAGTGCTGGCACTCTTCGGAGTCACCCCTTTACAAGTCATAAGTCATAAGATCATCTGAGCTGGCAACCCACTCTACAAACTTCCACATCCCGTCAGCTCGATGCTTATGATGCGCAGGACTGGAATGATTAACTGATTTGAAAATTAGAAAGTAAAACTCACATTTAATCCTCCTGGTAGTAGTCTTGCCTAGGCATATCTATATTTATTTAGCCGAGCATGATGTACAAGATATCATTAGAAGAATTAATTAGTAGGTAATTAATTAGTTCCATACAACGGGTTTATTGGTGACGGTCTGGGATAAGAAAGATCCAAAGACAACGCCTTGTTCTTTTGAAACACAGTCAAGTGACAGTAAGATCATCTGAGCTGGCAACCCACTCTACAAACTTCCACATCCTGTCAACTCGATGCTTATGATGCGCAGGACTGGAATGATTAACTGATTTGAAAATTAGAAAGTAAAACTCACATTTAATCCTCCTGGTAGTAGTCTTGCCTAGGCATATCTATATTTATTTAGCCGAGCATGATGTACAAGATATCATTAGAAGAATTAATTAGTAGGTAATTCATTAGTTCCATACAACGGGTTTATTGGTGACGGTCTGGGATAAATCCCAATGGGAAAGATCCAAAGACAACGCCTTGTTCTTTTGAAACACAGTCAAGTGACAGTAAGATCATCTGAGCTGGCAACCCACTCTACAAATTTCCACATCCTGTCAACTCGATGTTTATGATGCGCAGGACTGGAATGATTAACTGATTTGAAAATTAGAAAGTAAAACTCACATTTAATCCTCCTGGTAGTAGTCTTGCCTAGGCATATCTATATTTATTTAGCCGAGCATGATGTACAAGATATCATTAGAAGAATTAATTAGTAGGTAATTAATTAGTTCCATACAACGGGTTTATTGGTGACGGTCTGGGATAAATCCCAATGGGAAAGATCCAAAGACAACGCCTTGTTCTTTTGAAACACAGTCAAGTGACAGTAAGATCATCTGAGCTGGCAACCCACTCTACAAACTTCCACATCCTGTCAACTCGATGTTTATGATGCGCAGGACTGGAATGATTAACTGATTTGAAAATTAGAAAGCAAAACTCACATTTAATCCTCCTGGTAGTAGTCTTGCCTAGGCATATCTATATTTATTTAGCCGAGCATGATGTACAAGATATCATTAGAAGAATTAATTAGTAGGTAATTAATTAGTTCCATACAACGGGTTTATTGGTGACGGTCTGGGATAAATCCCAATGGGAAAGATCCAAAGACAACGCCTTGTTCTTTTGAATCACAGTCAAGTGACAGTAAGAGCATCTGAGCTGGCAACCCACTCTACAAACTTCCACATCCTGTCAGCTCGATGCTTATGATGCGCAGGACTGGAATGATTAACTGATTTGAAAATTAGAAAGCAAAACTCACATTTAATCCTCCTGGTAGTAGTCTTGCCTAGGCATATCTATATTTATTTAGCCGAGCATGATGTACAAGATATCATTAGAAGAATTAATTAGTAGGTAATTAATTAGTTCCATACAACGGGTTTATTGGTGACGGTCTGGGATAAATCCCAATGGGAAAGATCCAAAGACAACGCCTTGTTCTTTTGAATCACAGTCAAGTGACAGTAAGAGCATCTGAGCTGGCAACCCACTCTACAAACTTCCACATCCTGTCAGCTCGATGCTTATGATGCGCAGGACTGGAATGATTAACTGATTTGAAAATTAGAAAGCAAAACTCACATTTAATCCTCCTGGTAGTAGTCTTGCCTAGGCATATCTATATTTATTTAGCCGAGCATGATGTACAAGATATCATTAGAAGAATTAATTAGTAGGTAATTAATTAGTTCCATACAACGGGTTTATTGGTGACGGTCTGGGATAAATCCCAATGGGAAAGATCCAAAGACAACGCCTTGTTCTTTTGAATCACAGTCAAGTGACAGTAAGAGCATCTGAGCTGGCAACCCACTCTACAAACTTCCACATCCTGTCAGCTCGATGCTTATGATGCGCAGGACTGGAATGATTAACTGATTTGAAAATTAGAAAGCAAAACTCACATTTAATCCTCCTGGTAGTAGTCTTGCCTAGGCATATCTATATTTATTTAGCCGAGCATGATGTACAAGATATCATTAGAAGAATTAATTAGTAGGTAATTAATTAGTTCCATACAACGGGTTTATTGGTGACGGTCTGGGATAAATCCCAATGGGAAAGATCCAAAGACAACGCCTTGTTCTTTTGAAACACAGTCAAGTGACAGTAAGATCATCTGAGCTGGCAACCCACTCTACAAACTTCCATATCCTGTCAGCTCGATGCTTATGATGCGCAGGACTGGAATGATTAACTGATTTGAAAATTAGAAAGCAAAACTCACATTTAATCCTCCTGGTAGTAGTCTTGCCTAGGCATATCTATATTTATTTAGCCGAGCATGATGTACAAGATATCATTAGAAGAATTAATTAGTAGGTAATTAATTAGTTCCATACAACGGGTTTATTGGTGACAGTCTGGGATAAATCCCAATGGGAAAGATCCAAAGACAACGCCTTGTTCTTTTGAAACACAGTCAAGTGACAGTAAGATCATCTGAGCTGGCAACCCACTCTAAAAACTTCCACATCCTGTCAACTCGATGTTTATGATGCGCAGGACTGGAATGATTAACTGATTTGAAAATTAGAAAGCAAAACTCACATTTAATCCTCCTGGTAGTAGTCTTGCCTAGGCATATCTATATTTATTTAGCCGAGCATGATGTACAAGATATCATTAGAAGAATTAATTAGTAGGTAATTAATTAGTTCCATACAACGGGTTTATTGGTGACGGTCTGGGATAAATCCCAATGGGAAAGATCCAAAGACAACGCCTTGTTCTTTTGAATCACAGTCAAGTGACAGTAAGAGCATCTGAGCTGGCAACCCACTCTACAAACTTCCACATCCTGTCAGCTCGATGCTTATGATGCGCAGGACTGGAATGATTAACTGATTTGAAAATTAGAAAGCAAAACTCACATTTAATCCTCCTGGTAGTAGTCTTGCCTAGGCATATCTATATTTATTTAGCCGAGCATGATGTACAAGATATCATTAGAAGAATTAATTATTAGGTAATTAATTAGTTCCATACAACGGGTTTATTGGTGACGGTCTGGGATAAATCCCAATGGGAAAGATCCAAAGACAACGCCTTGTTCTTTTGAAACACAGTCAAGTGACAGTAAGATCATCTGAGCTGGCAACCCACTCTACAAACTTCCATATCCTGTCAGCTCGATGCTTATGATGCGCAGGACTGGAATGATTAACTGATTTGAAAATTAGAAAGCAAAACTCACATTTAATCCTCCTGGTAGTAGTCTTGCCTAGGCATATCTATATTTATTTAGCCGAGCATGATGTACAAGATATCATTAGAAGAAATATGACTAGGCCTTGTTATACTCATCATCCAAAAACCAGCAATATCATGATGACGATGTATCTCGTCATCATAAAAATTGGTCAGATTGTATTGGACGAATTGTCTCGTGGAAACCACTTGGAGGGAAAATGGACGAAGGGAATGTTCGAATGAGAGACAAAATTTTTCCAGAAACACTTTCAACTGTTATGATCTTATACTTGCCATTGCTAATGAAGTAGAATGTACATCTTTGCTTTTCAAAATACAAGTAAAATATTCAAATTCATCCTAGATCATCATAACAAAATTAACTAACTTAATCGATACTTAAAATTCAAGCACATACTTTGAAGTATTTTTATAATAAGTTAAATTTATAGATAAATTTAAGTAGTTCAATTTAAAGTTAAATTTTTAGAGTTGTCTGAATTCATTGCATATTAAAAAAAACTCTGCACTCTTAAAAACCATTGTTTTTAACAAAAAGGAATTTTTACAAAATTAAAAATGAATTTTTGTATAGTAACGGTTTTATATTTAGCATTTTATCTTAATCTCTAGAGGTGTGTCTATGTGTGTGTGTGTGTGTGTGTGTGTGTGTGTGTGTGTGTGTGTGTGTGTGTGTGTGTGTGTGTGTGTGTGTGTGTGTGTGTGTGATTAACCTAACCCTTATAACCCTAACGTTACGTGATGATTCAATCCCAATTTTCTCTCCATGAAGAATAAAACTCATTTTATTCACTTTTTTGTGTTCCGAGTATCAATTCAATTGTATTGAATAATTGTAGATGGACCTTTTGCTTGCATACTCGGAAAAGAAACTCTTATTAACAAAGATTAGCGTTTATTAATAACACTAAAAACGATACAAAATTATACAGAACATTAATCAACACGTTTTCTCTCCTCGTTTCAAAATTGTTCTCAAGTCCAAATTCCTCTCAATCATGGTCACAGTTCAATGTTATGGTTTGTGCTTGAAAAGAAAATTTTCAATTCTCAAATTCCTTACACGCTCTCACAGTTCAGTGTTATCGTTTGCGTTTGATTAATAAATATAATTATTTTCAAATTGTTTGCCTGCTTTCAAACTAAAAATTCAATCCTCAAATCGCTTGCACGCTCTCACAGATATCATCTCTTCATAAGAAGAAAACGAAAACTAACCAGTTCTTGATCTTCTTATTGAAAACAGCTGTCAATATTTTGTTGTAGAGAAATAACAGAAGTGGTCAGATGTTTTGATGGACCAGATATCCCTTCGAAACTATTGGAAGGCTAAATCGTGTATTTATCAATTGCAGAATCATGACTATTTTAATATGAAGGCTATAATATGTCATGCTGGATTAAAACAATGATACATGATCTTTTCATGGTTACTTATGAAATTTAAGCTATTAGTATTTGTAAAATGTGCAATCTACTTTTGTTTCAAATGGTACACTTAATTTTATGTAAATTATTTGAACATTTATTTAAATTATAACTTAAAGCAGCATTTCACCATCTCTGAATTAAGTATAAATTAAGCTTAAACAGGTGAATTTTTCAAACAAGGTCTGCTCATATGCTAAATAAATAAATATAAAATTTTTTTTGAATATTTAAATTCCTGGATGTGTTTTTCTCTTTACATTTTAACTCAGTCTTTTAAAAAGCTTGGAGTTGTTTAGTAAAATACTTTTATCGATATTATTTTCATCAAAGGCTTTCAATTAGAGAATACATAAAATTAAACATCAAAAGCATTCATAAACAAGATGCACAAGAAGTCATTGAATTTTTGTAAAGTATCTTTCGAATGTTTGGGATCAAGCAAAAATATTTTTTGTTTGGAGATTGTATTATTGTCTAGACATGCATACTTTTACATACTAGAACAATTTTTTCTGTTAGAATGAAACTGGAGATTAAATTACTTAGTCTAAAAAACAACTAAAATATCAAAAAATCGACTAAATATGTATGCATGTTAAGCTTTATTAGTATTTTATGTATAACTTCTCATTTTATAAGACCAAGAGAGAAAATATAAATTATTCACTTGCTTACTGGAAACAATTTCTATAAGATGCCTCTTAAAAACATTACTGTTCTTACTATATGATGTTTATTTCTTTGTAAATTGAATATTTCCAATATAGTGTTTTTAAGTGCTACACTAAAGTCTATGCATTACATTGCACACCTTATGATAGTACATTTTAAAACTAAAAAAGATTGATTGAAATTAAAAAAGCATTTAAAATATTCAAACTGAACTCTAGTAATCAATTTTTGTTGGTACAGATGATACGTAACTTAAGGCTTCAATTTATTTTTACGATAATTTCAAAAGTTTCAAGAATAAAATTTAATTTTTAAAATACAGTACTTAAACTTTATACATAAATGAAGTCATTTTATTTCTAGCAGTGACCAACATATTCACAGAGTACAATTTGGACTTTTTTTAAGAATGTGTACTTAAAGATTCAGACCACAGGCTACCAAAATTTGACAGGCTACTTTTTTCAAATTTGGCGACTCTTTTAAGCAAACTCGTTTCAAATGCTCCTATCTTCAAAATGTTGTCAACTTAACTCTTGATCACTTTTTTGGAAAATTCGCCACAAGTCAAAGAAAATTTTGTCCTTTTTTAAAAAAATAGTCGACGAAATGTAAGTTTAGGATTTATTTAAGGGTGAGGGGTGAATTTATGCAAGGAGCGCCAATTTGGCTTTAAGTCGTCGCAACCATGAAAGAAAAACTCGGAATCTGTGGTTGCTAGATTGTCGCCAAAACATTATTAAGAAAGTATTATCTTTTTTTTAATTTTTTAATTTAAATATATTAGCGAGATCTTCAACATCCATTTCATACTTGAGAAGAATATTTTGTGTTTCGCCATACTTGCCAACTTTGAAAACTGTGCATCAGTAAAACTTTTGCGATCGAACGCCCTGTGCCATAAAACACAACATAAATACAAGAGCTAAATGTGCATTAGAAATATCCTTATGTATTACAATAACTAGTATTATTTGTATTTAAAAATGTTTTAGTAAAATTCACATTTTTATCAACTGCAGAAACCCTACAAGGCAGTAGTGTTTTAATACCAAACTGAGCACATCTACTGCAAAAAAAAGGTATTCATGTAATGAGTACCTCACATTGCATCCAAAACGGTATGTTTACATAGAATTTAAACCATTGTAAGGATTACATATTATTGGTGTAATAAAGCTTCTAAAGCTTATTTACAAGCAGATGAAAGAAACAAAATTAATGTTCTATTTACAAATTTGTTTCATTTGGTGTTCCAGAAGAGAGGGTTGCAGAAAAATTCAATGAAGTTGTAGCTTTTTTTTTTTTTTTAATAATTCTGCATTGAATTTCTGCTCAAAACAAGGTTTAGGGTTTTGTGTCCTTAACACCAACAAACTTTCCAAAGTTTTGTGATAAATGGGAGAACGGTATTCAGTTCGGTTATTTCTGACGAGGTTGAAGATTCTCTCAGACTCTGCATTGGAATGGAGATGAGCAGAAGAGAAAGCATAAGTTTGGCCAATAAAGAATTTTGAAAGTCCATAAGCTACTAATTTTACCTACTTCAACCAACTGCACATTAATACAGTCATGTCCTTCTAATATCACATATAAATCTTCCAGCTAAAGACAACAAAACTCCTTAACCAACTCATCCATTGTTTCGTCTGTGCATTCAAGTCCGATAGAAAATTTTAGTGGATGGTTGCAGAGAATGAAATATTCCGATTGCTCGATCGAAATATTAAAAAACCATTAAAAAAAAAAGGCAGATCCATCCGTAAATCAGTAAAATTAAGTGGAAATCCGTAAAAATTAAGGATTATCCGTAAAAGTTGAGAAGTATGGTTTTAGCCGTTTTTCATTTTGTATCTGAGCTTCTAAAATAGGGCTTAAAATTTTTGAAATTTTTTTTTCTACTTTTTTTTAAGTGCATGCTATTCATTTCGCTATTTTACAAGTTATTTGACTATGGTAGACTTGATGTTCTCAACCATACATTACGTATGCATAAGCTGTTTCATGCTTGTTGAATAAACCATGAAAATAAGTTGTTTTTGTAAAAAAATCCGGATATTCTTGGTAAATGGGATACAATTGTTCACTCAGAAGCTATTTGTTATGACATGACAGGTATTTCTTACCATGGAACTTTGTTACAAATAAGAATAACTAATACCACATTAAGAAGTATAACAAATACTGCTTTACATTTTTTATTAATTTTTATTTCATTTCGGTGTATGAAATATACATGCAGATGATTTGGATTAAACAATTGGTAGAGGTTGTGTGTAGGAGGACACAAACCTCAGTTTTGACGTGAATGCTTGGATTTTGTGGAATGAATGAATTTGACACAGGAAGTTTGAGCGATTGTTTATTGTGTGCGTGAATATTCTATAGTTAAATTACAGTTTGAACGGTTAAAGTGCACAAGTTGATATACATATATTGAAGATGCTTAAACTCAGGAGCTTTCAAATAACACCACTTCCGCCACTTAAGTCAACGCAATCCAAAGTAACACCGGCCCAAATCTCTCCCAGCACAGTAGAATTTCGACACAATGCAGACCCCTTCACATTCTCAATGGACCTTTGCACTCTGTCTGAAGGTCACGTTAAGTACATGCATTCTTTATATACACAACGCTATATTTGCCTTCAGGATGTTGCTTCTAGTTCTGAAAACATAAGGCAAAACAGTTGTAACACTTGGCTTCTCACGCATGTGCGTCAACACTGCTTCGATTTAAAAAGTATACTATAGTCAGAAATATATGTGTAATAATCAATAGGTGTGAGAATTTTAAGGCTAAACTAGTAATAGATAAACTGTTACTGTGTTAGGTGTTTCAGAGTGCCTAATCGATCCATAGCATTCATTTCTTTGTCGTTCACCACCAATTTAAAAGAAGGCTAACGGTAGTACAGAAATTCGAGCTCTTGAACCTATCTTAAAAAATTGTTTTTACTCAATTTTGGACACAAAAACTCCTTAATAAATATTTTTAAGTTCTTAATTAACTCCTGTTTACAAAAATTAAATTAAAAAACATGGCACAAACGACTTTCTCCATTTTCTTTCGTATGCACCTCTGTAATTGACTTTTTTAACTTGATAATAATTTATTTTTTTCGAGTTACTTTTATTATAAGGATTTGTTTTACTGTTTATTATACGTTCCCTATATGACTGTTTATAATACGGTGATAGTCTAATAAATCGCATTTTAATATCAGTGCCTTTTCTACTTCAAAAATGCTTTTTATAAGAACAATATATTTTTGGTGTTACATCATTTCAAGTCTAATTTTGAAGTGAAAGATTATACAAGAGGCTTTTCCTGTGAAGCTCAATGCAGGTGGAGGTATTGTTTATTTGGAGTAACGTATTTTGCGGTATGTATTCCGAACGTAACGTCACTTGTTTAACGAATATGATTTCCGATCTTGGCATAAATTCTGCATGAGGCCAATAAAAATTACAAAGAATTAATTCCGAATTGATTTTTGATAGTTCACTGGTCAATATCAGTTAGATTAAACGCCAAACGAAGTAAAAACGATAAGAAACTGCATTTTAAGTTACAATACGTATGCAAGCGCATTTGGAAAAATTAAGTAAAAACCATCATTGACATTTGCTTTGTTTACACGGTAAATCCTTCTCATATACAATCTGAATTATAAATAATACCATACAGAGGTAAAATAGAAAGAACAATATAATATAATAATATGGAAAGTATAGTCGAATAGAATAATATAAAGGAATATCATAATGCAGAACAGTTAGAATATTGAGTATTATACAAATAATGGAATAACAATAACATAGAAATAACAGTAAAATAACATAGAAATAACAGTAAAATAACATAGAAAGAATAATATAGAATAATGTAGAAATGATAATATAGAAATAATAAAATGACAATAATAATATTGGAAGAATAATGTAGAAAAAAGAATACACAGAAAAAAGAAAATTTTTACGTCATCTGTTTCCATAAGACAGAATTCAGATTCGTAATAAAATAGGAAGTACGCCAAAACATTATCTCTCTATATACATATATACGTTGCTTAACTTCTCAGAAGATCCACTTACGGATATAAAAAGACATTAAGGTAATTTTATTCCAACTCAATTTTTCGAAATCGATCATGATACTCTCGGATAAAGTGACTGAGGATATTAAAACGTAAAACAAAAATGATTTCAACTGTCTTTTCATGTAATAGGATTAATTTTAAATGTCCTAAGAGACAGATAATACTTATTTAAATGATATTAAGAGTAGATCGATCGCAAATGTATATTAACTTCTAGATATTCTGTAAAATCAGTCTTAACGTTGAACTCCAAGAGTCTAAAACATATACTTAATGAAAGGTATAAAATAGTTTGTCTTCCATTTCCATTTGGAATGTTTGTTACTTAAACAAATCTGGTAAATCCTCGTAAATAAGTATAAATAATGAGTTCATGTAGAAATAATCTACAAATAAAATAGTTTTAATTAAAGTATTAATTAACTATTAATTAATTAATTTGTGATTCAGAACGTTATATTACACTGAATCCGTAAATTATCCTTTCTGTTTTTATTTATGCATATATTTAAACAACTTATGAGTTGAAAAAGATAGTTATCTTCCCTAAATAGCGACCAATGTCCTTTAAAATTGAATTTTTTTTAAAGCTCTAATAACACAAAAAAACATCGCAATCTGTGGTTCCTAGATTTTCATGAAAACCTTACAGAAAGAAAAGTAATGTGGCACTTGTGGCACTTTTTTAACAAAAGTTTTCAAACGTTTAGGACACGTGGAGCCCTATTTGTAATAGAGCTGATGATTTCTTGAAATTATGTGTCTATAACGGTAATTAATTATGTGTCTGTGCGGTATCAGAAGTGAGCGTTCACAAAGAAAAACGCAATTGTTACAGGATTCATACTCCGTTTAAATACACAAAAATATAAACCAAATTAACTACCCATCTCTGACACTTATCGTTTCAATGAATACCGAGACTTAAAAAACTGAAGCTGATGCAATAGCGAAACGAAGCAGCAAAAAACAACTATCTATTTAATCGTATTTCAAGATAAAGTCATCTTTGTGGCAAAAAAATGATTTTCATAATTGTAAATAACTAACAAAAAATGTTTTTCTTTTTATCGGCTAATCCCAACAAAAAAAAATTGAATTTCTTCTTTTATTCCTCTTGTATTCTCACTCCAATTATACGATTCGATGTCCAAGTAGGCCCTTCAGCAACTTTGCTGTCGAACGCGGTAAAAAATAACATCTCCATTAACGACGTTAACTATTTCCTCCGACAATTAATAGGAACACATAAAAGAAACGAGTTGCAAAAGCAAAGTAGATAGGCTAATTACTTAGATAATCACGTGGTAAAAAATGAAGTGTGCTCTTCCGCTATGTGCTTTGCGTGAAAGTGTTTATTTGGCAAATCGTTGTATGCTAATTAATTTTCATTCAACTAATGAACACATCTTCATAAGTCTACATTTTTATGAGCATTAACCTTGTATCTCTTTGTTCAGTAAAAACCCGCATTTGAGTCAAACATGTATTTTTATTTAATAAATGTAAGTTCCTTTGTGCTTAGTTTTGAGTGCCTTATATTTATTTACATCAAGTTAGAAGTGCCGAACTCGAGTAGACTGCACAGTCAAATAGAAGATATAGACAAATGTTTGATTAAAACGTACTTATTAAGTTGCAAAATTAATAAAAAGAGAACTGTGTGATACCGAAATACTTACATACACTATCCTACAATAATGGACTGGACACCAGCGGATTTACATAAAATCCGACTACTTGTTTAGGGGTGTTTTTTTGTGGTATGGCCTGGGACCCTAGCATGTTATTCCGAAGCCTACAAGAACATTTTGGACAGTCAGGTTCCTACGCTCTGGCTATTTTATGGAATGGACGAATCTTGCTTCCAGGACGAAAACTCTCAATGTCATGTTGCAGTCTCTGTGAAGCAGTGGTATCAAGATACGGATGTAAAAGTCTCCCCTGGCCTGCTCAGAGTTCCGACCTAAGCCCCATAGAACATTTGCGGGACGTGTTAGAGCGACGCTTACGGACCAGGGAACCACGTCCGAAATCTTCAGCTGAGCTGTCGACATTCTTAAAGCAGGAATGGACACAAATACCCACAACTGTGTATCAAAACCTTGTTGAAATAATGCCCAGAAGGTTAGCTAGTATAATTGTTGCACGTAGGGGACCATCCCCCGATATTATGTATGTATATTTATGTATTATTTCTCTTATACCATCACATCTTGCTGTCCGGCCCATTATTGTAGGGTAGTGCACGAGTACATCACCATAAAATTGGTTAGTTTAAATGAATGTATGTTTTTAAATGCGTACATGCATATGATTTTATTGGTTTGACTAGCAAAATACCCGACCTTACTCGGTTTGAATTGGTTTACTCTAGATTGAAGAGATAATCAAAATATATAATGACTAACGTTTTTTGTAGAAAAAAAATTTATTTTAACACCTTTCGCCATCTTTATATTTTCTACAACTTACTTTGGACACAAATCCTACACATGCATATCCATTCATGTAATACATTTCACATACATTGCACAATTGCTGTATGACAATGCTACAAAATGACGAAAGGTGATACTAAGGTTACTACTATAAAAGACGATTTATAGGAATATTTGGAATTCCCTTTCTTAAGTTCTTTTCATGTGCAACTCAATTAATTAAAATTACGATTTACGGCGTGTGCTCTCGCACTCATAGTCAACAAAACAATATTTTTTTACTTGTGGCACTCTTGCCTCCGGTATGCGACATTGTGAAATTTTGCAATCTTCTCCCGTCATTTTGACAACGAATTTTTTAATGTTTGAAAAAGTTCTAATTTGGATTTTTAAACATTACTATTCTTTCAATAACGGCATTATTCTTTAAATAACGGCATTATTCTTTTAATAATGACATAACTACACTTAAAATTTACTGAAAATTTATACTGACCTAACATTTTTAAGTCTAATACTTTGTGGTGCTGTTGCGTGTGATGAGAAGGAAAACACATTTATTAAAATAATAAATATTTAAAACAGGAAACAGCGAAATAAAACAGAATAAAAGATGTCGCAAAAAATTGTTCTAAAGATATTAATTTGTCATTCAATTTTATCTCTTGATCTCGCACAGTTGCCACAACTTACAACTAAAAGTGCACAAAATTTAGAAATGTGAAATTAATTCAGAGCGAAAGAACCAGAGTAAATATCACTGCTCGCGCGATCTTGTTCATTCTCGTTTCGTTGAAAAATATCGTCTGTCCCAAATATTCGGAAATCATTTTCATTGCGCAAAGAATAAAAATAAGACTCGAAATAAATAAAGTATCAAAGCTAAAATTTCACCATAAAATTTTTTTTTGAAAAATAATTGGTTTTCAGCATTACTGGTAAAGCAAATGAAAGTAATCGTAATACTCAAACTACATTCCAATTTTTCGAAAACTATCAAATTGTGGCTGATTTAAGTATACTTACTCAGGTGTTTTAGCATGAAACTCTTCTAAATATAACAATAAAAAAATGTTTAATATTGTATTCACTACACTAATAAATAATGTATAAAATAAAACAGATTGTAATCAAATATCTGGTATATAATTCATGTGATGTCTACACAAACACAGAAACACAAAATCGAGCATAGAACAGAAAGACGGACAGACAGACTTTCGCAACCAATGCCAGTCACTAAATGAAGATAAGTAATCACTGTATGCAAATTTCCATGAAAATATCTTAAACCGCGTGGACGTGTATAGGGCACAACATACATACAGACAGACAGACAGACAGACAGACAGACAGACAGACGGACAGACAGACAGACACCAAACGAGAAAAAGGCGGATTCGGCATCAGAAGGGTCCAAAACGGATAGAAAACTTGAAATGGGTCGAAAATATTGAATGTACAAACAAACACTCCATTCTTATTTATATAGATGCAAATGTTCGTCCCAATTTTCTTTTTAAATAATTGATGACAAATTATTTTATTTACTAAAAATTACATACACACACACACATATATATATATATATATATATATATATATATATATATATATATATATATATATATATATATATATATATATATATATATATATATATATATATATATATATATATATATATATATATATATATATATATATATATATATATATATATATATATATTTATATATATGCAGTAAGATCCCGTTACAACGAATACCGATACAACGAAAAATCCCGTTATTACGAAATTCATGGAAGTCCCAATCCGAAAAGCAATTAAAACAATTTTAAATTAATCTCAAAGTTTTGTTTCCTCGCCTTTTGTTCATTTATGGTTAATGTTTCCCAAAAGAGGCAAGTTAATTTTTTTCAGGTTTTAGAAAATGCTATAACAATGGATTTATTAGAAAAAAATATTTTTCTCTGGCTGATTTCAATGAATTGCAATAAACTTTCTAATTGCAGCAGCTATTCATAGTATTATATGTAGTCTTCTTTCGAAACAAAAGCAGAATTTACGTATTTAAAATATTCTTTTTTATTCGAATTATCAAAATTTCGTTTCAACGAAATTTCCGTTGTAACGAAAACATTTTACGGAAGCTATCGAATGGGTATGTGGATATTTTGATGACATCAGTCAATCAACTATAACAAACTGTTGGAAACATATGCAACCATAGCCAAAGACGCAAATTCAGTTTCAGAAGGAGCCGACTTGAAAGATGAATCAAATACGCACGACATTCAACAATCTAAGTTAGAGAATATTTGGAACGCTTCAAAAAATAAAACTTATTTTCCTGACGACGTGAATTTGAAAAATTATCTCAGTGTAGATAGGGGGGGGGAGGGCAACGTTTCAACATGTTATGAATTGAACGAAGCAAACATCATCCAATCCATTAAAATTAAAGACAGCTAAGATGAGGCCAATGGAAATAGTGCAGATGAAGAGGCTGTGGTTGGAGATGATGTGCGCAATGTCGCTTCTTCAGAAGCCTTAGCAAGTTAGAAGACAGTGCGGACATTTATTTCGTCACAAAACAATGTGCCGGTCTTTATATTTACAAATATTTACCAATTTCAATATTATTTACTCTCAAATACAATATCAAATCATGGTCAGAAGAAAATCCTAGATTTTCTGAAATAAAGTTTTGTTTCCTCGCATTTTGTTCATTTATGGTTAATGTTTCCCAAAAGAGGGAAGTTAATTTTTTTGTCAGGTTTTAGAAAATACTATAACAATGGATTTATTTGAAAAAAATATATTTCTCTGGCTGATTTCAATGAATTGCAATAAACTTTCTAATTGCAGCAGCTACTAATCATAGTATTATATGTAGTCTTCTTTCGAAACAAAAGCCGAATTTATGTATTTAAAATGTTCTTTTTTAATCGAATTAGCAAAATTTCGTTACAACGAAATTTATATATATATATATATATATATATATATATAACATAAAATATACAAACTAACATATTATTGATGATTTAATTGTTTTTAATAATAGCAACTTTTCTAATATTTGGAAATCCATCTATCCAGACGAACTTTCTTTAATTAAAACCAATCTGGATAACAATAATACTGATTTTCTAAACATAAAAATTTCTGTTTCATCCGGCAAAGTTGACATTAATGTATATGATAAACGCAGTGATTTTAAATTTGCAGTCATTAAATTAATATTTTGGGACTCCAATATCTCTAAGAGAATATACTACAACACGATAGCTGGTCAATTGGTACGTTTCAAAAAAATTTGTAATTCTGATTCTAACTTTTTATTACAATGTAAATATCTAAAAAACACACTTCTCAATAACAAATACCCGTATTCATTCTTTAATAATATTTTTGAAAGATTTATTAGTATCAACAGCTACACAACCCATGAATAATTAATTTTCGTAATTTCCTCAGAGCCATGGGAATTGCTTTTCAATTTTATTTTTTACTATTTATGAATATATTTTTGAATAGGGGCTGGGGATTTTCATATTATTTTTTTATTTTTTATTTTATTTATATATATATTTTTTGATTTGTTGCATCGGAGGTATGATGTTAGCATATAAGTTAGATTGTGTAATTGATGGCATTTGGTGGTAATTTTTAGGCTTGTTGTTGTTGATATCCCGGCTGCGGCTTCAGGTTTCATTTCGTTCTGTTCCTGCTCTGTTTTGGTATTTTGTTTTGTTTTTGTTTTACTTGATTTTTGGTGGTGTTTGGGGGAGTTTATGAGCAATTTTTTCAGCCTAATGCTGCTCATATGTAGAAAACACCATTTTATGTTGTTTGGGTCAGGTTCCTCCCTGATGACGCCCTGATCCACCAACATTTCTTCATTTTTTATTATTTTTTAAGACTTTTGTTACATTTTTTTAGAAATTCTTGTGTTCTTGAAATTATATTGCTTACCATGCTATGTCTGCAGCTTCAGCGCGCTTGCATGGGTAGTTTCGAGTTTCGGTTTCTGGTTAATGCACCCCGGCTGTTTGGTTATTTTTTGTTATTTTGTGTGTGTTATGTTATTTTGTATATTTTATGTTATTATTATTTACCTGTCAGAGTTACTTGCAGCTTTTGCGCACTTCTCGGGCAGTGTGACTTTTTATGATTTTTATTATTATTTCAAATGGATAGTATAAATATGAATTTAGCGCCTGGCAAAAAGGACTTATATTATAATGGTAAGTCCTGTGCTCGGTACATGGGGATTTCGGGGGACCCCCTTGGATCGAAATCCTGTTACCCTAACGTTGATAATTTTGACTTTATGAGTAAACTTAAATTTTCCAAATGCAGCGATAAACGTTGTAAGACTTGCCCTCAGTTGGATGAGTCTAACATTATCGACAGCTCAACTTCGCCAGCCTGTAAAGCCTCTAATGTCATTTACCTTTTAAGATGCAGCCTATGTAGTATTGGTTATGTTGGTCAAACCAGTAACTCGTCGAACTTACGCATTAACCTTCACCGTTCCAATATTAAAAATTATAACTCCAACTCCACTTTTAACCTGGAATTCCATCATTTTTCTTTACATGGTTTTAGCAATGCACAAATCACTATACTTGATATTGTCATAGATACAAAATTGAGACTGGCTAAAGAAAACATTAACATTTTAAAATTTAAAACACTTGCTCCTTATGGTTTGAATGATCTATTTCAAAATACACAGGTTAATGTTGATAATTGCAATACTTTTGCTTTATTCCATACGTCAAAAGAGAAAACAAAGAGAGGATGTAGAGGAGGCTGTGAAAATAAAAAACTAAACACTTCTGATAATATTCACCAGTTTAATAATTTTATAAAAAACCTGAAATTTCTTGAAAAACACTTTATTGAAACTTTTAATTTTAAACTCTTAAAAAAATTCATATTTTCTTTGAATGACGGTACGTGTCTTAAGTTTAAGAATTTACTCACAAACATTGACTCTCTCAATCCTCATTTTTTACTTTTACTCCATGATCTTTTTAAAGCTAGACTTTCTAAAATTAATAAGAAAAAAACTAGTAGTAAAGATAATCCAATTTATATGAAGATAAGTTTTAAACATATTATTTTCGATAAATTCAACTTTAACAGAATTGTGAATAACCTACAGAATATTTTTCCTTTAAAATTTCTTAATATAAAAAAATGCTTTAAATATGATTTACCATTGGGGAGAAAAATTTTTAATTACAAACATTTTTGCAGTAAGATCGATTTATATAGAAATAAAGTTGTATGCTTGTACGACAACATAAATTTCAGACCCTATTTAAATGAAGACTTAGGACACATAGTGACTGGTGATCTTGGTATTGTTGAAAATGATCAATTAAGAGATGTAATGTATAAAGGTACTAAATTTAGGCCCATTTATAATTTTAATAGAAATAGTATACTTAAAAGCTTTCTGGAAGACATTGATAATTTCTGTTTTATGACCTATTCTAAATTTAAAGTCCCTTTATGTTTGTTTACAGAATGGAAATGGAAATTATATGATCATTTTAAAGATTTTATTAATAATAATATTCAATCTATTTTTGACAATACCGGTAATTACAAGACAATAAACACAGCCATTAAGGATATTCAAAATAAATTTATCATTACTCCAGTAGATAAAGCCTCAGGTAACTATGCTTTCATTTGTTAAAAACTTTTTTTAAATTTACTTGATGCTGAACTTAAGAATTTAGATACATATAAATTCTGTAAATCTACTTATAATACCATTATTAAAAAAATCATTTCTTCAAATAAAAGAGTTAAAATTTCCAATCAACACATAATTTTACCTTAGAGAGAGAGAGAGAGAGAGACATTACCGTTATTCCTAAATTTCACAAAAATCCTATTAAATTCCTTTACATCACCTGTGGTAATAACTCTTATATGATTAAACCTGGCTTGCTACTATTTAAATATTTAAAAATTATCCTTGCTGCCATTTTTGATGAAGGCTTTACCTGGATTATATGTGATAATAACAAGGTTTTGAATTTTTTGGATAAAAATATTATTAATGATATTCAGACCTATGATTTTAAAGATCTTTTTACCAGCATACCCCTGGACAAATTGAGAGTTGTTTTGAACTATTACTATCATGATTTTAATAACTTAATTGATCTGGATTTTGAAGAATGAGAATTTTTGGTTAATTATTGTATTTTTAATAATTTTATATTTAATGGTGAGCATATTTACACTCAAGTTAAGGGTATACCCCAAGGTTCTAATTTTTCTTCCATTCTTGCTAATTTATTTCTTCATTATTTAACAAAAACTTTTGCCTTCAGATAAATACTGCTTTTAGATTTATTGATGATTTAATTGTTTTTAATAATAGCAACTTTTCTAATATTTGGAAATACATCTATCCAGACGAACTTTCTTTAATTAAAACCAATCTGGATAACAATAATACTGATTTTCTAGACATAAAAATTTCTGTTTCATCCGGCAAAGTTGACATTAATGTATATGATAAACGCAGCGATTTTAAATTTGCAGTCATTAAATTAATATTTTGGGACTCCAATATCTCTAAGAGAATATATTACAACACGATAGCTGGTCAATTGGTACGTTTCAAAAAAATTTTTAATTCTGATTCTAACTTTTTATTACAATGTAAATAACTAAAAAACACACTTCTCAATAACAAATACCCGTATTCATTCTTTAATAATATTTTTGAAAGATTTATTAGTATCAACACCTACACAACCCATGAATAATTATTTTTCGTAATTTCCTCAGAGCCATGGGAATTGCTTTTCAATTTTATTTTTTACTACTAGCAAAATACCCGACCTTACTCGGTTTGAATTGGTTTACTCTAGATTGAAGAGAAAATCAAAATATATAATGACTGACGTTTTTTGTAGAATAAAATTTATTTTAACATCTTTCGCCATCTTTATATTTTCTACAACTTACTTTGGACACAAATCATACACATGCATATCCATTCATGTAATACATTTCACATACATCGCACAATTGCTGTATGACAAAGCTACAAAATGACGAAAGGTGATACTAAGGTTATTACTATAAAAGACGATTTATAGGAAGATTTGGAATTCCCTTTCTTAAGTTCTTTTCATGTTCAACTCAATTAATTAAAATTACGTTTTACGGCGAGTGCTCTCGCACTCATAGTCAACAAAACAATATTTTTTTACTTGTGACACTCTTGCCTCCGGTATGCGACATCGCGAAATTTTGCAATCTTCTCCTGTCATTATTACAACGAATTTTTTAATGGAAAAAGTTCCAGTTTGGATTAATAAACATTATTATTCTTTCAATAACGACATTATTCTTTAAATAACGGCATTATTCTTTAAATAACGGTATTATTCTTTCAATAATGGCATAACTACACTTAAAATGTACTGAAAATTTATACTGACTTACCTAACATTTTTAAGTCTAATACTTTGTGGTGCTGTTGCGTGTGATGAGAAGGAAAACACATTTATTAAAATAATAAATATTTAAAACAGGAAACAGCGAAGTAAAACAAAATAAAAGATGTCGCAAAAAATTGTTCTAAAGATATTAATTTGTGATTCAATTTTATCTCTTGATCTCGCACAGTTGCCACACCTTACAACTAAAAGTGTACAAAATTTAGAAATGTGAAATTAATTCAGAGCGAAAGAACCAGAAAAAATATCACTGCTCGCGCGATCTTGTTCATCCTCGTTTCATTGAAAAATATCGTCTGTCCCAAATATTCGGAAATCGTTTTCATTGCGCAAAGAATAAAAATAAGACTCGAAATAAATGAAGTATCAGTGATAAAATTCCATTAAAAAAAATAATTTTTTGAAGTATAATTACTTTTTCAGCAGTACTGGTAAAGCAATAGAAGTAATCGTAATATTCAATAGACATTCCAATTTTTCCAAAACTACCAAATTATGGTTGATTTAAGTACACTTACTCAGGTGTTTTAGCATGAAACTCAACTAAATATACCAATAAGGAAATGTTTAATATTGCATTCACTAAACTAATAGATAATGTATAAAATAAAATACATTGCAATCAAATATCTGGAATACAATTCATGTGATGTCTACAAAAATACACAAACACAAAATCGAACATAGAACAGAAAGACGGACAGACAGACTTTCGCAACCAATGCCACTCACTAAATGAAGATAAGTACTCACTGTATGCAAATTTTCATGAAAATATCTTAAACCGCGTTGACGTGTATAGGGCACAACATACAGACAGACAGACAGACGGACAGACAGACAGACACCAAACGAGAAAAAGGCGGATTCGTCATCAGAAGGGTCCAAAACGGATAGAAAACTTGAAATGGGTCGAAAATATTGAATGTACAAACAAACACTCCATTCTTATTTATATAGATTTATGAACATATTTTTGAATTGGGGCTGGGGATTTTCATATTATTTTTTTATTTTTTATTTTATTTATATATATATATTTTTTGATTTGTTGCATCGGATGTGTGTATGATGTTAGCATATAAGTTAGATTGTGTAATTAGTGTTAGGCTCTATTTTGGTATTTTGTTTTGTTTTACTTGATTTTTGGTGGTGTTTGGGGGAGTGTATGAGCAATTTTTTCAGCCTAATGCTGCTCATATGTAGAAAACACCATTTTATGTTGTTTGGGTCAGGCTCCTCCCTGACGACGCCCTGATCCACCAACATTATATATATATATATATATATATATATATATATATATATATATATATATATATATAGTTTGAACACAGAAATATACTTTCATTGTCGATTTTTAACAACAGGCATAAGCATCATAGAATCGACCTTGATAGTATTCATTATCCAAATTTGCTGTTTAGTTTAAGGTAGGTAGGTATTTTACTTTTTTAGGTCTTTATTTACTGGAGCAACACAACGAGCTATTTGTGACGCTCCGGTATCGAACCCGAAATGTACGATCCGAAGACACCACCACATAATTTTGAACAACGATCAGATGAAGTGGTAACCTAAATTGGCACATCACACTTAAATAATTGAACTACATGCAATCGCTAAACTACTTGGAATTACTCACCTCTGATCAAATTTTTCAGATGATGTCGCGCTGGAAACAAAACATGATGAAACACAAGCTTTTCAGAATACGCTGAATTTATTTTGAACAATGGAATAAGATGAAATTGAAACAGACGTTCAGAATCGAGTTGTGGTAACATGCCTGAAGTACTTTCTGTTATCCATTTTACTTGAAACACGATTTGACAGCTGCAAAGATAAGCTGCTATAGATTTTGAATATTGCATTCATTTCATATATGAAATCTACTTAGGTAAATGTGTATGATGCTTTCACTATAAATTGATTTAAATGAGATATGACAGTTGACTTACACACTTTTCCTTCATTGGATATAAATAATTAAAACGTGAAGAGTAGCACACCTGTTTTGTGCGAGTATGAAGTTCCATTAACCCTCAGAATGGTTTAGGAGATATATCTCGTATATCAAGATATGATCAATTTTGCTTATTTTAAGGTATCTCATCATTTGTATTGCCGATTTTCTTATGACGACGAAATCAAGTAAAGGTAATTTTAATAAACGTCGTACAAGAGCAATACAACGGGCTATTGACGACGGTCCGGGATCAGCCCCCTAGAGGACAACACCACGTATTTTTGAACCACAGACAGATGACAAGGCAACACCTGAGTTGGCACCCCACTCTTCAAACTACCAGTCCCACCCAACGTGAGGACATTCGGTCACGACAGATTTAAGGGGCACCAGCCTCCTCTACATCATACGCTTACAAATATCCATCACTGACCCGGACTGGAATCAGGAACATTCCGATCTGGAGGTTAACACCTTAACCACCAGACAGGTTGATCGGCCAACGAGATCATTATCTAGGTTGTTTTGTTTCTAACGATGAGACATTTCATCCGTCAAGATCTTCTCAGTTTTCCCAAAGTAGATGTAACACGTCGAAATTACCACCAGAATGATTATTTGAGTAAACAATGTGTAAATAAGTTTATTAAAAGTGTTTTATTTAAAAGTTTTTCCAAAACAAAATGGCGTCCGTATATAATAAAAGTACCCTATATATTCTCAATTTTTATTCGATTATTACATTTTTGCAGCACATAAGCATTCCCTAACCACGAACCTAAACTCCTGGTTTTTTTTAAAAACTGTAACCCTAGCAAAATATAAAATAGTACCCTTAAATTTAAAAAAAAAACATTTAACTCACTTCTTCTTCGATTAATACACTTTAGTAACAATTTCACTTACACGTAAGTCTTTAACCCTAAATCTAAACTCCCCAGTTTCTTAAGAAATGTCTACCTAGTAATATGTAAAATGGTACGCTTGCATAAAAAACACCCCCACAATAAACAATAAACAGCTTTCTGTTTATTGTTTATTGTGCCTTTTAGAATAAAAATCACTTACATACAATTTTTATCTAATCGTAAACCTAAACTTCAGTTTCGTGAAAGCTGTATAACCAGGAAAAAAATGGGTTGCCTTGCATAAAAACATCCTATATTTATATCGCTTTTTCTTCGATTACTAAATTTGAGCAACAAAACTACTTACATACAACATTTATCTAATCCTAAACCCTAAGCTCTCGAGTTTCTTAACGACTGTATCCCAAGCAATATTTAAATGGCGCCCTTGAAGAAAAAAACTCATATTTATTTCACTTTATCTTCAAAAACTGCATCCCTAACACGCAATGTGTAAAATAGTTCCCGTATATGAAAAACACAGTACATGTATCTAACTTTTTCTTCGATAATTACATTTTAACAACAAAACTATACAGACGTTATCTTTCTCTAATACTAAACCTAAACTCCAGTTTTATAAAATAAATGGCAGCCTTGTGTAAAAAAAACATCCTACATTTATCTCACTTTCTCTTCTTATTGCATTTTAGTAACAAAACTACGCACACGTATTTTTTCTCCCCAACCCTAAACCTAAACTCCAATTTCTTAAAAACTACTGAATACCAAACAATACAAAGAAAGTGCCCTTAGATAAAAAAAAAAAACATCCTACATTTATCTCACTTTCTCTTCTTATTGCATTTTAGTAACAAAACCACGCACATGTATTTTTTCTCCCCAACCCTAAACCTAAACTCCAATTTCTTAAAAACTACTGAATACCAAACAATACAAAGAAAGTGCCCTTAGATAAAAAAAACATCCTATATTTATCTCACTTCTTTGTTTCTTATTATTACATTTTAGCGACAAAATTTTTACACGTTTAATCTTTCTTTAACCCTAAAACTAAACTCCAGTTTCTTAAAAACTACATACCTAGCAATGTATAAAATAGTGTTCTTACATAAAATTCACCCTATGTTTATCTGGTTTTTTTTCTTTGCTTCTCTTATTGCATATACATTTTAGCAACAAAACCACATGCACATATAATCTTTTTCTAACCCTCAACCTAAACTCAATTAACTCCAGTTAAAAACACCTTATATTTATCTGATTTTTTTCTTTCCATATTATTACATTTTAACAACAAAACCACACACATAATTTTTCTCCCCAACCCTAAACCTGAGCTCCAATATCTTAAAATCAACTGAATATCTAGCAATATATAAAAATAGCGTCCTTACATAAAAAACGCCTTTTATTTATCTTATTTCTTTGCTTCGTATTACATTTTAGCAACAAAACCGTATACACGTATAATATTTCTCTAACCCTAAAACTAAACTTCAGTTTCTTAAAAACTACATATCTAGCAATATAACATTAGTGCCCTTAGATAAAATCTATCTCATTTCTTTGCTTCTTATTACATTTTAGCAACAAAAACCACATTATCTTTCTCCCTAAACCTAAACTCCAGTTTCTTAAATACTTAAAAACCGTAGCCCTAGCAACCACGATAGAGGGGGGGGGGAGTGCCAGCGTCGGCTGATGAAACCCCAAATCATTTTCAATTAATATATTTCACCGCCTGACTCAGCATCTCTCCCTCACTAATAATGACTCCGAATTAAACTTACATAAGAAATGAACACGGGTTTATTAAGCAAAGAGCAAGATGTGCTGAAACGTCGGGAATTATGGCAGAAACGAGGAATGAATTATTTGAGTTTATGTACCTCGGGAAAGCTTTTACATGAAATCGTCACTTCAGCAAGTCGGTAAATGAATGTGACCTGCGCTCTTTTATTACATCTTTTATTTTCGCTGAAGTAATTATTCTGATCATTAGGAGTGTTCCTTGGGTGGAAGTCCGATTTCTTTGGAAATGAGTGTTCAGTGCTGTCTTTTTGATTCGAGTGAGCAAACGGGCGTACATAATATCATCTGCAAACAGGGAAATAAGTTTCGCGTTCTAAGAAAGAAACAATGATCGAGACACGGTTGCATTCAAACGTGTGATTCATTAATTAATTGTATTCTTTTATTTTTATCAATATAAACTCCTTTTAATTAATTTATCGATAGAAAACAGTTTAAATTATGCAAACGATATCTAGTTACCAAGTTAAAATGTTATATGGTTAAAAGGTATTTGTTTTCAGAAAATTATTTAGTGGTCATTAGTTAAAATTAGATACATTAATGTTCAAAATTGAGTGAATTTGCATGTTTTGTGTTGAATTTCTCGAAATGAACTGAACGAAGGATAAAACTAATGCTTCCAAACAAAGATAGAGATTTTTAGTGTCTAATACGTAAGTGTACATGCGCGTGAGGGCAGTGTAATCAGATGAACAGGCTTTCTAAGTGCACGTGACAATTTCCGTGCTTCGTGCGCTCGCGCACCTCGGGGAATTTCGTGCTGTTTCTTTGCAACATTTGGTGAAATAAAAATCAAGCGGTTAAAATGAGTGATCACCTACAGTTGGATGATGGAATGAGGTGGCGTCAACGTAAAAGAGGCCGTCACGCGTCAGCGCGTGGTGCGAAGTGATATATTAGTAGCCAGTCACGCTTTTCCGCGGTAGAAGCTGCGCCTCAATGTGTATTCTCCGCTTCAATCGGCATTATATGTTAGGTGTGTTTGCTGATATTGGCATGGAGTAAAGGTTATAAGCTAGTTGTAAACGTAAGTGGTTTCAAATTTATAGCTTTCTTGCAGAAATACCCGGCTCTGCTCGGGTTGAATTAATAATATCTTGATTGAAAAGTCATCATCAATTATTTTTCATAAAATAATGTTAGCATCATTTAAGTGTACGGAAAAAAATTAATTTCCATTTGAACTCCATCGCTTCTACAATATACTTCGGACGCAAATATACATACATGCTGTATCCCTCCAAATAATCCATTTCATATTCGTCGCACTTCTGCTGAAAGTTTTTTTTCTAATGTGACTACTACATAAGTTTATTTTGAGTTTTAGAGTCAGTTCTAATATTCTCGTCCATTCATTTTCAGTAAAAATAGAGAATGTTTGGCGAATAATCTTGCACTTAATTTTCCTATGAATATATTTTACTTGTGGCATTATTGCACCTAGTATGCGATACTTTCGAATTTCATCATCAATATGAGAGGATGGTAAATTAAATTGTTCCATTCGTGGCTAATTTAGCTTAAGCGGACGCAATTTTTTCATCAAAATTCCATTCAGTGCCAGGTGGAATAAGGGTACTTCTATTAGATATATATAGCAGAGTTGACCTTTGTCTGTTCTCTATACTAATCCACCTTTTGACCAATCTACACCACACTTGGTACACTTATACACAGTGCAGTCACATTAATGTGACCACCACCTACTTTCGACGTCAACGTGAAATAACCAATCACAAAAGGCAGGTGGCAGCACATTGCAGTGTAGTTCATATAAAGGATGTCCTAGGGCATCGGAAAGCATTTCAATCGTTGGCGTAATGCAGAAACGTAGCAATTTATCCGACGTCCAAAAGGGCATGATTATTGGCTTTCAGGCCAAGGGTGGAAGCATTTCGAAAACTGCTAATTTTGTGAACTGTTCGCGTGCCGCCGTGGTAAAAGTATACCGTGCATGGCAAAATGGCATTATCCAAAATCAGCGGCACATGTGATGCAACACGGGCTATAGATGACAGAGGCGAACGAAGTCTACGGAGATGCGTTCGGGCGAATAGACGTGCAACTGTTGAGCAACTGACCGTCCAGATGAACCAAGGGGCTACCAAGAGTGTATCCTCAACAACAGTTCAGCGAACGTTGCTGTTCATGGGCCTCCGCAGCAGACACATGGTTAATGCACCTATGCTGACTGCTGTTCATCGGCGACGAAGGCTGGAATTTGCACGCCAGTACTACAACCGGACGTTCACAGAGTGGCGACAGGGGGCTTTTTCCGATGAATCACGTTTTATGATCCATCGGACAGATGGACGTTGGCGTATACGGCGTGAAACGTCTGAAAGCAAACACCCTGCAACAATTGCCGGAATGATCCAGGCTGGAGGAGGGAGCATTGTGGTTTGGTAATCTAGCGCAGCTGGCCACGGCACTGGAGTCGGCATGGCTCAACATCCCAGTGAACACCTTCAGAAACCTAATGGACTCTCTTCCTGCACGTCTCTGCCAAAAGTGGTTATTCTGGCTTTTGACAGTTGGTCACATTAATGTGACTGGACTGTGTATTTTAGAACCTGGTGGGTATGATATGCTACATATTCACCCGCGTTCTATTTGTTCAGGAGGCTAAAAATTACGGCATTCGTGACTTGTTTAGTTTGAAGCAAACGCACTTATTCCCGAAAATTCCATTCAGCGGCATGTGGAACAACGGACCTTGTGATTGAAATAAATCTCATCAGTGTAGAAAATTTAAGCCCAATAGATAACAATTTTTTTAATGAACAATTGGTTAATTTTACAGCGTTTTTACAAAAGAAAATCACTGTATTCAACGAATGATTCACATGTATCTAATTTGGGTACGAACAGCTGCAATATGTAGTGTAAGCAACTTCGCTTTTCTGTTTTTTAAAACAAAAGGTTTCAATATTTCTAAATTACTAACAGTGATATTCTTCCAATATCAATAAAGTCTTGTTTGAAATTCATTTTTTTTTTCAAACATACAGTTTTAAATTGAAAACTTATGCTGTTTGTTTTTAATTCTCAGAAATTCGGTTTCTAAATGAAAAGCACGAACCTATAAAAAATGATAGATGTAATTACTTGACTATGAAGTACAGCTTTCTATAACACACAATGAAACACGAAAAACAAATCAAATTTAGTTGATTTTAATCGTCTTTCAATGAAAAGCTATATAAAAAAATTGAAATATATTTAATCTAATTTAAAGTTGGTTTTTAATTTACTTGTTATTTTAAAATAAGAAATTGCACGCTTTAAAAATATTTTGATGCGTTTATTTTATTTATTGTATTACACAGCAATCTACACACTATTTCGTATTAAACCAGATATTTAAAGAAAGCTGGTCGAAATATACATATAGGAATTATACATGTCTAGTGATATTTTGGAGGACTAGGGGGCTCCGCCCCATGCTCGCTTACTCTCGCCAACCCCCGGGGATTGCAAAGCAATCCCATTCGGTTTGCTTCACAAACCAACATTCCTTTCGCAGAGTGAATCTTCTGAACAGCGAAACTATCTTAATAATTTGTATAATCCTGAGTTGACTTTCCGGTCCATGACGTCACAGCGAGGGCTTCGTCCCCTTTTCGCTTACGCTTGACGACCCTCGGGGATTGCTACGTAGTCCCGTTTGGTTTGCTTCGAAAACCAACACTCTTTTCACAGGTGATTTCACTTTTTTTTACTTTAATACTTATTGCACCCTAAACTAATAGCCGCGGCAGTAAAAAAACCTTCTGCATCTTTTTCCCTGTACAATTTTAAATAAACCGTGTTAATCTCCTAACTTTGCGATCTGTACTTCGTACTTTGTCCGTAAACCGTCTGAGAACAGAGTAAAAAAAGCGAGCCATTTTCCTCAACAAATAAAAAGAAATCGTTTTTATGGCAATTGTTGCTATAAAAAAATACTATAAATTTGATATCTGGCAAACCCGATAGTCAAAAATACAACCTACACCTGACTGCGGAACCTTCTCCGCGAACTATAAAACACGAAATTTGTGTGACCAACTTTTGATTGTATCGAATTTATTTATGAACCAATTTTAAAAATAATTGTACCGTAAGAAAGAGTACATTCTGAGGTATACTGCTATACTTTCAAAATTAAAAACTAATAGTAATAATATATAGATATGACAATTTTAGTTTTGTATCGGAAATTACGATCTGAAAGTTCCGAAAAATGTATGATCAACTTTTAATTGCATCGACTTTATTTATTAACCAATATAAAAATATTTATATCATAAGAAAAAGTACAATGTAAGGTATTCAGTGATGTTTTGAAATTAAAAAAATAATTGCATTTGCTGTAGATATAACGGTTTTAATAAAAAGTAGCGAAAAGATCCAAAGATTCCGAATTTTGTATGACCAACTTTTGATCGCATCGAACTTTGACACTTAATAAACCCTAAACTAATAAATGCATCGGGAAAATATCTCTACAGTTCTCCAGGGAACACGATGAAGAACAAGCAATGTTAATTTCATATTTTTCTGATCCGAACTTTTTAGGAAAACCGTCTAAGAATCGAGCTAAATAGCACAGTTTTCAATCCTGCGGCGGCCGCGGCGGTAACTTTTTTTTAATATAGAGAGAAATCGAATAAATCAGGAAAATCTAACACTTGAATAATATTTCTGCATTAGGTAATGTACCGAAATATATAAATCCAAACAGAAACTAAATTTCAATCTTTTAAAAAATACAGAATTCTGAAGAAAAAAATTCTGTTATAACGTGTTAAATTTCTATTTCTTAAATATATTCAAAAATAGAACAATTCTACAAAAGACGAATAATATTGATGAAAAAATAATGATTTATGGGCAAAACAATCCTCAAATATGACCGCAACATATCGCTGTCGACTCAAATCCTAAACAAATAATTATAAATTAAATTATAAGGTAAACATTAATTATGATGTTGCCAGATACCGAAAAGCAAAATTACAGAAAATGAAAGATCAATAAGTTTTTTTTTTAGGCTTTCGTGTTCCATTACAAAATATAAGCTACGTATAATTAAATGCTTTAAATATTCTTTCTTAGATCAAACATTTATAAATATTATTTTCATCATGGGAAGAAGTAAAAAGTCAGTTCAAATATGGATATTATAACTTAATTTGTTTAAAAAAAATTGTTTTTCGATCAACACTGGTAAATCAATCTGTGCTGCGTACAGCAATCGCTTTTTATACACAATCTTATTTCTATGGCGATTTTTAATTGCTTTTGACTTAAGCCTCAGGTCAATTTTAGGCATCTTCCAAGTCGAATTTTTCAAAATCCTTTCTTAGTGAACCCTTACGGTATAAGAAGAAACACCCTGCAAAATTTCAGCTTGTAGTTCTTGAGATACAGTTATGAGTGAGTGAGTGAGTCAGTTAGTCAGTTATTCAGTGAGTCAGTCAGTGAGTGAGTGGTATTTGAATTTTATATACATAGATTAGTTATTAAAAAAATTGTAATATGAGTTGCAGAGACAATAGTTTCTGTAAGGCTTCACGCCCCCAAAAAAGAAAAACGTAATCTAATAAACCTCTAACAGATAATGAAATTGCAAATTTGCAGGCTGAGCTTTCGCCAATCTATTCTGGTATTGGCGTGACAAAGGTGATTCACAAATAAAATGTTTAAAAATATTTTTTTTCAGTAATATCATTGTAACCAATTTATAACAATTCCTTTATATTAAATACTAGCCACTGCGTGGCTAGACCTGAATTGCCGTGCCCGTGGTGTTTGTTTGACACCGTGATATAAGGTATTATTCTGGTGTAAAATTTTCAGCAGATTTCAAATCCGTTGAAATTTTTAATCTATCTCTAACGAATCCGCTTTTACGAAAAAGAACTAAACAATGCCTCTCAAAAGGGTTTTTATTTTTTGCTCTCCACTGAAAGAGGCAGGAAATGTAATCGCTTTTTTTTTTTAACGCGAAGGGGGGCGCGAAATGCAATCTGTTTATTCTTGGAAAGGGAAAGTTACCGTGACGTCACAATCTCGTTCGAAAATATAAAAGATATATACAATTTAAAAGTTATTTATACAATAAAAATCATGTTTTCAGGTAAAATTCAAAAGTGAAATTTTCCGCAGATTTCAAATCCGCTGAAATTTTCCGCGGATTTCAAATCCGCTGAAATTTTTACTCTGTCTTTAACGGTCTAAGAAATAGAAAAAGAACTAATTCACTCCAGTCAAAATATTTTTTTTTATCGCCTGGCAGAAAAATTATTCATCCGCGCGCCGGAAACGAAAACAATAAATTTAGAATTTGTGATCTCTTCCATGCTGTAGCACTCAATAATAATTAAATTAGTTTAAATTCATTTTAAAATGTTCTAGATCGAATTTTAAAATTTGAGGGGACCCAAAAATTACAAATAATTTCGTCTACCTTGGACCAAATCTCATTGCTGTCAGTGCCATAGAATCGTCAGGATTTTGTGTCAAACAGACAAACAAATAGACTGTGACAAACACTTCTTTTCATAATAGTAGAGATTTGTTAGTGATAAAGTAACATACCAAAAGTAATGCATTTTGTCACTTATTTTCATTATTTTGTTTCATTTTTAGACATCACGCGCCAGCGCGTAGTCGCTTTCTGGGGAAGACCCATATCTACGGCGGGCAATAACTATCAACACATCCTCAAGTGAACGGCAGTCAACCTTAGGATACGCTAAGGGCCACGTTCCTACCATTTTGGTCACATAATCCTGAGCACATGAAAAGGTTACCATTGCTCACAACACACTGATTTTATATTTTCTCAATGGTATGAACTGTTTACACGAAAATTTAGGTACAATGTAGAAGCAACTAGAATGATTGTCTACTCTGAATAATAGTAATATCTGCAATGTAACAAAGACTGGAATGCTTCAATGATTTTACTTCAATTAGATTTCCTGAGAGAGACTTGGCCTACTAATTTCTATAGGTTTAGTTGGTATCCTCTAATCCTATATTTGTAATTGATGGAATATTTTACACTTATTAAATTTGATCCTATAAATAATAACTTTCGTTTAATGTGATATTTGTCAAATGTTCTGATTCTAAGACACAATGGGAGAGACCAGGGATTCAGACAACGAACCAATCACTGCTTAGAAATATGAGAGGGTTGAATAGAACAAAAGCGTGCAGGGTGAAGAATTCCCTAGTTCTCTAAAGCTTTGGTTTCCTAAGAAAGCGCGGCCGTGATGTATCGGTGGGTGACGTCACTAAAACGTTGTTTATACTAACACATGGTGTTGGTTTCCTAGAGAGCGTTGTTTGTGAGCGTAACGAAAATGATCGGAGCCGCCATTTCCATGACTGTCGTCATAGCGGTCTCAAACAGTTGGAGAACGTTTTTTTCTCTTGTAGCGGCCACATTTCATTTCCTGCTCCAAGCGATTCGAGCCAAGAGGAGCAATATAAATAAACATTTTTGACTGCCATTGAATAATTCGTTTTTGTAAAATCGGGATCGTTAAACACAGAATAAAAATTTCAACGGATTCGAAATCTGCGGAAAATTTGACACCAGATCGATACCTTAAAAGTGATTTTCTTTGAATAAATAATTAATTATTTAATACATAATAAAATAATCAAATGATAAATAATTGAATAATAAAACTGTTTTTTACATCGATCTGGCGTAGAAATTTACGCTGATTTGAAATATGTTGACATTTTCACTCTACCTTCAACGATCCCGAAGTTAGGAACTTTGAACTAGAGAATAAAAAACCACTTTGTTTTGTTTCTCGAACAAAATAAACCACGACAGCCGTCTGCGTTGCCCATTCTCCAACGTATTCTGTCCGCCTAAGTTGACACCTTGGATTTTTGTATAGACGGCCGTCTAGTTATGCCCGCGGCATCATGACGTATCACGGCTGTTATATAACGGCTCCACTTTCTTAGGAAACCAAAGCTTAACGGCCGTATTAACAAGTCTCGAGTTAACCCGAGAATCAGTTGATTCGCATGTCAGAGTTAAATCGCGGATCATCAAGAACCGTATTCTCTAACGACGGGTTTAGAGATCCACGGATTAAAATGATACGCTCGCTGTGATTGGCTACTACCTTATCCTCACGATCACGCGATATTGTTTACGTTTGTTTCGACGCCCAAATATGTATACAGGCGCCTCAATCCCATGATAGTACATTACGCAAGTCCAACTTGATTGGCTAATCGGATCACATGACCTAGATACGTACGTCATCAAGGTTTATAGTTGTTGGCGATTTATCTCTTCCTTTCTGCTTTCTTCTTTTCTTTTCAGATCCATGGCTATGGGTGGGTAGAGGTGGGAGCCGAAAATTGTATCATTTTATTATATAAGTTAATAATTATATAAGTTAGTGTTTTATGTGTGCTTTTTGTTACATCAGAAGGGTCCTAAGCCAGCGGTGGATACGACACCATCATCCTAAAGCAAAGGGGACGGCAGAGGGGCGGAAAAATATTAGCTGGTAGTGAGTTCAGGAGTGGTTCTTAGATTATTTATGTAAAGTCAACGGAAACTTGGAAAAATATGAAAAGGGTATTAAAAATTAGGAAAAGTAAATTAGAACAAAAAGGAATTAAATTGGAATTTTTTTTAAATAATTTGGAGGATCTGAAAATTTTTCGGCCAGCTGGGTTCGAACTCGGGAAGTCATCCTTCGCCACCGACGCAAATCTGAAGGTGGGTGACTTCAGCTATTAGGCAATCGTTCCTTCATGAGACGAAGCTCTTTAAAGTATAAGTACCCTTAATATAAGTTGGCAAGAAATACTACTAACAACAACCATACAACATATATATGAGGAGCAAATCAGAGTGAACTTGTCGGACACTTACGCTGTACGCTGAGGCGCTAGTGTATATATTGTATTTCTACGAAACAACGCGCATATTCAAAATCAAATGGTTACTGCAACAATCAGATTGGCGAGATATCCAAGTGAAGCCAAGCCCGTGAAACTAGCCAATCAAGTTGGACTTGCGTAAAGTACTATCATGGGATTGAGCCGCTTCTCACTATAAGTCCCTTCTTTCGCATAAAGATAGACTGCGCAGTGTAACACTCAACCGAGAGTTAGTTCGCCGATTTCGGAGGATCAAAATTTAAAACCGATACGGCGGTGTAAACCTCGGATCAGGCATTGGGAATACGGTATTTTTTATATCCCGGAGATTATCTCTGATCCGTAGGTTTAACTCGGACTTGTGACTATGGCCGTGTATTACAAAAAAAGTATACATTACGAATAAGATTTTCGACTAGTGTAGCATTGTTTTTACCACACAACACACATTATATATATATATATATATATATATATATATATATATATATATATATATATATATATATATATATATATATATATATATATATATATATATATATATATATATATATATATATATATATATATATATATATATATATACTTGCCTTAGAATAGAAACCTTTGCAAAAGTTTATTCTTCCTTTCCCTAGAGTAAAATCCATTGGAAAGATTATATTGATACTTTCTTTTGAGATTCGATATTTTCCTGGATGTATTTCTTTCTTCTGTGTCAATAAAACATCCCTTGTCCATTACTTGAATTGTCTGTCGTGCGTTTGGCGCAGCTTTGCCAAATTCAACCCCTGTGTTATATAACGCGCCACCCACAAAGCAAACCTTTCATTGGAAGAAAATCAGCTGGAAAGATTCTACAGCTCCATTCCTTAGACTAGATATCTTTGAAAAAATTCTATTGATCCTTACTTTAGAATCAAATCAAAATATTATATTAATCAATATCAACACTGACTAGAAATCATGATGTGAAGAGTATAAGGAGAATTAAGCGTGTGAACAGCATAGAGGATATTTACTTTTGGCATCACACTTTCCAAACTTCTCCAATACACCAACGTGAGAACATTTGTGGCCCCGTCAGATTTAACGTGTACAAACCCCCGACGCACACGACGGTCTGTGATAGGATGAAGTTTCGAATTCGCAACCCTCCGGTTACTAATCCGCGAATCTGTCAACAGGGTTAAACTTAAGCAAACGTCTCCTTCAAAGTATGAAGGTTACAGGCGTATGAGGTGCATGAAGTAGAGAATGAAATACACGAAAACTGGGCCCCTTATGTGTAGAACTCAATCTGTGTAACACAAATCAAAAATCTTTTCATCTTTATTCATCTAAAATATACGCTTTCAAATCAAAAGCAACTAAAAAATAAGGAATTTGGAAAAATAAACCCTTTGAGAGTCCAATGTAAACAAAACCTTTCATCTCAAACAAGTGCATCTTGTGAAACTAATATTTTTAATGTTTATCACAAATTCTTTGACTTGAATAAAGGCAAATGTTTTTTTACAAAGGCTGGTTAAACTAAATCGTATTCCATAGGAATAATTCATATATGCAATCAAAACACAAACGACCAAATGATTATTTAATTGCAAGTATTGGATATTTTCTTTTAAGCAGGTTTCTTCAATACTTTTTCCATAAGGATGCGTTTTGAAAGAACCCTTGTGAACCTTACCAAATGAAATCAATATCAACAAATCTTCTAAACGAAACTAGTAAATTATTATTTTCGTTTTATTAAGACAAAATACCGAATTCTCGAGAACTCGATTACCTTATTTCCTTTCATATTTAAATGCGGTGAATAATTGGTTTCCAATAATAAAAATTATTTCTTTTGGAAACAGAATTTATTATCGAATCAATAGGAGAATTATAAATAGTATGCATTCAAACTTTAAGAAAACTTGAGAATTGAATACTATTGATGTTTGATAATTAAATTTAAACTATACTCAGCGAAAGACGCTGATATGATTTCAGCGATTTTTTCCCCTTTGCCTTCTCAACGTAAATCGGTAGATTTATTTCATTTTTTAGATTTATTTCTTAACCTTTTAGTAACAAATTTATCCAAGATATTGACAATGTTTAAAAGAAAGGGTCAATGCTTAATTTTTTAGTAAAAACATTTTAGTTTTTTGTATGATAAAAATGATAGATCATAAATTTCAAGACAGTAAAATAATTGACACTGGAATATCAAAATAATTGAGTCAATTATTATAATGCATTGGGAAGAAAAAATACTAAGCGAATTATCCTTTGATCCATATCAAGTTTCCATGAAGAACTAAAATGTTTCCTATTTTTTTCCAGTGTTATAAATTTAATAAGTGTATACTGGGGAAAATATAACTCAATCCCAAAAAGTTCTGAGTAATTTTATTTCATCAAATTATAATTCGAAGCGACTGCATATAAAGCAAAGCAAATTGACTTTGGATGGTTGATTTTATTTTTATGTCGTATGATCCCGAAGCTACCAAATTGACTTCAATAATAACATTTATATTCAACCAATGAGACGAAAGTCATCTGAGCTTCAAACAAGCATGGATAAAATACAAGAACAGTTCACAGTTTCGATAAAGGTAGTTAAATTGGTAATTAACGTCTCACTGGAACAACAGGACGGGATATTGTCTACGGTCCGGGATGCATATTACCAACCTTTATCTGGAATAGAAGACATGGGGAAATTTTAAGCTCTCTGATTCGTTGCTATCTCTCTCCGAGATCTATGATGTCACTCACCCATAGTGCGCACTCCGCATGTGTGAAAAGTATCACTGTTTACTTGCAATGTTTGCGAAAAAAAAAGTTGAAACTGATTCGACCGAAAATAGAATACTAATAAAAAGAAAGCGATAGCTTTTAGATGTGATTACCAAGCGACAGTTCAACGGCTTCTGCCATGTACTTGTAATTTGATCGTAAATGTTTTGTGTTTAGTTTTGATTCCAGTACAGATTTACACGCATGATTAAAAAATAATCCATTTTCGAACTTTAAAGGACACTTGGGACCTCGAACAGAATAGAAGACGGAAACAGGGTTTTCGTTATTACTGGGAATCTGTTGTATAGATTCGTTATTTATGTTGCAGAGGTTTTGCCACCGGCTTTCAGTTCAAGTAGAAACTACCGAGTAATGAGTAATGACAGAGTCCACGTGAAGCATCGTCATTACTGATGATGTCACACAGTGACGTCATAGTCGACAGTTTGAAGCAACCGAATCAGCGGGCTTGAAATTTCCCCATGTCTTGTATTCCAGGTAAAGGTTGTTAATATGCGTCCGGAATCAATCCCGAAGAAAGGATCCAAGGTCAACGCCTCGTTATTTTGAACCACGGTCCGATTACGGAAACAACACCTGAGATGGCACAGCCAAATTCCACACCACGTCAAAGTGAGAACATTTGATGACACAGCATATTTACCATGCATGAGCCTCGTATAAAATACAGTCTTAGGCTGGACCTAGTTTCGAACTAAACTTTTTAATCCGTCGCTCCTCCAACTGAGCTACTGTGGTCCTTCGATAAAATTATAATCTCCAAAGCGAAATCCAATTCAGATATTGTCCAATATAAATTCATAACAAACGTTTATCTGAGAAAAGTAAATTAGATATGACAGCAAAGTTTTTTGAATTGTTGGCTATAACCTTCCTCGTGTTTAAATCTCGCAGCGAAAACTGAAATGTTGTGGTTAGCCTCTGGTGCAAAAACCGGACCGCTGAAGTCCGGTTGGAAGATTAACGGATTAGCAACCTGAGGGTTTTAAGTTGAAATCCAACCAATGACCGTCGCAGGTTAATGTGGCTGGTGAACGTTAATCCTATCGTGGCTTAAAATGTCCTCACGTTTGAGCAGATCTTGATGGACGATATATCTCGTCATTAGAAAACTGAGCAGATCTTGATACACAATATATTTCGTGATTAGGTAGATTGACTAGATCTTGATGGACGATATATCTCGTCATTAGGAAAATTGAACAGATCTTGATAAATGAGATATTTCGTCATTAGGAAAACTGACCAGACTTGGTGGACGATATATCTCGTCATTAGAAAACTGAGCAGATCTCGATGGACAATATATTTCGTGATTAGGAAAATTAACTAGATCTTGATGGACGATATATCTCGTCATTAGGAAAATTGAACAGATCTTGAAGGGCTATTTATCTCGTCATTAGAAAAACTGAGCAGATCTTGATAAATGAGATACCTCGTCATTAGGAAAACTGACCAGACTTGGTGGACGATATATCTCGTCATTAGAAAACTGAGCAGATCTTGATGGACGATATAACTAGTCATTAGAAAAACTAATCATATCTTGATGGACGATATATCTTGTCATTAATAAAACTGACCAAATCTTGATGGACGAGATATCTCGTCATTAATAAAACTGACCAGATTTTGCTGAACGATATACTTCGTCCAAACCACAGAGATGGTCAATACAGCCTCAAAGTTAGATGAGCCGTTATGTTGAAAATGGTATAAGTCCATTTTTTCATACATCGAGATATTTAAGGGTTTTGCGTTTAAATTAAATTTAAAATATTGGCAAACGTTACTCAATTCGGATGTTGTTTTTAACACTAAAACCCTTTTAAATTTTACTATGCAATAATAATTATTAAAAGTGTTAAAGAAAATAAACTCATTTTTTTTTCAAAGTGGACTTATACCATTTTCAAAATAACGGCTCATTTGAAAAATCTAGTATCTAATTTGTACATCAAAAGAGAAAGCTGACAGACTGAAAGAATTTTCTGAAAAAGAAATAACTTTTTATCCCCGTTTGAAAAGATAAAGAATTTTTTCCATGAAAAAGTCTAAGTAGTTATCATTCTAATGCACTTTCTGTAAAAGTGGTATTTCCTTGCACTACTTGCGTCAGCTTAGAGAAATGGGTCCGAAATTGGGGTGAAATTCTTAAGATTTATACTTTATTCATTGGGAGAGAAGTCAATCTGTATCTAAAATTAGGCAAGAAAGACTAACTCAAAGAACTCGGCTTTGAGTTCCATTCCATTTGAAAAGGCAATGAGAATTTTCTCCTCCAAATTTCTCAACGTATTTCATATTTATTCTTATAAAATAATTTTTTCAACTGTTCCAGAAATTTATTTTTTGAGTTACGGAACAAGAAACGGTTTATTTATTTTCTTTATTCATTTTTTGTTTAAATATAGGCTGCCTTAAGCAATTCTTTGCTCCTTTTTTTTTTTTTTTTGAAGATTATGGTTAGCTTCTTAATTTGTCTTAAAAGGCTTCTATTTAAAACGAATTGGAGACTTAGAAAATTTTAGTGGTTGATTTTTAAAACTACCCCAAGCTCAATGAAAATTTAAGACATATCTCTTAACAAATAGGGGATGGGAAAATATTTTTCGGTTGTTATGTAGGTATTTTAGTTAGTGTCACACTAGAGGAAAACAATGGGCTATTAGTGACGGTCCGGATTTAAAACGAAAGATCCAAGGACAAAACCACGCATTTCTGAACCCCGGTCAGATGACGAGGTCACACCTGAGCTGGCACCCCTCTCTCCAAACTTCCACAACACTAACTAACACCAACACACACTCCCGTGCCTAGTGTCGTGAGACACTGTACCCAGTTTAAATAAGTGTGGTTGGATGAATAGAGCAAGATGACATGTCTACCCAGAATGTTAGAGCACAGTACATTACATTTATACATAATAATATATATATATATATATACATCATGCAAGGTGAGAATAAAGTTCGTTTTTCTTAGTCTCTATAGTCCTGATGATTTTCAATGAATCTCACCATGTTAATATTTTTAACCCTCGAGCCCTTGTTGAATGCAATGTACCTCAGTCATGCAATTTTAAGGTGGTCGGCAGGTGTTCTCATATGCCATGAGGCTGTAAGGAGGCAAACTGTGATGTAATGTAGAGGTCTGCCAATTTCACCACAGGAGCAGTTTTCGGACTTGATTTTCTTAAACATCGTTAGGTAGGATGGGAATGGGCCGTGCCCTGTGAAGAAAAGTGTCTCTTCCCTGGTCCAACTTGATGATTTTAGTGACACTTTTGGTTACACATTCATTCTGCCACCCATCAAGTAGCCAGCTCGTGGTTACTTCCACAACACGTCAGCGTGAGGACATTTGAGGCTACGACAGATTAAACGCGCCCCACCCACTTTGTACACGACGGTCTTTGGTTGGATTCGAACTGGCAACACTCCTGTTGCTAATCCGATCATCTTCTAACCGAGCTACCCTGGTCCTACCTTAAGCCATTAAAGAAGTCTGTATTTCGGCATGTTTTGTCAATTCGTTACTCTTCCAACTGTGAAACTGTGGCACGGCATTCGTAATGGCAATCGATAAAAGCACATGAATATACATTCAAAGTTGCACGTTCATCTAAGATTTTATATCTCCGAAAAAGATTGCAATTTTTCATGGGGGAGTCGTTGGTTAAGAAAAGTATCACACTCGACACAAGTTTTTAAATATTTACAACTACAATCCTTAAACAGGAAAATAAAATATTCGTATAAATAAGACAAAGTGCATATACTTGACTTCTCCTGTTTCCGCATTCGACGCAACTAAAGACCAGGATATTCAAGACGGAATACCTAATGAAATCTGTCGTCTTTTAAGCAGCTAAATGGAGAAGCGTGTATAAATTATTCAAGAAAACGAAGAGAGAGAGAGAGAGTATTGGAAGAGTAAAGCTGACTCACTCCGTTTAATGTGTTTACTGGCTTATTTAGTTGTCTCGGAGCTGCGGGTTTGGATGAAACTTTTTTAACAAAACGTAATGGAATTGATCGCTATTATACGTGTCTCCTGGAATTTTGGAATTGCAAGTAAAAGTTTAAAAAGGAAAATTTTAAATAAACTGGAGACTCGTATGAATACGTTTCGATTTAAATGCGTTTTTCTAGAATCGACCACTGTGATGCAGTAGGTATGCCCTTGGGAGCAAAATGTGCTTAAAACTTCGACGTACGTTTTGGAACAAGCAAAGTTTTTGCAAAACAATTTTTCTTTAAGTTTATCAAAATGTTGGACAATTTTTTTCTATCATAAGTCACGATGTTCTTCAATGCAAAGCGCGTTCCTTGCCACACCTTTTTCTTCTTCTCTAGCTACGGAACAACCTCCCTATACCGCCCAAATTACCACAAACACTTTATAAATAACACATCTTCTATGTCAATGACAAAATATTTAACTTCAAAAGTTATCGACAGAATTGCAAATTATGAAAGTATGCCTTGATTTTAAGAAAAGGAGGTTAATTAACTTTGACTATATATATATATATATATATATATAGTCACACACACTCAGCCATAAAAATTTGCGCACCAAGGAATAATTGTGGGATCGTAACGAAACTTGGCTCGAAGGTACATGTCAGCCAGATATGAAAATGATTAGAAATGCAGCGTGATTGCGTATTGCGTAATGTCACTAGAGGGCGTTGAACTTCGTTCTCCTTGGAGTATAAAACAGGTAAGCAGATATTGTTTGAGTGTACTTAATATTTTGCAAAGGAAATGCTGAGGTAGACATGCCGTTACGCCGCCATCGAAGGCAATATGAGCAGCTGTCAGAGTTCGAGCGGGGAAGAATAATCGGGATGATGGAAACTGGGTGGTCAGCTCGGATAGTAGCTCGTCAAGTAGGCCGTTCTGATTTTACTGTGAGGAGGTGTTGGGACTAGTGGACAGAAGAGACATCATTTACACGGTGATAAGGCTCAGGACACCCTCGACAGACCAGTCGTCGAGAAGACCGTCACATCATACGAAACTCACGCGTAGAGCCAACTGCCTCATTGGCCGCTATCCAGACACAGGTAGCACCTTCACTACGGGCCTCTATGTCTTCCCGAACCATCGCAAGGCGCCTGGCTGAAGGACATCTGGTATCGCGACGCCCATTACGTGTGCTGCCAATGACAACCACCCACCGACGTCTCCGTTTGGAGTTGTGTCGCGCCCGACTGGATTGGACTGCAACGGAATGGAAAAAAGTCGTCTTCAGCGGCGAATCTAGATTCATTTTGAGCAGTGATGACAATCGTGTTCATGTGTGGAGGCCCCGTGGTGAACGCCTCAATCCTGCCTTCGCTTTACAGCGACCGCTTCCACAGCTGGTGTGATGGTATGGGGTGACATTGCTTACGATTCACGGTCACCCCTAATATTGATCCATGCAACAATGACAGCCCAACGGTACGTCCATGACATCCTTCAGCCACATGTGAAACCACTCATGGCAGGGCTCCCATGAGCCATTTTTCAACAATGCTTGGCACACACAGCAAGGATGTCACAAGACTGCCTCCACCACATTACTACCCTTCCCTAGCCTGCTCTATCCCCAGATTTGTCACCAATCGAGCAAATCTGGGATTATTTGGGACGACAATTTGGACACGCTAAGAGTTTGGTCGAACTAGAGGCGTGTTTGAAGGAACTGTTGAACGAGATGTCTCAGGACATCATACGCAACTTGTATGCCTCAATGCCCGCTCGTATCGCATCGTGCATTCGCGCTTGAGGGGGTCCAACAGAGTACTAGAACTTCCGTTCATTTGTACTTTTTTCTGCAGTAAAGGATCATTTTTCTTTGATTTTCTAATCACTTACTTATATCAAAGTAGTACTTACATGTGTAAAATTTCGTTTCATTTTGACGACTTTTTCTTGGTGCGCAAATTTTTATGGCAATGAGTGTATTTCACATCCACTAATTTTTATCGCAATCGGACAACACCGTCTTGTTGCGTCGATGTTATGTAATAGGGTGTAATTCAATTAATTTTAAATAGTTTCGAAGATGTAAAAAAAAAAGTTAAAAACACAAAACATTTGCAAAAACTATTCGAAACTAAAATATTGCATTTTCAAATATAAATTAAATTGAATTAATAACTTATCTTCCCCAAGCATATAGAGTACCCGTCAAGGAAATTTAAGATAGGAATCGAGCCGCGGTAGCTCAGTCAGTAGAGCGTCGGGCTCGCATCAGATGGGTTGTGGGTTCTGTCCTCGGTGGAGCCTGCAATTCTGATGATTGTGAGATCGGCGCTTCGACCTGGCTAAAGACCGTCGTGTTCACTAATGGTGACTGGGGCACGTTAAATAGGTCGTGGTCACAAAGTCCCCCATGTTCCCATACCAAATCAATACCTCTGGGGGTATCTGATCAGAGGGTTATCGGCCTCTGATTGGTATCTAAATTACGATATGTGTGAGTGAATGGATGTATGAAAGGGACCTTCCTGTAAAACGGATGTGTCATGTATACCGAGCAAAGTCGGACTTCCTCCCAATGGGGCTCAATAACATGGAAGGCGCACCCCCTCGCCTCTTGCCGTCTTCTACGGGCCTGGCACTCCTCTGGTCTGCCAGTGTAGGCATTAGAAACAACAACAACAAGATAGGAATCTTTGTTTGAAGAAACGCATCTATTCAATTTTACTTTTGTAGTCTGAATAAACATGAATCTCTTCAATGGATTCGAAGTTTAAAAATTCATTCTCGCACTCCTTTGACAAACTTCCAGCTCTTAAGCATCGTCGTTATTGCCATTGAAGTTGATGCGAAATTGAGATGCGAAGAAAAACATTTCTCGATTGAAATTCTCATGTCTAATGCTACTTGTAAGCGCGACTGAATTGTGCATACAGAACTGTAAGGGAAACGAAACGTGCCTGAAGTATCTACTGGAATTTGTTTTCCGAAAATAAGCACGTAATTTAGGAAGAGAAATATTGTTCTGCGCTTTTCGTGAAGTTCGATAAATTTTGCGTTAAATTAATACTGCAATAGTACAGAAGATATGGAGAGGCACTCTAAAGCTACTAATAACATAGGGTAGCCGCGTTTAAGTTGTAGGACGACCCAAAATAAATATTTTTTGTCTGAGAAAGTGCAGCGTGAATCGTCATTCCCCTCTCGGATTTTCAACGGGAATCTCCGATTTCGTGATCTACTATAAATTAATTGAATATTCAAACTTACAAATTTTTCAAACTTGCTGTCTACACCTTCATTTTTGCAATTTAACAAAAGCCCGGGTATTCACTTCAAACTACGGTTGTTGTCCACGACACAACCTACCAATTTTTGTTATTTATTAGATGTAGGTAGTTATTTTATCAACCGGGGTTCCACGGGTCTCTTATTTTTTATAATAAAAAATTTCACGTTTAAGTTGTAGGATGGCCCAAAACAAATATTTTTGTCTGAGTATTATTAGAAGAGTTATACATGTTACAAGTGAATTCTGAATGTATGCAATCTGAACAAGATACGATGATTAGTAAGAATTTTTCTTTTATCTGTTGTTGTTGCACATCCCCCTGGTGTAGGAAAGCCTACACCAGGTCCAGAAGGCCCCGTCGTGCCAGATCCCCATATACTTGCAAAAAGTCCTGATCAACCAACAGCTGCTTATACGAAGCGCCAAGACAGAGAAGAAGGTGATCAGGACTGGCAGGTAGGGAACAGGAACAAGGAGGGAAAATTCTCTCCCCGTTCTGAAATTTGATACTTTTAAGATGGCCACTTCGAAATCTGACCATGGCCGATTGAAAAGGCCGAGGGCCACAGCATGTGATTGATAGTCCAGGGTGATTGCCAGCATACCAATGGTGGGATGGCGTACGGCGCCACAAGGAAAGCAAACGCTGTTTTCCCAGGGAGTGGACTTCACTGGGAGTGAGGCGATTCAAACAGTCCATAGGGATATCACAGCCATTCTTGGCGAGAACATCGGCTGTCTCTTTGCCATGCATCCCGATATGCGATGGAATCCATTGGAGGCTTATTGGTGTTTTCAGGCCAATCTCGCAGAGAAGCTTCAGAATATTCTGGTCTGGGATGTCAAATATTTGTGGCCAATTTTTGAAATACTGTATAGCACTCCTACTATCAGTCAAAATCCAAATACAATTTTTATCAGTGGACTGTGCAAAATTAAGGGCTGCACCAATTGCTATGATCTCCGATCTAAAGACTGAACAATGGTCAGGGTTTCGGATGCTGCATTTGACCTTGTCCTCAGCGTTGTTGATGAAAACACCACTCCCGGTTCTACCGTCTTCAAGTTTGCTACCGTCTGTATAGATGACCAATGCATCAGAAGGGATGCTATTGACAACCTCCAGGGCCAACTGTTTCAAAAGGTCTGGGTGATCCGTCTGTTTATTGGCATGAGTCTTCAGTTCATCATTAAAACTGACATTCTCAAGGGACACCGTCGGAGGCAAGCAGTTAAAAGTGGTCGAAGGAGTAACCTCAAAATCAATAAAACCCTCCTTCCTCACAAATTCCATCGGGGTGTCTCTCTTTAAACGCTGATTACTCCTCCACTTCAAAGTGAATTCAGCAGTCCTGTTAAAATCACCAAGACTTGACAATTTATTAAAATATTTAAAAGAACCAATCCTATATCTCGTAGTCAGAGGTAAAATGTCAGCTTCGTATAGGACCACTTCACTAGGGCAGCTATTCCTTAACCCAGTGATTATACTTGCTGCACTCAATTGTACTCTGTCCAAGATCTTTAAGTTAGAAGCAGAAGCCATTTGAAATACCTGGTAACCATACACAAGAATGGGACGCACGAGGGAACAAAAAGTAAGTCTGAGAGTGGAAGCATCAGCTCCCCAGTCTCTACCTGAAATATACTTCAAAATCTGTAGACGCTTTCTAGCTTTATCTGCTATTTTCTCTATATGTTTCCTACAGTTTATCTCAGGATCCAATGTAAAACCCAAGTAAATTGGATATTTGTCACAGTCCAGTAACTGATTAGAAAAGTACACTGCAGGAGAATAATTGTAGAGGTGTCTATTAGTGGTGAAGAAGCTACTAACTGATTTTGAGGGATTGAAGTTTAACCTGTGAGAGTTTGAGAAATCACGGACAGCTTCTAAGGATCCGTTTAGAGTAGATTCCAGTTTTCCTATGTCTGAACCACTAGACCACAACACAATGTCATCTGCAAAGATGCCAATCTGGCATGGTGATACAATTTTTTCAATTCCTGCAATAAACATGGAAAACAGGGTAGGACTGAGTACGGAACCCTGAGGGATTCCCTGATACAACCTGTAAAATCCAGATTGCTTATTTTGATCTACTTGAGGTTGATAAAAGATACATAGACAAATGGAGTCATTGGTGTCTATATTTAAATTAAAAAACTGTAATCTCTTCAATACTGGTCAAAAACAACAAGCAAACGCTATTTCAGCTTTCATGAATTCCATCAGTTTTTCCTCTCCAGAACTTAACATGGAACTAAAGACGACTAAAAATAATAAAACGGGATCAAACATAAAAATACCACCGGTATACTATTGTTAAGAAAACAATTTATGTGTGAAGTTAAGAATTTGAAAGAAAAAAAAACTTATACTATGAATGTATTCATATGGAACAAAACAAAGTACCTTTAACTTTTCTTAAAGTGTTTTTTAAAGTGACAAATGTTGTTTTAGAAAGGAAATCCCCTAGAAACACGTGAATTTCAAAACTGACGCAGATGTTCTTAGACTATTCTCGAATGGTTGTATGCCTTCAGCTCGGCTAAGGAGATTTTCTCTTCCGATAGAGGCTTTATGTTATCGGATAAAACCTTGAATTCCAGGACATCAAAACATTTGGAAAGAAATTGATTCTGTCAAACTGCTAGAAAGTTTTTAAACATTTAAGATGTTTCATTCCTGCAGAACTTACGGAAAAGGTTTGGTACAGCTACAGTCTATGCTTATGAGCGGTGGCAACGGCCTTGGTGATTTTTATGGCGAACTTCTAAAGTTGCCAAGGAAATAATTATTTATAAACTCTCTCTTTCACAACTATTTTTTTTTTACAACGGAAAATTAAAGCTTGAAAACACATTTCAGAATGTTTTGAAAAGTATATTTTTATAAAATTTTTGCTAAACGTAGTAAGTTTAAACACTTTTCAAAACGCATTTGTGAGCCAGCAGAAAAACTAAACTGCGAATATTGGATAAGAATACCATGAAACTTATCAATTACACTAAATACAATAGGCTCTTTGTAAAGAAAATTATTTTTAAATGAAAAAAAGCAAGAAATAATACAACCTTATACGTCAGAACTGTGTTCATTTCGGAAAAAAATAACAAAAACGAAAATTCCACAAATGGCAAAAAAACAAAACTCTTAAACGTTTCGTGAAAAATATTATAACAAAATAAAAATTCCACATTTGCAGAAATATAAATAAATGAACCAATGGTATCAGAGATTCAATCCAATGCAATCAAAGGATGTTTTAAAATCAAATAACCAAAAGAAACAAATTCCAAACTAATCAATGAAATCAAACGACTTTAACGGATTTTGTAAAAACTTTCTACAACATTCTCAAAATGAAAATTTAAAGTTACCGTTTGCCGAGGTTGTCATCAAATCTACAATAATCGTAAAGACATATAAGTTACCGTAATCTACCGGAACTAGCTTCTAGAAGTGCGCCAAAAAAATCGCTAAGGCCGTTGCCACCGCTCATAAACGTAGAGTGTAGCTGTACCAAAGGGTTGAATACAGGTGAAAGGAGTACTAATAATCACTTACTAGGAGGCACGCCCCCTACGTGCTAACGCTCTCCAACCCATGGAAGATTTCTTTGCAATCCTCATTGGTTAGCAGAGCGAACCTATGGTAGTTTCGCTCGCATCAATGAAGACATGTGTCCTAGCAGAAGGGATTGTTTAGAAATTTTTATGATGTTCCAAAAAAATATTTTTCAAATCAAAATTTTATGTATTACAGAAAAGATATTTGCAGTACTTCTGGAATCAAAATTCAAATGAAAACTTCGAGCAAATTCTGACTCGAAATGTGAGCGTTGCTTTGGAAATTGAATACCCAGCATGTTGTTTGTGTGTACATTTTCCCAGCACTCGAGCCACCCACACTTTTTCATTGAGTTTGCTGTCGAAAGTTGTTATACAAGCGACTTGTTAAACTATAATTGTTGGCCCTGAAAAGGACCGTTTTTAAATGAACCTGAAAAGGTCCTCCTCTTTCTTTGACTTCTATAATAAACTGCAACAACTCGACTAAATATCATTTTTTTAAATAAAATTTCATCCGATAACGCTATAAGTTCAATAGAGGAGCGAGGCTTCATGTTAAACAAACAATTGTACAATGTTTCCAAAACGCTATAACAAATAACGTCTTTTTTGCGTGCCACGTAAGAGAATTATATATATAGATTTTTATTTTTCACCAAATAAGACACGTGATACTACAACACCATCATTCCGCCTTCTCTAGTTTTTCTGTACATTCCAAGGCTCATTGAATATGTGGATGAAAGTTCTATTTGAAATTCAACTGTAGCGTCCATTGCAATAGCTCGTGATCAGGATTCCAATGACCTCCTGATGCTGAGGAAGCTTGGTTTGATAACGGCTTGGTAACGGATTAGCTACCGGCTCTAAAAGAGTTAATTGTCTCTTGGTATCATTTAAAGTTGATCTCGGACCGTCGCCAACAGACCGTTGTATTGCTTGAGTGTGACGTTAATTGAAATACCTACCTACCCTTGATATCAACTGGAGGAACTAAAAAAAGAGATGGCTTCGAAATACTCCAACCAGGCAGAAGTATGTCATTGGACGGGTGTCGTAGGCCGTTTTAGGTTGAACACGTGACATCTTGATTCAGTTTTACAGTACTCACAACCCCAGGTGCAGAATTATATTCAGTGTTCTACAACAAAACTCCAAGCAATTGCAATTGTTGTGCAAATATTTTGTACAAATTTTGAAAACTGCAGTCATATCAAAAACAGACGTAAAACACAATTATCGGCTAAATATGTATTACGTATTTATAATTAAACGCACACACATCAAAATTCTACCGGTAATAAACGAGATATTTTTTGAATATTTTAACAAGAACCAATAATGTAACTTATTTCCATTTAAACTCGGGCTCTCGATATAGTCAGATAGTTCTCAGGTATCAGGGCTTGTAATATGATTTCATTTCATTTATATCATATGCAAATACGTTTATTTACAGTGATAAATTAAATTGCGTAATATTTAAATGTGACAGCCCTCTCTCTCTCTCTCTCTCTCACATTTCAAATAATCTTAAAAATTTACCTTTCCATATGTTTTGATCTTAAAAATCGACGCTTTTATCTTTAGGACAAATCATAGGCAATCTGTTTGTGATCCCAAAGATAAAAAATTGAATTTGAGAACATATAAATATATTATTTTAGGCATACGCAATCACGAATACTCTTGAGTTAGCCATGTGAAATCGGGATTCAAAACTAGATCTATTATTGCATCACCTACTTAATCCAGACCCTAGCAACAACGTAATTCAAGTAAGCAGACCAGACATTGGACGAAATTCAGACCAATCCAGATTCAGTCAGCGCTAGAGTAGGTAACACCACGCAGGAGAGGGGGCATAATCAGTAAAAGATGAGATTGTCAAGGATGTATTGGGTTGATGCAAAAGTTCGTCCCCTTTTTGAAGCTAGATGGCATAGCATCGCTAAAACAAAGGGTTATCTGCTTCACGGGTGTGAAATTTTGATGTTGTTTGAAAGAAGGAATTTCAGCGAGTCTATATATACTTTAGAGAAATATTATTATGTGTTTTTTTTTTGTTAAGCATTAAAAATGGTAGAAAATAAGAAGCTTTTTGGATCATTATTATGCATTTTTATTTCCGCAAAGGCAAGAATGCTTGCCAGACGCAAAATGAGGTATGTGTTGCGTAGGGTGAGTGGCCGTTGACGATTCCACTTGCCGTAAGTGGTTTGGAAAGTTTCGTCCCTTGGATCAGTTCTTCAGCCTGAAACCTCAGAACTTCTTCTTTGAGCGCAGGATTATGCAGCTACCGTAGAGATGGAGAAAGGTCTTTGAACAGAACGGCACATACCACGTTGGTTAAATGTATAATTTTTCATACATAAAATAATTTTTCTTCAATTTTTCCAAAAACGGGACGAACTTTTGCATCAGCACAATAGTTTGCTTGAATTGGAGCACACTATTTGTTTTTAAATTTAAATTACAAATACTTTCATTTTTAAATTGTTAAATATTAATTAAAATTGCTTAAAATTATAAGAACTCTCGCCTCCAATCCATCAAAATCAAAGGACGGGGTAACTCATTCATAATAGATAAATTATTTGAAGACTTAATGCTTTTACTTTTAGGTAATAGGACTTTTTTACTTAACAGGTTTCTCAGTCTAATGAATATTATTTTAGAAATTAATGACTGCAAGATTTTATCTCTTAAAATAAGACAATTTATACATAACACACATTTCTTGGATATTAATATGCGATTTGATATTATTAAACCGTGTGTGTTTAGAAAAGGATGTGCAACTATAGCTACCAATTATTGTATGATATTATAAGGGTAGTTAGTTGAATTAAAGTCCCTCTGGAGCAACACAACAGGCTATTGGCGACGGCCCGGGATCCGTCTCATAGGAAAATATCGTAGCACAACATGAGACGTGGTCCTGGTGTCTATGAGACCGGTGTAGTCCTATCTCTGTAATGTTAAAATGGTCAAATTTTAAGAAACGGAACACTTTCTCAGAATCTTCTATATCTATGAATTTGAATTTTTTTTATGCTGGTTATGAAGACACTTTCAAATACACTTTAATACAAATATTTTTAAAAACTTAAAATTTAAAATTTTTAGATTTTTTTTTATTGATTAATTTTTTTCTTTTTTAAGATTCGAAATAAACTTTTCTGAGCAGAGAGAAAAAATGCCTTTGTTAAAATATGGAAAAGGTCATATGTTACAGTTGAAAACCAATTTTTTTTTTTTTACATTTGCTTGAATAGACTTTGAAAAATGTTCCTTTCATGGAAAAAATACGCATTTTGAGACATTGAAGTTTAAAGCATGAAATTAACCTTACTTCAAACGTACAGGTATTTTTCAAAAATATATTTATAATACTTCTATTCAACATATCTCCATAAATTATATAATTTTAAATAGAATTGTCTAAACATGTATTTAAATTTATAAAACAAAATGGAAACTTAGAATGATTTTTGTGCACTGGTCCCCATAATTAAATCTCTCTCGAGGACAACACCTTGTAATTTCTAACCACAGTCAGATGATGAGGTCAACTCCAGTGTTAGCACTTCAAACCACATCAACGTGAGGACATAGGAGGCCACTGTAGATTTAACGTGCACCAGGCTCCGGTCTTTGGAGGGATCGAAGAGAGAGTTTTAAGCTCACTACCCTGTTGTTAGTAATCCGCTTCCAACGAGGTAAACACCTCTCCGAATTCATTATTTAGAAGGTTAACAGTTGCAATATTTCCTATATCTTTGAAATAAAACACACTTCGCAAAGATCAGATTTCGTACATCATAAATTAATATTATTAGATCCATTTTATAAAAAAAGATATTAGACTGTTGCTACCAATATCACCGTATGATACTGCGTAACTAATGCTTATTCCCCAGTTATGTTATCTCAACATCCATTTCTTGCTTTTAATTCTTCCATCAACTCGTTGAAAATTACTCCTATATAATTAAATCATCTTTTCGGCACTTCTTTTTCAAAGAAAATGGTTGCGCAAATTTCATTGTTTTTAATGTATTATTCTGGGGTTTAATCTCACTTTCACAAAAGTGACATTTTTTGTCTCCTTTTGAATAAAAATAGAAAAGGAAACTAGAAGAAATAAGACAGTTTTTATTCAAATTGCATATTAGTTGCAGAGAAACTTTTCTAATTACCAAGACGCTGACAGTATTTAATTTTTTTCACGACATTCTTATATCATCATTCCAGACAATTCTCATCTTTTGTTAGTTTAAAAATTATAGTTTTTTTCTGAACTGTTTTTGATTGGGTTAGTTTTGAAGGAAAATTGTACTCTAAAACGTAGACTAACTGTACACATAAAGAAAGATTGGTTGGATATTATGGCACTAAATGTAAAATGGCCATGCTGCTCCATATAAAGGACATTTCCATACATTGCATGAATTAATATCTTTATGTAAAAGATTTCTTTTGCGTCACATCAAACGCACCTGATTCTACTATGCATTTCCTCTGGGCAGATCATAGAAATCAAATCTGAAGTTCCTCAAAGGAAGAGTGCCATTTCGGGAATGGAGACAACTTCCTCAGCGATGTGAGACAGCCTGGTAGACTGCGCGGCCTGCCATGAGCCCATCCGGGAACGCTACCTGTTGATGGCCGGTTGTTGTCGCACCCCCATATCTGGAATTCAGATCAACCCCAACCCGATAAACAAGCTGTCAACACCTGCGCTTTGGGTCTCCGTGAGAAAACGTAAGACGAGCCACTCCAAAAATTCCGACCCTTTGAACTCCAATCGAAACGTAGAGAAAACTTCAAAAACTGCAGATGTGAGGTCACGGGTTCAAACTGAAAAACCCCTTTCGCAGGTGTTTGGATTGGCCAGGGAGTGGTGGGTCTGACAACATTTTTTGAGAGATGCAACTTAAAATTTGAGAGGAACACACGTAATCTCCAGACCCTGATTTTTGGAGTCACACTCCTGGATTCTAGGTGGTTTGGATGTCAATTGCTGTACCCACGATTTTTTAATAATTGTAAATAATTAACTCTGCAAATAATATTCCAATTACTTTAAATACATGTTTAACTTTGTGGCAACAGTCACTATGTAAATTTTAAGCACGTTCACACGCTGCTTTCATCTTACATCTCTGCGCGAAACCAAGTATAAAGTCACACGTGCGCGTGCTGTTGTTCTCTTTTTCTCACCCACTCGAAATCATAATTTCTGCGATATATTTTCTCAAGAGTCTGAATGTCAGTCCTTTTAAATATGATTTGTTATTGTTAAGTTATACTTTAATAAATTACATTTTCCTGTTCCCGAAGTATATTATTAATAAGTCGACAATGTGCTGGAATACCAGCAAAGAACCAGTTGCTCCTGGCTAGAATAAGAGTTGGGATCCTTCTGAAGATCACAGTTCGAACCACAGAAAGTAGTGCTCCCAAAACTTTAGTCAATTGTACGTCTAATTGTTAGATAATGACATAAGGCCCTCGACCAGTTCTGGCACTAGGACTGCCTGAAATGTGCTTGCTGCGATGTTTTACAGTTGGAAAAGTATACTCAGTGTGGAAAATACAAAGAAAGAAATACAGCCTGGGTTACAGTAATCGATCCTGCACCACATTCAATTCGCAGGTTGCAAGCACAGTGGTGACTACCAGTCGACATGTTTATCACACTTTTTATAACTCTTCTAACAGCAATGTTCAGTCTCCTTATGTCTTTTTCTTAGTCTATTATGTCTCATTATGTCTTATGCATAGTCTATTGTGTCTCATGTCTTATGCTTAGTCTATTATGTCTCTTCAAGTCTTATGCTTAGTCTGTTTTGTCTCCTTATGTCTTATGCTTAGTCTGTTAAGTCTCCTTATGTATTATGCTTAATTTATCATGTCTCATTATGTCTTATGCTTAGTCTATTATGTCTCTTCAAGTCTTATGCTTAGTCTGTTATGTCTCCTTATGTCTTATGCTTAGTCTGTTAAGTCTCCTTATGTCTTATGCTTAATTTATCATGTCTCCTTATGTCTTATGCTTAGTCTATTATGTCTCTTCAAGTCTTATGCTTAGTCTGTTATGTCCATCTAGATGTTTGTCCATCTAGTGTTAATGTGTGGCCCTCTATAGACAAATTATGCCTTGAATGTAAGGTATGTATGATATTATGCCTTCTGGCAGACACAATCAGAAAAAAAATCTAAAAGAGATACTTTACAGGGGATTTGGCAAAGAGTTGTCATGGGGGATCACCACACGAACATCATCATTCATAGACCCTGTTCTTTCTTCTCGGGATGATTGCGCGAGCGGCGATGCGATTGGACGGGAATTTACAGTTAGGTGGTTAACGTTAAGGAGAGAATTCTTCTCCCCCGACATGTATGGGATGTGAAACGTGAACCTAACCAAGAGCAAGTGGTTCATGATGGTAACCTTGAGTGTCTTGTACTGTATACCTTGTACTGTATTAGTATAAATAACGATCAACTGGCCGGACTTTGCCACAAAGTAGACCACTATGACACGTAAACTCATTGTCGTTTTAAAAGTTATTGTAAAGAAAAATGAATTACAGTAGTTTATCAGATGTCATTAAACAGAGATTGAAATTTAGTTTGAAGAAATTGGTGGGGGTCTGACTCAATCGAATGTGAATAGGTATACTACCGTGCAAACTTTCAGATGTTATATTTACATATTATTTTACACTTAATTTACATAATTATGTCTAAACTTATAAAGAGACAAATGTATAAAAATAGTAACATTTTTAGAACATAAATAAAAGTCTTGTATGCATTTGAAAATATCATAAGGTAAATAACATAAGGTAATGACAGCCCGGTTGGTAGAGTAGCGGATTAGGAATCGGTGTGTTGCGAGTTCAACAATAGTTCCAGCCAATGACCATCGGGTAAGTGGGATCTTGCACACGTTAAATCTTTCGTGGCCTCAAATAACGTGTTGTGGAAGTTTGGAGAATGGGATACCAACTCATGTGTCCATCTTGACATTTGACAATGGTTCAAAATTACGATATGTTGTCCTCGGTTCTTTCTTTCCTCTTGGGACAGATACCGAACTGTCATCGATATACCGTTGTGTTTCTGCAGAGGAACGCCGATTTAACTACCTACCTGAAAGATATAAGTGCACATTAAAATGCATAAATTATTTCATAAAAGCCAAGCTTCCTCGTATGAACTTACCACTATGGATTTTCTGTTCTTTCGTCGAACACTAAATCTGTATCTGAAACCCGGTGTGATCCTACACTTGAAAGAATGTTACGACGTATAATAAAAGCTAAGAAATTCACATTCACCAAACTTCACGCTGCTGTCTGTGGAAGACTTCGGAGCAGAAGATTTGCATCGAGATGAGATAACATGCTCCAGGATCTTTTGACAAGTGCAGCAGAAAATTACCATGGAAACAAAATGGTCTTCCACTGGAACAATTTTGAAAGTCGTGTGTGCAAACAAGAGGCAAATAATACGAATAAAATGTTCTGAGTACCTTAATTAGATAAGAACTATCCGTTAGGTGTGTATATTAATTTGTAATAGAATTTCCGTTTGGCAGTTATATTATGCAATAAGAGGTTGGTGATATTAGTTCATCATAGCTTTTGGACTGCGATAGCCCGAATGTAAGAATCACGGATTGCAACCGGAGTGTTGCGAATTCGAATACAATCAAGGACTATCGTGTACAAAGGGGGCTGTTGCTAATTAAATCCGTCGTGGCCTCAAATATCATCACGTTGATTTGTTGTGGAAGTTTGGAGAATGGGGTATGACATAGTCATTTCACGTTGGTTCCAAATAACGTGCACTGTTTCTACAAAATTCAAGTCTAAAATCAGGACCCATAATGCCCAATTTTCAAGCTTAAATAATTATTATACGTAAGAAATTAGTGCTGGTTTGAAAGCAAAAACTTCCAGAATTTCTTATATATGACTGGGAAATAAATTAACCACGTTTACAACATAGGAGGTGGTCGAGTTGCGGACTACGCGGTTTGACATGGAATGACACATGTATTCAAAATTAGAATACAAAGCCCGCTCAAGCTTCCTTCAGTTGTGTTCCTCTTTTTTAGATAAAAAGTTAAGAAAAGAAAGATTAGTTTAGTATAAATATATACGGAACAACATTCCAATGTTTGATTCCACCATTGATAACGCAAAAAGTCCAGATCCTTCAAGAATTTATTTCTCTCTTGGAATCTGAACTGTGAACACTGTCAATCCAGCTGTGCTGCGACGGATTCAAATTCTGTCTTTCAGTATTCGAAATTCAACGTCTTCACTACTACACAAGACTGCTGCTCATACGACTGGATTGTTGGTACGCTGTTTAATTGCTTCTTCTACTCGTATTGACTTACAAGCAACAAACATCAAGAAAAAGATAAATACATAAATTTTCTTTCGTAACTTTTAATGATATATAAAGCAGAGTTGGCGTCTGTCTGTCTGTTCTCTATACAAATCTACACCATTAGACCAATTAAATTTTTTCTATTTGCAAAAAAAAATTAAGAAAAATTATTCTATTTACAAATAATTACATTTGATCAATATAGTATGTGCCACTTTGTTTGATGACCTATCTCCATGTCTCCGGTAGCTGCACAATCCCGTGCTCTTAAGAGTTTGAAACTTTCTGAATTGCTTACACGTTTTCGTAATGTGCAAGTTTGGAGAGTGGGGTGCTAGCTCAGGTGTTGCCTCGTCATCTGACCATGGCGAAAAATTACGTGGTGTTGCCAACGAATCTTTTCTCTTAGGATTGATCTCAACCCTTCTTCAATAGCCATCTTCAATAGTCAATAGCGCTCTCACCCTACAAAACGCATTTTCTTTTGTGCCTGCGAGTCATTCTTGCTCTTTCGGAAAGAAAAATGTGTACTATCTCGAAAAAGCTCCTTACTTTCTGCCATTTTTAATTCTTAACAAAACTTAAAAAACCACTTCCAATTAACACGATTTTTTCCCAAGGACTCGCTGAATAATTCCTTCTTTCAAACAACATCTAAACTTCACACATATGAAGTAGACAACACTTCAGTTTCGCGATGCAGTGCCATCTAGCGTCAAAAACGGTACGAAATTTAGCATCAGTCCAATGCATATGTAGATGTTTCGATGGGTTTTTCCTAAATCTGAAATCTTTTTTCAGAGTTCCATATTCATAATGTCGAAAAATGGATTTTGCAATGGAGATTCTACCGCACTGCAGCTGGAGATATTGGTCTCGGAAGACGATTTTGGAAGGATGTCAAAATGGTATGTTGAAGCACCCAGCTGTACTATTGTCCAAAGATACTTATATCCGCTAAAGCCAGCAAAGAATGAGTATGTGCAATGGGATACCGCCCCGCCCATAGACATACGGTACGCAACCCCCACCTCACTGTTTTATTGAAAGATAATAAAACTACATTTTTAGTACAGAAGTATTAGATGTATTCTATAATGTATCGTTTTTTATGCATTTTTACCCTTTTTAGACCGTTTTTTAAGTTCAGTCTCCGAGTCCAATGTCTCACGCAGTAATGAGTGATTTTACTGCTGAGAAAATTTGGACCACGCAATAGTTGAAAAACAACGTAATATGGCCTGTTCCTCTCCTACATTCTTGGCATATCGCAAAGTTTCCCTGAACTGTCAGCAATTATAAAATGGTTCACACCCAGTCATGATCCTCTTTTGAAAAAATATACCCTGCTAATATTAAGCTTCAAGAAAAATTCTGAGCTAAATTTTGAATGGATCCCATCACTTGTTGGAATTCTGGATAATGAGAAAGCTGACTTATTAGCAAACGCTGGAGCAAAAAAACAATCTGGTGCAAGAGAAAGTACCATCCTAGTTTCATAAAACGACTCTTGTCCCTACTTAAAAAGCAATTGCGCAGATCCAGTACCTTTTCACCCCTGGTACCTCAGTAAAACACCAGTGCTAGCCTTCAATTTTCCCCGGAAAACGTTCTCTACGCTTGCCAGACTGCAATCTGGCCTTTTGGAAAAAGTAATATTGTTTGATGGCCAGAAATCCTTTCCCTCTTGTACAAAGTGCAGCTTATTATCAGCCTCACACATCCTGATTTGAATTGTAGCCATACATGAAGACATTTTTAAGACCCATCTATCATCGCCAAGAACGTTTCTTCGCCCAGACTCATTAACTTGGCGTAATGCATTTACACTAAGATTAAGAAGGACTATACAAGACTGCCTTGGTAAGACTTTGTTGCAGAAACGTGATATGTATGACTTCTGAATTGCTATTCTGTGACCACAGATTCTATTCTTTGCAACTGTCATATTGTGTGTATTCTGTTAACATCACATCAACATGCTACCTAACCCCAACGACCTCTAAACGTATCTTAGATTGCATCAGTATAAGCGTGGGACAGATCCTGAATGAACAGGGAATAGTCGCATTGGACTGGTAAAACTTGGGACTTGTTCTAGTTGATACCTGGATCAAGAGGAATCAGGCATGACCTAGATAACACAAAATAATGTTTTCTGAACCATACCAAATATAGATACATGCACACTGTAGAAAACACTATTTTGTGTTGTCTGGGACAGGCTCCACTCTGACGATGTCGTGACCCCTCTCCCCACACACACACCGCTCGCTTCACCTTAAAAATTCCTTTACTTGAATTATTATCTTAATCGCCATGTCGTCAGGAGGCTTTACAGTACGGTGTGTTCCAACTTAGCGTGAAGATCTCCAAGAGGTAAAAATGAGAAATGGTACTTACCTCCCTGAGGAGGGATTTGATTAAAAACGGATATGTCTTGATCCGGCTACGAGCCGTTTGTTTCTTTGTGTTATTGTGTGTTTATAATGTTTGTTTTGAACGTACATTTCAATGGACTTTTCTCTGGATGAAAACACTTTATTTTACCACACGGTGTCTAAGGTATGAAAAAGATGTGAAGCTGGGTGACACAGATATTAGGACTACCACAACATTTAAATATTTTACAAATTATGTACAGCGTAGGAGAAAATAAACGACCCCCCCCTCTCTTCATTCGAGCAATTTTAACAGTAGAGAAAATTCAAAGATTGGTTTTGACAGAAAATAACGTTTTTCTATTAATTCGAATTCATAAAATTTGCATTAAGGGCTGTCTTTATATTACATTGAGCACCAACTTCATAATTAAAAATAGGAATATCCTTATTTTCACACACAATTTCGAATACATTTCAAAAAATTTAACTTCAAATACCTAATTTTATGTTATTAGGTCTTACTGTTTCGAAGTTATGAGTAGAGAAAGATTGGAGCTCCTAATGTTAAACCAGTTTCTCAAATTTTTATGCATATCTTCCTAAATAATATTTCTAAAGCGATGATATTTTGTATCGTGTTACTGTTAAACAACTCTAACAAAATAATCCTATTATTTTATTTTAAAAATAGCTTTTATGTGCAATAATAATTATTAGATTAATGTTTGAAAAAATTAAGAATTGGAACCTTATTATATTTTGATGCGAGTCGATTCAGAAGGTATTATAACATGACCGTGCAAATTTTAGCTCGTTTCGATAATTAGTTTTGGAGCTACATTAAATTTTCCTCGTTATTACGATTTTAGGAAGCAACCAAAAGTTTAAAAACGTTTGAAAAACCTCGGATGAAAGTCTCGGATTGTTTGCACTTGCATATTAAATATAATAATATAATTCTCAAATCGTTTGTACTTGCAAATTAAATATAATAATATAATTCTCAAATCGTTTGCACTTGCATAATAAATATGATAATTCTATAATTGCTGAAAAATACGTTTGAATTAGTGTTCATATTTGAAATTCGGGTTAAGAGAGCAATAACTACAAAATATATCGATCTATAACAACGATTTTCTGTTTCGAGATGATCCCTGAAATTTTCATAAATTTTAGGATTGAATATCCCGGGATATAAGGGTGGTTGTCATGAAATATCATATTTAGACTAATTTACTGTGCACAATCTGATTATGGCATTAAAACATCACATTCCATTATAAATTTAGTTGTTTAAGCATAATTTGATATGAGGACGTCCCATTAAGGTAATCAAAATTCAATTTTTTCATAAATGAATTTGTAGCCAGACGTCATTCCTTATTAAATTATTCCTTTGAATTTTCACTAGTATGAATAGTGCTCTAAATAAGGAGGTGGTTTCGTTTAAATTGTTCCACGACTGTACAAAAAATTTTACATGGATCATAGCACTACCTAATCGTTTGCACATGCATTAGTCGTATAAATGGCGCTTCACCTGCACGTGGAAGCGTACGTAGACACTGTCACAAATCTAATTCCCTGATAATTAAAGATAATTTAAAGTCACAGTTACAATTTTACTCCGCCTGCTGTGTGTGATCCTTTTAATGAGATGTAATGAAATTACTCAAATAAAAATGGCTATAAAAACAAAAACTAAAGCAAGCAATTAATCAGAATATCTTATTAAAATTTTTTTGATTTGTTTTTGAGTAATTTCATTACAGCTCTTAATATTGCCAACCTTCCAACTATTCAAATAAAAAACAAAATTTCAAAATTTGAAAAATACTTTGAAATTATGGTCACATTTCAAAAATATTGATCACATTTATCTTAGCTCCCCCCCTCCCCCCATGCAGAAATTATATATACTTTTAAGAGTTCAATTCAAATTTCTGTTCTATGGATACTTTAACCAAATTCAGACTAAACAATTTCAGAGGTAAAGCGTTACGTTTTAAAGTGAACTAAAGTTCGCTTAAAAACGAAGCAGGCTCAAGAAAAATTTCATACATAGTATCATAAAAATTGACTAGTAAAATAAGGCAGATGCAAGGTTTTTCTTCGTTATAGGAGGAGACGGATAACTTTACATAAACTAAAAGCGACAAAGGGTGAGGCATTCGACATTTTTCATGACCTATGTACATTTGTTCTTTCGGACATTCTCTCGCTCCTGATAGGGCGTAGGCTGAAGAAAGTCAAAGAGGATGACAAAATAGAACTCTGTCTTTCACTCATGCTAGCTTGTGTTACATAAGTCCCTTCAATGGCTACAACTTTGATTCCCGGATTGAGGAAGCTCTTTGAGACTTTCAAAATCGCTGGCTTTGACTAGGCTGCAAAGATAGTGAAGGACTTCGATTCTTTTAGCAGGTAACATTTTACATTGACTTCTTTGCAATTCGTGATTTGTTCAGTAGGAGTGACGTAACCCGTCTGGTGGCAGTTGGCTTAACGAGTTATTTTGTCAGTGAAGGACTTTGATTCATTTATTAGGTAACAAATTTACATTACCTGCATTGCAATTATAATTTTGGGGTGATGTTAACCTTTCTAATGGTTGTCTTGACAAGTTTCAACGTCATTGGCGAAACTGACTAGATATTGACGGGCGAGATATCTCGTTATAAAGAAAACAAATCTGACAAGATCTTGATCTTGTCTTCGTCAAAATAATCGGCACTGATATGACGACGAGATGTATCGCCGTTAGCAAAATTGTCAGATCTTGATGGGCTAGATATCTCGTAGAAACCACTTGGATGGTTAGGGCTCATCTAAGTACAGTTTGTCTATCACGATACCTGCTTCAAGCTCAGTCTGTCTCTGTTTCCCACCAGCCGTTGCCGTAGAAACGAGCCTGGTCGTATTTTACATAATGGATGCGTGAATAAATGTTAGTTAGATTGGCGCATTTGAGGACAAATAACAAACTTTTAGCAGAGACAGTGTTTTTTCACGAGCTGAACATTAACCGTTTCCAGCTGATTTCTCTCGTGCTCTCTTCTGCGCATGCGCCCCGTTTAAAATCGGTATCGTCTGTTTATTTTCAAAGCTAGAGAGCGAATTATTCTGTTGATCATTTTGAAATGCGTACCGTTTGGGCGCCTTCACACGAAGGAGATCGACCTCTCATACTGGTCGCCTGAGATTGTCGCCAGGAAATGTTTACAGATTCATTTCCTGTGCACAAGCAATTCGAGCGAAGAGAATCAAAACAAAATTTTTGACTAGCATTGTTTAGTTATTTTTTGTAAAATCGGCATCGTTTAAGATCGATTAAAAATTTCAAAGAAATTGAAATCTGTAGAAAATTTTGCACTAGATCGAAACCTAAATTTGTGATGTTCTATAAATAAATTATTTTTGAATTGTAACTTTTATATTTTAAGAATGCGATTTCAGCCGCATTTGACGAGGAATATATTGGTTACGAACTTTACTGCACATATATATATATATATATATATATATATATATATATATATATATATGTATATATATATATATATGTATATATATATGTATATATATATATATGTATATATATATATATGTATATATATATATATATATATATATATATATATATATATATATATATATATATATAAACAATTCTACTTATAATAACTAAAAATGCATACCTGTATTTCATAATAAGATTCTATAAATAAATTAAAAAAATTTTGATGTCAATTGATTGGAAATTAAAAATCCTTTGCATTTTTAATTATAAGATATATACAAAAAATGAAGTAGGAGAAAAAGCAGTTTAAAGTTTTAAAATTAAAATTATAAATAAATATGATTCACAAATTTTTACACACACATACACAATAGCTACTTTCTACATATAAGCTAAGTTTAAAACTTTCCTGGACCTTAAGTTATCCTTTCTTTTTTTAAAGAGACAATTCTTTTGTTCTGATTGCTGTTTTCAATAATTTTCCAATGTGGTGAAATTTGGTACTTAAATTCTTTTGCTGATAGTTCTTTCGAACATCAATTATTATCTGTCCACGTTTTACGGTATCAGATCATAACCTAATCCCAACAGCTTTCTGAATATGTTGGATAGTTGAAAGTACCCTTATAATATACTCACAAACTGCTTCTGATGTGGCCATTTCAACACGTTTTTTTGACACAAAATTCTCATTAGGAAACTTGGACCAAATCATGCTGTATAGACTCTCATTTGTCATGGACCTTGGAATATCCTTCTAAAAGTTCATCAAAAGCAAGACGCTTGTATATTTAATAATTACTATAAAACGTTTTGGCATCCCCATCCGAAAGTAAAGTTTTTTATCGGAAACCAAACCTTTGTAATATATATATATATATATATATATATATATACAGGGTGGTCCCGAATTCATGGTACAAACTTTAATGGTAGGTACAGGACATTGTAACAATGATTTATTGTATAGGAATGTATAGTCGCAAGTGACGCGGTGAGGCGAAAACAGGGGAAATAACGGCCGAAAGGAAAAACAAAGATTTTATTGAAAGCGTTGTTGACAAGTGTCATGTTTACAGTAATTGTTCAAAATTGCGTCCACCAGTATCGATACATGCTTGACAGCGTCGGTGGAGCGATTGGCGTACACGTTCAAAGATGCCTGGTATTTCACGCACACCTGCAGCAGCTACAGATAAGCGAGCGACGAGATCCTCATCTGAGTCAACTGGAGTCTCATAAACAAGATGCTTTAGATGTCCCCATAAAAAGTAATCGAGGCTCGATAAATCGGGAGATCGGGGTGGCCAAGGGACTGGTCCACCACGCCCAATCCATCGAGTACCAAACGTGGCATTCAGGTAATTCCGTACATCAATGCTGAAGTGTGCTGGCGCCCCATCGTGCTGAAACCACATGCGGTTACGAATGGCGATCGGAACATCATGCAGCAGTTGTGGTAACACTTCTTTCAGAAAAATAAGATAGCTTCCGCCAGTGAGCCGCGTGGGTAGTAAGTATGGGCCAATCAAAAAGTCGTTCACAATACCAGCCCACACATTAATACTGAAACGTTGTTGAAACGCATGTCGACGCGTTGCATGTGGATTATCGGTTGCCCACACATGGGAATTGTGCGCATTAAAGACACCCTCGCGTGAAAATGTCGCTTCATCTGTAAATAGCACATAATCTACGAAATCCGGCTGCAACGCACATTGCTGCATCACCCACAGGCAGAAGTTCACGCGGCGAGGATAATCTGCCGGATTCAATGCTTGTACTTTCTGAAAATGGAAGGGGTGTAAGCGATTTTCGTTTAACACTCTGCATACAGTCTGATGACTCACACCTACGTCACGCGCAACAGTTCTTGTGCTTGACTCGGGTCTATCAGCCACAATGTTCAAGATGCTTTCTTCCAGCCTTGGAGTGCGTACAGCTCTTACTCGACCAGCGCCATGTCTGTTGACGTCGAACGCACCTGTTTCACAAAGTTGACGATGTAACCGTTGAAAAATTCTATGATCCGGCATTCGTCGATCAGGATACTCCGCGCGATACATTCGTAACGCAGCTCTGCCGTTACCATTTGCACGGCCGTACATGTAATGCATGTCTGCTTTTTCTGCATACGTAAAGTCACCCATCGTCTACGGCAGCACAATTGTGAATGGCGCTTTTCCCTACTGCGATGCATCATGTTCAACAGCGGCTAGACATCTACTGCCCTCTACCGGCAATGATACCAACCGATCACTCCATTTCTCTTTCCTTTTATTTCCCCTGTTTACGCCTCACCGCGTCACTTGCGACTATACATTCCTATACAATAAATCATTGTTACAATGTCCTGTACCTACCATTAAAGTTTGTACCATGAATTCGGGACCACCCTGTATATATATATATATATATATATATATATATATATATATATATATATATATATATATATATATATTTATATATATATACCTTCCTACTTTATATATTAGGTATAATTAATAAATTAATAATAACGTATAAACAGAAAAAGAAACAAAAAAAATAACAAATATAAACAGAAAACCAAAACAAAAGCCTTTTTTTTTTCTCAAATTATCGTTAAAATTTCCTCGTACAGAGCCAAGAGTGATGTAAATAAAAAAAAGCCATGATATCGGTAACAGTTACAAAGAAACGTTTCATCTACTAAGCTATTTCATTTAGTTAATCAAAAATAAAATTCGAGGCTTTGCAGACGCACAAATGCGGTTAGTTTTGGTTACGAAACACCATGATCGCACATTTATACTTTCAAAAATCCCTATAACTTTAAAAAACACAATAATCATTCTGGTTTTCTAGGACAACATTTTAAACAGTATAAGGCAACTTTTTAAGCAAAAAGAAATTTCCATATTTTTGTCATTTTTAAGGTGCTAGGTCCCCTTAACAATCACGAAGATATGAACTTGTGCTGGAGAATAAAAAAAAACCTTTGTTTTGTTTCTAGGATAAAAAAAACCACGACAAAAAAAAAGTCGCCCGCGATTGAACTTTCTCGGTGACTATTTTTTCGTCTCTCATACCGTTCTCCTGCGAGTATTCTAGTGTGAAATGCTCCTATGGTTTCTATGTAAGTTCCATCGCCTTCATACCGGTATAAGATATCCATCTCCTTCGTGTGATGGAACCCTTTCGTTTCTTGTCTTTCTATAGTAAAATAAAAAAATTCCCTTTCGTTTCTTGTCTTTCTATAGTAAAATAAAAAAATTCCCTTTCGTTTCTTGTCTTTCTATAGTAAAATAAAAAAATTCCCTTTCGTTTCTTGTCTTTCTATAGTAAAATAAAAAAATTCCCTTTCGTTTCTTGTCTTTCTATAGTAAAATAAAAAAATGCCCTTTCGTTTCTTGTCTTTCTATAGTAAAATAAAAAAATTCCCTTTCGTTTCTTGTCTTTCTATAGTAAAATAAAAAAAATTAAGTTTTTTTTCAGGTTTATTTGCTTTGTGATTGGTGGATAGCGAATCGCGTGATGTGTTCAACGAGATTATGAATTTGGAGCACACGCAGACGTAAACACAGCTATATATTTTTTAAATAATTTATTACAGCAGCGGTAGCTTAGTCAGTAGAGCGTCGGGCTCGCATCGGAAGGGTTGTGGGTTCTGTCCTCAGCGGAACCTGCAATTCTGATGGTTGCGAGATCGGCGCTTCGACCTGGCTAAAGACCGTGGTGTTCGCTAATGGTGGCTGGGGCTCATTAAATAGGTCGTGGTCATAAAGTCCCCCATGTTCCCATACCAAATCAAGGAGGTACCTTATCAGAGGGTTATCGGCCTCTCATTGGGATCTAAATTACGATATGTGTGAGTGAATGGATGTTGTGAAGGGGACCTTCCTATAAAACGGATGTGTCATGTGTGAAGAAGTCCAACCCTCCGGGGAAATGGCACTGACAATTGGGCCATACAGGGCCCGCACGACAACAACAAATAATTTATCTATATAAATAAGAATGGAGTGTTTGTTTGTACATTCAATATTTTCGACCCATTTCAAGTTTTCTATCCGTTTTGGACCCTTTTGATGCCGAATCCGCCTTTTTCTCGTTTGGTGTCTGTCTGTCTGTCTGTATGTTGTGCCCTATACACGTCCACGCGGTTTAAGATATTTTCATGGAAATTTGCATACAGTGAGTACTTATCTTGATTTAGTGAGTGGAATTGGTTGCGAAAGTCTGTCTGTCCGTCTTTTTGTTCTATGTTCGATTTTGTGTTTGTATGTTTGTGTAAGCATCACATGAATTGCATTCCAGATATTTGATTGCAGTGTATTTTATTTTATACATTATCTATTAATATAGTGAATGCAATATTAAAAATATCTTTATTGTTATATTAAGATGAGTTTCATGCTAAAACACCTGAGTAAGTATACTCAAATCAACCATAATTTGGTAGTTTTGGGAAAATTGGAATGTCTATTGAATATTACGATTACTTCGATTGTTTTACCAGTAGTTTACCAGCAGTACTGCTGAAAAAGTAATTATTCTTCAAAAAATTATATTTTTTAATGAAATTTCAGCTCTGATACTTCATTTATTTCGAGTCTTATTTTTGTTCTTAGCGCAATGAAAACGATTTTGGAATATTTGAGACAAACGATATTTTTCAAGGAAACGAGAATGAACAAGATCGCGTGAGCAGTGATATTTTCTGTTTCTTTCGCTCTGAATTAATTTCACATTTCTAAATTTTGTGCACTTTTAGTTGTAAATTGTGGCAACTGTGCGAGATCAAGAGATAAAAATGAATCACAAATTAATATCTTCAGAACAATTTTTCCGACATCTTTTATTTTGTTCTATTTTACTGTTTTCTGTTTTAAATATTTATTATTTGTAATAAATGCGTTTTCCTTCTCATCACACCCAACAGCACCACAAAGTATTAGACTTGAAAATGTTAGGTAAGTCAGTATAAATTTTCAGTAAATTTTAAGTGTAGTTATGACATTATTGAAAGAACAATGCCGTTATTTAAAGAATAAGGCCGTTATTTTAAGAATAATGCCGTTATTTAAAGAATAATGCCGTTATTTAAAGAATAATGCCGTTATTTAAAGAATAATGTCGTTATTGGAAGAATAATAATGTTTAAAAATCCAAACTAGAACTTTTTCCAACATTAAAAAATTCGTTGTAGTAATGACATTAGAAGATTGCAAAATTTCACAATGTCGCATACCGGAGGCAAGAGTGCCACAAGTAAAAATATATTTTTTTGTTGACTATGAGTGCGAGAGCACTCGCCGTAAATCGTAATTTTAATTAATTGAGTTGCACATGACGAGAACTTAAGAAAGGGAATTCCAAATCTTCCTATAAATCGTCTTTTATAGTAGTAAACTTAGTATCACCTTTCGTCTTTTTGTAGCTTTGTCATACAGCAATTGTGCGATGTATGTGAAATGTATTACATGAATGGATATGCATGTGTAGGATTTGTGTCTAAAGTAAGTTATAGAAAATATAAAGATGGCGAAAGGTGTTAAAATAAATTTTTATTCTACAAAAAACGTAAGTCATTATATATTTTGGTTATCTCTTCAATCTAGAGTAAACGAATTCAAACCGAGTAAGGTCGGGTATTTTGCTAGTTAATTTATAAAATTTGAGAGTGCGCGCTAGATACTTTTCAATATTTTCAGTACAACCAGCAAATTCGGTCGCCGTTTCCATAGCAACAGTCGAATATGAAAATCTTAAAAAGTACTAGTACAACACGGATCAGCTAAAACATTTAAAATTATGATGACATTTCCTCTGAATTTTAACAATGTTATTTATTTAACAATTTCATTTTTTATTTGGAAGTGAATCTTTTTTTTCTTGACATTTTAAAAAAACAATTTGTTTTTATTTACCGTATACTTCCGTGTATAAGCCGAGAATTTTCGGAACATTTTCTAAAGCTAAAGTACGGGTGTCAGCTTATATACGAATCTGCTAATCTCGCAAAAAGAAGTAGGCAATTTTTCGTTTCTCGGCCACATGCGATAAGTATCGCAATGGGAAGGGAAGAGAACCTTCAATTAAAGTCGTACTAGAGGTCCGGGATCAATCCAGCAGAGATCCAAATGGGGATGGATTGTGAAGCAATCCCCTCTCATTGTTGAAAAATATAGTTCGCGAAGCGAACAAAATATCATTGCGTAGCAATCAACGGGGATTGTCGAGGGATAGTGAACAGGTGGCGGAGCCACTACCTCCTAGATTATAAAGCCTTCTGACTGATACGCTAACCTTATATGGCGTTACCATCAAAAGGTATACAATAGGGTGGAGTGAAAAACACGAATTTCGGAAATTGAAAACGCCTATGGTGGGAATAGTTGGGGACTACCATGCTTATTAATACTACAAAATATGAGCTAAATCAATTAATATCTTCAGGTGCCAAAATCACTTTGAAATTTCGGAATTTTGCCAATGTTTTCACAAAAATAATAATAACGCATTTAAAAAATTTAATGCATCTTATTTAAAGCCACGGGTAGGTGAAATGAACTTCCTTGCTTGTAAAAAAAATGTTACACCTAACATTATCCCGGAAATTTAAAAATTTCACCTTTTTTTAGAGCACCATTACGCGCGTTTCCACTCCTCTCAATAGACTCATCATTACGACCACGCGTTTACACGGGCGTTTTCCCTTGCAGGTCTTCGCTGTTTTTTGCACTATGAAACCAACCCAGAACTCAGCACGAGATGGTGGCTGCATATCGAGTCCCCCCCCCTAAAAATTTCAATTTAAGTTGTTAATTTACCCTAAAAAAATTAAGTTGAAGTTCCTGGCAAGTGGTTTAGCTTAAAAGTGGTTGATATTGGCTTTTGGTTTCAAATCTGAGTAAAGCAAGTCTAGAAGCAATTCTTGACCGAATAAATCCATCTCGTGCCTCTGTACCACATACTGTACTATATGATTCAATTACTAATTTAGCGCAACGTTCTACTACATGGTAAGTTAAACATGTTACTATTGGTTGGAACGTCTAGAATCATAGACTTGAGTTGATCATCAGAAAGAGATACTGTAAGTGGTGGATCTGTAATGGAATCTGATTGCCATTCAATTAGATTTATGTAATCGTCTGCTTCGAAGTTTAACTTGGGAATTTTAAACCCTCGAATATTTTTTTCAACTTTATTTTTTTATCTTAATTTTAAATTCTTCTAAGGCTTAATTCTCTGACGTGTTTTCGATCATCAGCTAACATTGCCAAAGTAATATTTTCTGGTTGGTAATAGTAAGCATTTCTTTGCAAAGTTAAATCTACTACAATTTTTAAATCCTCAGGCAAAAATCTCGATTTATTTAAAATATGGTAAAAATGAAGACTCCCATACCAACATGATGACTGACTTTTAATTTTAAACCACACATATGAGTGTACCTTCACAACATACTCTGTCAATATTTTCAAGTTATGGGTTGGATCTTCTGTTGAAACATATAACCTTAAAATTCTATCCGTCGTCGTCAACCATCTGGAATGACTCAATTTTCCTGGATCTTTTTGTGACAAGCTTAATGGAATATATTTATTTGATATCCCTGTGCACATTTCGCAAAGGTATCGTTGATCAGTGCTAAGATCCTCTAGGACAATATCTGGCAAAGTTACTTCTATCTTTTCAAAGTTTGTTAAAGGCAAAATGTTTCACAGGATTCTAGCATTTTTCCAATTTCTCCGCTGTATCCTTTTGGTCCAGTGGTTTTCACTTCTAAATGTTGCGACAAATGACGTAAAGGTAGCTGGGTAGCTTATTTGTATGTAATAAACAAATAAACCAATGCACAGGACGTCCTAAAAAGAGCTCGATATGTCGACTGACTCCATTTTTTAAACATTACCACTGTACCATCATAGCCAACCACTTGCATCTTAGAAAAATTGATATTTTTCTCCAAAAAATTTAAAATACTTGTTTTAATATTTTGAGAAGAACCAGTCGTAGGAGTGACATGTCCCATATATTTTGATCCTGGTTCTAGTATTTGAACGATATGTTCTTCTATTACCGTATTTCTAGAAATCCTTTCTCTTTCTTTAATTATTACTAAAGTTTAATCCTTTCGCTCATCAAAGTATATTCCATATTCTAATAGAGGTAGTTTCCTCGTTTTTCCTTTTCAGGTAGCTGCGGGTCTTTGTCCTTTCTCTTCTAATTTTACTACGATCAACTATGTTTGAAGAATCATCCTTGGAAATTTTTCCCATATCCTTCAAAGCAGCATTTATTAGAATTGCTGCCGATCTATCGGAAACAACAGTTCTGTCACAAGCCTGAGCTACATTTGGAAGTTTAGTTCTCGTTTGTGAAGTCGAAGAAGAATTATTATCAATGATTGTGTTTATGGTGTCATTATAATTCTTAAGCAAATTAAAACTCAAAGCAGCTCCCGTAATAGAGGGCGAGATTATTTTGGATTGTTATCCTTTACAATCTTTGAGCTGAACGTTTTGGCTCTATGATTCTCTTTCTTTGCGCTGCAATCTTTTCTTCAACCATTCTGCTGATTTTAATCTCAACATTTCCCATTGCCATTTTTCGAAATGTCCTTTGATCTGTTAAATAAGCTATTTCAACAATAGGTACTTTCATTTTGAAAGTACAGATGAGAAAGTTTTTACATTTACATATGGTAATATCAAATAGATTTGTTTCTGCTGATTCCCTGAAGGACAGAACCTTTTTCGAGAAGTATAGTTTGCCAGTATTTTTTAATAGTTTCTTAATATTTCTATATGCTTTATGGGTATTTTTTCAGCATATATATTATTTGTTGGTTTGTTACAGTTCGAATCGAACTTTTTCCCCATAATCCTTAAAGCTCTTTAATTAAAATTGAACATACATCAGCCACATACTAGCATCTCTTTTATAATCGTTCTGTATGTAAAGATAATACTTCATAACATCTGCAAATGTTGGAAGCATATCAGGCTTCGTTATTTCAGCCATTCCAAACACGGGACATAAATCTACTGATCTTGTCCTAGCCATTTCGACCAATTCACAGACCACAATTCACCTTAACAAACAAAACCCAAACAAAACTGAACTTAAAGATTAAAATTCTATATAAAAAAATATCTAAAATAAGTAAACATAAACAGTAAAATACGCACCAAGAAACGAAAGCGAACAAATTTGAACAAAGGACTTAGTTTTCCTCGATAGACTAGATCGGCAGGGCATTTGCATCAGCATACACCTACTAGATATTTACAAAAAAAAGTAGGCGGGTTTTTAAAGAAACCCAGACTCCTCCACTCCATGTGGTGAAATATGAGATATTTACCCCTTATAAACAAGCGAAGAAAGGGAAGCGTCCGTACACCCTAGTAGCGAGGAACGCAATGATGAGACTATTGAGAGGAGTGGAGACGTGCGTGATATAGCGCTCTTAAAAAAGGTGACATTTTTAAATTTCCGGGATAATGTTAGGTGTAACACTTTTTTTTTCAAGCAGGGAAGTTCATTTCACCCACACATGGCTTTAAATAAGATGCATTAAATTTTTTAAATGCGTTATTATTGTTTTTGTGAAAAAATTGGCAAAATTTCTCGAAATTTCGAAGTGATTTTGGCACCTGAAGATATTAATTCATTTGGATCATATTTTGTATTATTAATAAGCATGGTAGTCTCCAACTATTCCCACCATAGGCGTTTTCAATTTCCGAAATTCGTGTTTTTCGCTCCACCCTAGTATACAATTCTTGTCTTGTTTGAATTGAATGCTGAAGCCATCCAAGCGAGCGTCATCAGTGGATTTGTTAAAAGTAGTTCGAATTATATCGTTTGTACATTAGTTATTGTTATATTTCCGTATTATCGTTTGCACATTAATTACTGTTACATTTTCGTATTATCGTTTGAACACTAGTTACTATTATATTTTCGTGTAATTCCAAAAAATAATGCCTGATAAGGCTGCCGTATTAATATTTCTATGTGTGGAGTCAGACAGAATAAAGTGTATTTTGTAGAGAACGATTGAAGAATTTTATTCGAGGAGAATCTCGTAACAGGATTATTGTGATTAAATTTTCCACTCGCAGTTGCTAAGAAAGGGAGAGAGGTATGTTGATTTCATTTTTAATATAATTTAAGTAATTAAAACCAATGAAATATTTTTAGGTTACGAAATTCTTTTCGAATCACCAAAGGCCCAGGAAAACAGGATTAGCACAGGATAAAAGTTAAAATTGTGTTTAATCCAGAGTTGTACTTTTTCAATTTTTTCTCCGGCTTTCCCTTTAAGGATGTCGAATGTAATTCACACGAGTATCTTCCTGGTTTTTTTAATTGCCTAGTCAACTTCTTCACTAAGACCTTCGGGCACATTCATTCCTATTATTTATGCATATTCGCTTAGTTCGTCATTTTCTTTGTATAATGTACCATAAAAATGTTTTAATAAAAGTTAGAATTTTGTTACATGTCTTGTCTACAATAGCTTTCACAATTTAAACTTAGGCATTATTAAAAAAAATGAAAGCATCTTACTTTTTCTTTCTATTGTGTACATATTTATATACGCTTTTGTATTTTTTTAACCAATAATTAGCTATTATATCTATTCAACAACTGTAATAAGCTTCAAGAGTCTAATTATAGAATTCCTCGAATGTAAAGCATAAAAAATTTGTTGTATGCTTTGTATATACATTTTGTGTATGTAAATTTGTGCTTTTTCTATGTACCCAAATACTGTGTTTGTACATGAATAAAAGTAATTTTCCTTGGAAATGGATATTTCTTGGAGCATTTTTCTTAGTTTTCCTTTAATAAGTGTTGTTTTTGTTTAGAACCCTTCAATTGTATACCCCGATACACACTACTTTTTTAGCAAACAATCTCATTTTCAAAGGTTTTCTGAATTTGCGATCGGAGGACTTTTGCCCTTCTGCTGGTGACGTCATAAACTAGACAGACGGCTTTATTATCTAGGAGGTAGTGGCGTTGCCCCCTAGTTTGTCAAGCAAAGGTTATGTCCTGTGATTTTATTGTATTAGTAGCTGGCTTAATAAGTTGCTTTTCAATACATTTGTTAATATTTTCTTGTCTCCGAGGTCTTTCACCTTTTCCACTGCCAATATTCGCGAAAAACAAAATAAAATTAAATCCTTTCCGATAGTCACACCTGCTTATAATGAACGTGCCTTGTTTCTATAGCAACCTCCACCACTCAGACTTGTCGAAAGCAGTTATTGTGGTATAAGAAGACAGGACATATCTCTTCACTCCTGCAGTAACCATATGGGTAAATTAAAATAATGTTATATCTTCGAAACTAAAGTATAACCATTAACTCTCTTTCTAATAGTGTAATGTTGCTTTTATCCCGTAACACAGTTAATGACTAAATAATCACATCTATTGGTTGAAAGAATTCGTGAATTTTTTCAATATTTAGAAATATTCTATTGTTCCATTCCACACAATAGCATTCATTGGAAATATTATGCTGTTTCTTTCCTGAGATTGCCTATGGTAGCTCAATAGACAGAACAATTTATTATCAACTGAAGGGTTGTGGGTTCGAAAAAGGGTTGTGGGCCCAACCAAAAACTTTATATACAGGGGGACTGGGGCACGTTAATCTGTCGTGGTTTCAAATGTCCTGACTTTGGCATGGTATGGATGTTTGGAGAGTGGGATGCCAACTCAAGTGTTCTCGTCATCTGGCCCAGGCTCATAATTACGAGGCGTTGTCCTTGGGTGTTTATCTTCGGGATTGCTCCCAGACCGTCGCCAAAAACCCTTTGTGTCACTCCAGTACGGCATTACGTAACAACCTACCAACCTTAAAATAGAATCATTTGGAATTATTCTAGTATTCCCTTCCTTGTAAGAAGGAAGTTTTAGGAAGGTTCTGTTCATTTCCTTAAAACGAATCCTTTGGACATATTCCTTAGAATAGAGAGAGAGAGAGAATCCATCAGATCCTTTTCTTGGAACTGAATCCTCTAGCATGATTCGGTTGGTCCTTTATTGAGAATAAGACTCTTTTAGTACTATTGTATTGATTATTTCCTTAAAATACAGTAGATCCTTTAGACTACTTCGGCCAAAAAGATCAATGTTGCTGAGAAGTCATGCAGGAAAGACTGAAGGTTAAAAGAGGAATTATGCGTGCGAACCCCTCAGAAAGTTAATGCTCTGACCTATGAGGTAATGTCACTAAATGGATTACGTACCCATTTGGTATTATTACCCAAAGTCTCAAAGTACTCGTACCTTAAATTGGATGAAACTATTTTTCTAGGGGCTAAAAATGTTACCCAATGCAGATTTTCCGAAAATATATTTGAAATTTTACAATATCGTCCTATTTTCATATATTATAAAAATGAGTACTTTAACTACAGTTTGGTTTTTTGATACAAAGGGCGTTCCATAAAAACTGAGAGTGATTTTTTTACGAAGTGGCAACACCGCGAAACTAAAAAATAAAAGTGCAGGCGATTTCTTTTAACTGTTAACTGTGCAATTATAAATATTCTAAACGGAGCAGACGATTTTATATTCCTTGTTTCGTGCTTGTTTAAAGAATTGTTTTTATTTTCCCTACAGAAATGGAGATGAGGGATTTAAAATTAAAAAACGAAATGCATTCTGCATAAAATTTTGCTATCGTTTGGGCAAAACAGCTACAGAAACAGTTAAGTTAACCTATTAACGCCCAGCGTCCTCATTTGAGGACAGTGGATAAAAGAGCGTGTAAAATATTTATATTGTCCGGAAACGGTTGTTTGTTCTGCACGACGGTAGGTGGTATTACCAGAAAGAATCCCACAAATTACCAAGTATGTGTGGTTGCTTAGAACTCCATGATATGGATCACCATTTCATGTTTTTTCATGTCTCACATTTGCATTTGCTTTCTGTCTAGCTACATCGCCTAAATTCTAGGTAAAACCTTTTATTTTTACTAGCATTACAAATTAGAGTGCTATATAAACTTATAATAAAAAAAAATTCTTTTGAAAAAAAATTTCATTTTAAAAAATGACATTCAATTTTGTTGTTCTAAATTGAGGACGCTGGGCGTTACAGCAAAATTTTAAACAAATTTCAAGTCATTAGAATTTTTGTATTTTTTCGTGTAATAAATCAATTAAAAATTCTTTCTTTTATATGGTAAATAGTCATTACTTTCCTAAACCAAAACAAAGTATAAGGAATTATAATGGCTCGTAGGTTCTTAACGATTGCAGAAACTCATGAATATTTATTTTCCGAACAAATTGAAACTGACATCATCGGAATTCTAACGTAGATGAGCTTACTAATGAAGACGATCCTGACGAAAAGTACAGCTTTAACTGAAGTACGCGATATTGCAGGAACAGCTGAAATCGAAATTTCCGAAGATCCAAATTCCTCTGAAACTAAACTCTCTGACTAGAATTGTGTTCAAAAACTAAAATTGTGGCACTATAAGAGACAACAGAATGGCAGGATGTCCTCTGAAATCTTTGAAAGAAATAGAAAAAGAAACAAAAGGGTTTTATGAGCATAAATTTGAAAGAAAAATTAAATTTTACTAGTCAGATGGAACGACAATAAATCTCTTACTTTGGCAACAAATTCTGAACACATTAATTCTGCATTCCTTGTTTCCACCTTTTATCCTACTAAGTCAAAGAATTGGTTCCTATTTTATGTAAATTTGTATGTATTTTGTTTATGTATCATATATGTTCATCTTGTTCTCCGTCATTCCGCATAAAAAAAACTGTCCTTTTTATCAACTGTCATAGTTCGCACAAAACTGTAATTGTAGCTTTGAACATTACTCCGTTTGAGATAAATTGTCATTAAATGTCCGTTTTTACATCTATTACATGTTATTTTCAAATATTCTGACTTCACTGAATTCCATGTTTTTTTTTTCATCTGAACGCCCAGAGTCCTCAAATGAGGACGGGCTGTAATTTCAAAACTAAATCACAAATTGATTGACTTTTAGGTTTTTTTTTGCATTCAGATGATCATAATTACATAGATTTGAAATAATCATGAAAATATTTTGAGCAGAAATAATTCGAGCGTTAATGGGTTAATGAAAGAAGCTTACAAATACAAATGTTTTGGTGAGTCTACAATTTTTAGATGGCATGGTGATTTCAAAAGAGAACGTTTGTCTGCAGAACTGGTTCCTAAGCTTGGCCGACCAGAAAGTGTTGTGAATGATCGAAATGTTAACACTGTGTAGGCAATCTTGCAAGAAAATCGGCGAATGACATGTGATGAGATAGCGGCATCAACTAACATTTCGGAAACGTCAATATTTCGCATTCTACGCAACAATTTACAGTATCGCCATGTTTGTTCCAGATGGGTCTCTCATCACCTTACTAAAGAACAAATGGAAACAAGAATTCACCAATATTGTGAGTAGAAACAGATGCTTCAAAATGATCCGAATTTCCTAAAGACTGTAATAACAGGTGATGAAACTTGGGTGCATCATTTTGATCCCCTTAGCAAGTCCGCAACAAGTGTATGGAAACACACTGATTCTTATTAAATGCTTATATCTAAGTAATGCCCCAATATCTTAGTAAATGCAATATTAAAATCATGCCACATCCCCTTACAATCCAGATCTCGCATCATGCGATTTCTGTCTGTGTCCGACGTTGAAGGAAAAGCTCCGTGGTAGAAAATTTAATACAGATTCTGAAGTTATTTCAGCAGTGCAGGGTTCTCTGAAGCAGCTTTCAAAAAGAGGCTTCTCTACTTGTTTTGAAAAGTGAGTTGAACGATTAGACCGTTGCATATCATCTGAGGAAAGGTATTTTGAAAAAGAATGATGTATATTTTTCTGTAAATATATTTCTCGATTTTTTACGATTTTACTCTCAGTTTTTATGGAACGCCCTTTGTATAGCCAAAATAAGTAGCAAAATCACAAGGTATAGTGGTTGTTCAGGATAGGGTGTTTGGGTAGGCTTTGAAAGTTCATTCTATAGGGTTGTGAAACAATGAGTAGTTTACTATGAAATCGCTAGGGGGAATAAGAATTAAGAGAAATATTATTGGACCATGCGATTCATCAAGAAAGTTCATTGGTAGATGGCGTTTTTTAAAGAAAAAGTAATAACGAAAATGTTTTGTTTGACAAAAAGTGCAAATAATCCAATATCCCGGAATGGCCGAGGTCCGGAGGATTCAGGATTTTGGTCTTTGTACTGTATATATAGAAATGGATGAAATGTTTTTATTTTTCTAGAGCCAATGCTGTACGACAATGCAATTTTGCTGTTCCGGAAGAAGGTACGGATGTTATTTTACATTTCCAAAATGCTTTTTAAACGGAAATTTTGACAATAAAAAATGTAATGGTTATTTACGTTTTCGATGAGAATATGTCGTCTGTGTCAATAAAAACAGATAAAATCGGTCCAAAGGAGTCAAGTGCATCATAAATAATTATAAAATAATAAAAAATTTAAACAAAAATCGAAACAAAAATAATCTGCGAATTCAAATTACAAGTTTTTGAATCATGACAGGCTCCTTATTCTTCCTTAATATTTTTGAGAAAGAGTGAGATACTTACTCAACTTCAGATTCTGAAATATCTTTTATCATTTTGACTTAACCCCCTTTGTTCTAGAAAGGAAGGAATAGCAATTGTAATGCATACATTTTGTGATACAATGTCTGAGCTATGGAACAATGCAAGAATGAATATTTGAATGCGCATAAGCTAAAATGTAAGGCACAGGTGCAGAATTATATTCGGTGTTCTGCAACACAACTACAAACAATTGCAATTGTTCTGTAGGCATTTTGTTCGAATTTTGAAAACTGCAGTAAAATCAAAAACAGACGTAAAATACAATTATCGGCTAAATATATATTACATATTTATAATCAAACATAAAAATTAATTTACTTACTTCTTTTAAAATCAAGGCATACTTTCATAATTTGCAATTCTGTCGATAACTTTGAAGTTAAATATTTTGCCATTAACGTAGATCATTTGGACGGTGTAAGGAGGTTGTTCCGTAGATAGTAAAGTAAAAGGGTATGGCAAGAAGCACGCTTTGCATTGCCGAACATCGTAACATATGATTGAAAAAAAAGTCGAACACAAATTTGATAAAATTAAGGAAAAATTTGTTCAGCAAAGACTTTGTTCTGCGTAGTCTTAAGCACTTTCTGCTCCCAGGCTGTAAGGGCACAGTAAAAATGTCATGCAATGTCATCAAAGGTATTTATTTTTATACTAACAAGAAAAACCGACTTTACCGTTGGGAGAAGAAAATATTTGAACTCCTTTTTAACCATTATTTTGGATACTTTTTATTAATAATATAATTAAGTAGTTTCTCTACACTCACTCATCCAAAAACGAATTGTTTACTGCTTATGAAAGAGGGAATTTTTTATTCTCGTAAGAAACTAAAGGGAAAGCAATCAAGGACAATCATGTATCTCTCGCACTTATAAATAGTAATACTCTTTTTACGAGACCATTAAGTTGTTAGTTGCTTGGGTCGTAAAATCTTTTGAGTAGAATCAAAGAATCATAAAATTCCTTTTTAATTATCTGGTAGTATATTTTGTGAGCAATTCATCAATTTATAGAGCATCTTCAATTTATATCATTAAATGTTTTCCCAAAGTTTTATTTCATGACTTAGCAGTGAATAGAGAAGCGTATAAAATTATTTGAATGACACTTAACCTTTAACTGCTGCCATGGGTCTCACAGACCCCGAGTCATTTTTGACCGGTCGTTTCCACTACTTAAAGTGAATATTTATCCCTGTCCTATTCAGTACCTTCTTACTACGTCCAACAGAAGCCACATTCCAAGACTGGTTGGGCTGCCCCAACTATTTCGTGTTTTACACTATTTGTATTTCCAGAGTGATCTCTTAGACCCCTTCACAGCATTTGCGTTACCATTCTTGTTGAATGAAATTTAAGTTGGAGCAGGTAATTTCGGCAGAGAACCTAAAATGGCAACAAACTTTATCAAAAAACGTCCTGTGTATCTTACACAAAGAGAAATTTAGGATATTGTTGGTAATTGGTCGGAAATAGAGTACTGGGACAGTGATATTTCGGATAATATTATTGAAAGCGAACACGAAACGGATTTTGGAAATTTAGGCAGATTAAGATGAAGACATTACAAGTGCATCTGCACAAGAATAATATTTCTACGGAAAAAATAACTTCAAATGGGATGCCCGGAGGAGAATAAACATAATCGTGCTGTTAGAACACTAAAACACAGCATAGTTTTACAGTTTTCAGGGTTGAAACGTCCCTCAAAATTAGGTCCGAAAGCTGAGCCTGAAGAGACTTGGAATCTACTTAACTTATGTAGTAGTATAAAACGTATTTCATGTTAAGAATTGAATTATCTAAATTTAAAATGTATGAATAATAATTATCTAAAGAATCTTTCATTAATATATATTATATTAATCAACTGTATACGCACTTTAGTGAGCGAGGTCTGAGAGACCCCTCCACACTAGTTACGAGACGGTTTGTGACGGTAGTAAAAACCAATTGTTCTGTTTTATGTCTCTCTATATTAAAAAAAAGTTACCGCCGCCGCCGCCGCCGAAGAATTGAAATTTTTGTTGTTTAGCTCCATTCTTAGACGGTTTCCCGAGAAAGTACTGATCGGAAAAATATGAAATTAACATGCTTTGTTCTTCATCGTATTCCCTGGATAATTATTAAGATTTTTTTCCGATGCGGCTATTAGTTTAGGTTTTATTAAGTGTTAAAGTTGAAGAAGTGAAATTTCTTCCGCGAGTGAGCAAAACACATTCAAAATTTCAGTCTTTAGTCGTGAGTTTTTTTTTAAGAGTACCTCTCAACGTAAATTTTTGCAGCTCGTCGAGTTTTTTTTGAAATTTAAATGTGGTTCTTGATAATATTTTTTTGAAATTCGGGAAAAATCGGGACATTTTTGTTACTTTTTTTTAAAACTGCCGTATCTATATCTAATTACTATTAGTTTTTAATTTTTAAAATATCGCAGTATACCTCAGAATATACTCTTTCTTACGGTACTATTATTTTTGAAATCGGTGAATAATTAAATTGGATGCGATCAAAAGTTCGTGATACAAAATTCGGAATCTTCGGATATTTTCGCTACGTTTTGTTAAAACCGTTATGTCTACGGCAAAAATCATTATTTTTTAAATTTGAGAACATCACTGAATACACTACATTACACTCTTTCTTATGGTACAATTATTTTTCAAATTGGTTAATAAACAAAATCGATGCAATTAAAAGTAGGTCATACAATTTTCGGAACTTTCAGATCGTAACTTCCGATACAAAACTAAAATGGTCATATCTATATAGTATTACTGTTAGTTTTTAATTTTAAAAATATTGCAGTATACCTCACAATGTACTCTTTCTTACGGTACAATTATTTTTAAAATTGGTTCATAAATAAATTCGATGCAATCAAAAGTTGGTGACACAAATTTCGTATTTTTCAGTTCGCATAGCTGGTTCGGCAAACAGCAGTGGGTTGCATTTTCTACTATCGGGTTTGCCAGATATCAAATTTATCGTAGCAACAATTGCCATAAAAACGATTTCTTTTTATTTGGCGAGGAAAAAGGCTCGCTTTTTTCCCTCTGTTCTCAAGACAGTTTACCGACAAAGTACAATGTATTGATATTAACACTGTTTACTTAAAATTGTACAGGGAACAAGATACAGAAGATTTTTTACTGATGCGGCTATTAGTTTAGGGTGCATTAAGTGTTAAAGCAAAAAAAAAGTGAAATCAATTGCGAAAGAAGTATTGGTTTGAGAAAGCAAACCAAACGGGATTGCGTAGCAATCCCCGGGGTCGGCGAGCGTAAGCGAGCAGGGCGCGAAGCCCTCGCTGTGACGTCATGTACCGGAAAGTGAAATCAGCATAATACGAATTATTCAGATAGTTTCACTCTGTGAAAGGAATGTTGGTTTGCGAAGCAAACCAAATGACATCTGTGAAAGGAGTGTTGGTTTGCGAAGCAAACCAAATGGGATTGCGCAGCAATCCCCGGGGGTTGGCGAGCGTAAGCGAGCAGGGGGCGGAGCCCCCTAGTTTATTAAATAATCCAAATGAAAGTTAAACACTAGCTAAGCTCTTGAAATGAATCAAATATTTTGAACGAGGAAAGAAAATTTGAGTATTTTCAAAGAATTTATTTGCATTTGTTTTACACATATTTTGCAATTTATTCTTTGTTCAACAAATCTTTAAAAAACTATTGAAATGAATGAAAAATGTATAATTGCTCGAAACTTGTAAAAACCTATAGTTAAAAATCGACATCCAGGAATGTTTACTCCCTCCCTTTCACTATTGTGTTCCAATGATTACTCTGACGATTAACTCGCTTAGTGGTTGTTTCAATGATTTATCACGGCATAAGCAAAAACTCATCAGATCTTGATGAACGAAAAATCTCATCATTAGAAAAAAAACTGATCAGATCTTGATCATAAAAATTTTGGCAATATCGATATGACGAGATATCTCGTCATTATGATTGATAATGACAAGATATCTCGTCATTAGTAAAATTTATCAGACCTTAATGAAAGAGATACCTCTACGAAACTGCTTTGAGATTTAAGTATCAACAATGCCTAAAATAAATTGTTTATAACGAACTGTGTTTAAACTCTTATATTCCACCGTTGAACGATACTATAACCTGTTCAATATCTGTAACTAAGAGGCAGTTTTGAAGTGCAAATGATGTCAATTAATATCTATTTTTTACTACTATATGATATACACATATTGGAATTTTATATAATTTTTTTTATTTCTGCTAAGTTTATTATTCAACTCTCTGAGTCCAACAAAACGTCAACGCATATCATAGACAAAACATTGAATACACCACATATGGTTTATGCATGTTTCTCGTATCGATGAACAACATTGCAGACATGTGTCAATGTAATATGTGATTCTGAATGCTCCAAATACGTTTAAGAATTTAACAATCCTGGTGATTGTCTGGACGAGGTTCTCGCCATTAAGCAAAACTGGCCAGATCTTGGTGGACGAGATACCTTGTCATTAGAAGAAGACTGCCCAGATCTTACTCTCGACATTATAAAAAAATCGGCAATATCTTGATAGTGAGATATATTGTTCTTAAGAAACCTGGTGTGATATTAATGGACGAAATATCTCATCGAAACTACTTGGAGGGTTAAGGTGGTTATATTTTCATTATCAAATTATCCAAGATATCCACGTCAAGGACATGGTTATCCCCAATAGATTCGCAGGTTACGGCTAATTTGTGGAATGGATGGACTTCATCGCTGTAATACTGAAACTTATGTTAATCAAATAATTAATGTTTACAAAAATGTTTAAATGGATAAAAAGATTGTCCTAGATGGTCATCTGAACAGTTTTGAATTAAAATCTTCTTGATATTGATTATAATAACAGTTTCTGAGTCAAAACGTGTCTCACGAATATGTGCTTTTATTATTTTAATGTTGTGCTAAAATAAAGTATTTGAGTTCATTTTTGTAGGCATATTTTAATGACTCTTTCAAAACAGTTTAGGGTTTTTGAAAAATAGAAGAATGGCAGACTTGAGTTTTTTATGAATGATTACAAGAATATAACAGTGATTAGATTAGGAGGAATATGATCAACACATATTTTTTGTTTCATATTCCGTATTATGTCTGCAAACAAATACATTCACTTGTATTACAGTTTCAAGTTCAAAGCTCAATCCAACCAGAACCATCGTACACATGGGAGCTGGTTCATGTTAAATATGTCATGGTCCGAAATGTCCTCACGTTCTCATGATGTGGAAGTTAGGAGAGAGTGGAGACAACTCATAGGTTGGTCTCGTCATATCTGACCGTGGTAAAAAATTGCCCTCGATCTTTCCCTTCGGGATTGATCAGGTACCATTTCCAATATCCTGTTGTCTTGCTCCAGTGATCCCTTAATTCAACTACCCATATAGCTACCTCGAAAGTAACTTTGGAATTTTAGTATTTAAAGGTCTATGAATACAATAGAAGTCACGAAAATCGATAAGAATATCAATACTTTTTTGTTGCCTTCGAAGTATTTTTCAAAGATTTATCTTTTAAACGATAGCAAAATGACATAAATATTCAAAATATTTGAGTCATGAGGGATTTTCTTTAGGTATCATCATGTACTGACATGCTTCCAAAACTTTAAACTCAACTTCTGGTAACTGTGTTTTTACAATATGATGCTTTCTTCAAACAATGATAACTCAGAAAAAAACGATCTATTGTAATTATTTTTGTATCTCTATAATGTATATAATGTAGTGCTTGTTTTTACCCTCAGTCAAAATTAATTGTTAGAAATGAATTTTTAGATAATTTTAAAAGTTAAAATTCCTACTTTGTGAATAAAATTGTTTTAAAAGACCCTATTGTCTCTAGCAACCTCATTCAGGGTCAAAGCATCATAAATAATACTTGGAACGATTTCCGACAGGAATTACCTCTCTGAAGAAATTGCAATTCGTGATATCACTGTTCAAAAAACATGTATATAGCTAGTTAGTTATAAATTAGGTAACTACTGATAAACTTCAGTTGGTTTTTTTTATATTCAAATGGAATTAAGTACAAATAACCTATTGTAAAAATAGTATTTTTAAAAACGAAATTTAAAAAAGTTTTAGTGTATACGCGTATATCTTAATTAATATCCCACTAGCAACACAGATGGCTATTGGCAATGGTCCTGGATTAAACTCGAATGGAAAAAACCGCGGACAACCAAATCCAACACCACATAGATTGAACCACGGTCAGATAACGATCAAAAATAATTTAAGTACACATTCAAATGCATAAATAATTTCATACTATCCAAGCTTTACATGCATCTGTTAACACGACTTGAACTCTAATATATCACAATGGTTTTTTCTGTTCTTTCGCAGCACACGAAAGCGGTAACTGGAACCAGGTGTGATCTAACACCTCAAAGACTGTTACGCCGTGTAATAAAAGCTAAAAAATTCACATTCGCCTAGTTTCCAGCTGCTGGAGAAGACCTCCCCCAGAAAATTTGCATAGAGATGAGATAACATGCTGCAGAATCTTTTGACAAGCGCAGCAGAAAATTACCGTGGAAACAAAAATAGGCTTCCACTGGAACAATTTTCAAAGTCGTATCTGGAAACACGAGGCACATAAGACGAATATGATGTTCTGAGTACCTTAATTAGATAAGAACTATCAGTTAGGTGTGGATACTAATTTGTTTTAGAATTTCCATTTTACAAGCTCTATTATGCAATAATAGGTTGGTGATCATAGATCTTCATAGCTTTATGTATGCTTAATCTGTTCTAATCTAATCTAATCTGAAGAACAAGGCAAACAGAGTGTTGTGAATTCATACCTTTCAATAATAAATTAGTTTTATATTCTCCTACTTATTTTTGATTGGAGTTTCCTTCCGTTGTAGTTAGGTAAGTAGTTAATTAGTGTCGCACAGTACAACACAGCGGGCTATTGTTTCCACTGTGATTACTATAATTAGTTTTCAACAATCATTTTTCGCATGTTGTGAATGTTTGGAGAATGGGGCGCCAGCTCAGGAGTAGCCTCGTCATCTGACAGTGGTTCTAAGTTACATGCTGTTGTCCTCGCATCTTTCCCATCGGGATTAATCCCGGACCGTCACCAATAGCCCGTTGTGTGGCACCAGTGTGACGTTAAAAAATACCAAATACCAAAAAACATTTTACAGTTGGTAGATATTTCATTAAACGTCACACTGGAGCGACACAAAGGGCTATTGGCGACGGAGCGGGATCAAACCTGAAGGGAGAGATTCGAGAACAACACCGCGTAATTTTGAACTACGGTGGAATGACGAGGATACACTGAGCTGGCACCTAAATCTCAAAACTTACACTCCACGCCAACGTGGAAACACTTGAGACCACGACAGATTTCACGTGCACCAGCTCTTTTTGTAAACGTCGATATTTTGTTGGATTCGAGCATCAACATATGGATGTAAAACGTGGCCTGCTCAGAGGCCCGACCTAAACACCATAGAACATTTGTGGGACGTGTTAGAGCGATGCTTACGGCCCGGGGAACAGCGTTCGAAATCTACAGCTGAGCTGGCGACATTCTTGCAGTAGGAATGGACACCAATACCCATAGCTGTGTATCAAACCATTGTTGAAAGCATGCCCAGAAAGGTTGCTAGTGTAATTGCAGCACGTGGGGGATCATTCCCCTATTAAAGCATGTACTCTTTCCCTAATATCATAACATCTTGCTGCCCGGTCCATTAATGTAGGGTAGTGTATTTTTGATCGATATTGTTTTTTGTTGATCATTATATCACAGCTTTTAATAATACTTTCACGGATTTGATATTCTGTTTCATATTTTGGTCTTACCGGCATTACTATTGGTTAGTTTTACACTCTTTTTGAGGTGAAGGCATCTTTAAATGACACCAGTACTGGGTAGAGTGCCTATATAATAAGAGTGGCGACAAGGGACCAAATTTGGCCCAATGCGCATGCGCGGCAGCCATTTTTCTACCAGAATCGTCGCAAAGATGGTTGCTGGGCGAATTAATGTATCATTTCAAGGAGAACAAAAAGCATATGATTGTTACAATATGGATACATTCGATATAAATGAATCATATAAACGCTCAATTACATGCGTAATTGATGAGATGGATTGCACAACGCGCTAACTTAGATTGCGTGAAACACCATGTTGTTCAAAAAAAAGCTATTTGCTTAAAAAGTCTTCAAATTTATACCGACAAAATACTAAAATAATACTAAATAAACATTCTAGAACACGAAATGGAACATGAAATATAGCGCCGTGTATGTCCGTACCTGATGAGACCTTCAAAATGAGTGAGTGTCCGCATTGAGAATGAATAGGGGGTTCACCGACATATTCAAATTATATGGTGTTGTGCGAGCTTTGGGCCAGTGTGGCTTTTATTTGCTTCGTGAGAAGACTGCGTTAGTGGTGTCATTGGAAAGTTATCGAACTATGGTACGATTAATATTAAGCAACTGCAATTGCGCAAGAGGAAACATGGTGAAGAAATAAATATATTACTTCATGATTTAAGAACTAGATGAAATATTCAGAAGATAAATATATTGTCATGTTGACAAAGGATATCCGTACCTGCATGGACTTCGAACCGAGTGCACAGGTCAGGGAGGAGCCGGAATATACCGAAATTCCACGGTGCTGTGCAAGCTTTGGGCCAGTGTAACTTTGGATTGCGTGGCGTGAGAACTACGAAAGTGGTGTCATTCGAAGCTACGCTACAATCACGGTCCTTTAATCAGTAAAATTATCCTTTACTTTTTATACCAAACTGCACTGTAGTCGTTCGAAATGTAAATTAATTGTTCAATTTTCACACTGAACAATCGTACAAACTTCTTTAGTCTGCTCCATTCATTCTACAATCCAACATCAGGCCCCTGTATCCACGTGTCAAAACTACGGTTTGTGCCCTCAATGCAACTTACTAATTTTTTAATATCGAGGAAGCTTTGGGCGGGTGTAAATTTGGATTGCGTAGAGTGAGGACTACGAAAAGTTTTCCTTCGAAAACTACCGCACTACACAACAATCACAAGCCTTTAACTCTTTTCCAGTTTTACCCGGGCACCTTACGGGCTCTGTTTTCGTACGACGTATGGGCAATCTCATTTCTCCGTCGCTTTTTCTGTTTTGCCCGTATTTTTTCTATTTTTAATACCAAATTAGTCGTATAGATGGCGTTAGTTTTCAACTAAATGGTAGTTTGCAAGTCTATTTTTTTTTATTCTGATTGGTTAGATAAAAACATGTGACAACAGCGCACTTTTGTCACGTGTTTTGCATAACTAGGCGAATTTTTATCATTCAGTGCTTAACTTTTTGCATGTATTTTACTTTCACTGACCATTTGACACCTTTATTGATGTACAAGTAGTGCAAACTATTTTTACCATAAAATAACGACTAATTCAGAACGGATACAGCTAATTTCTTTGGACTGTGAATGGGAATCAGAATCTGAAATACCTGTAAATGGGTCTGGGAGTAGTGAAAGCTTTTTAGATGACATCGATACTAGCTACTCTGATAGTAGTACAGATGAATTAAGTCAAGCAAGGCAATTTTTTTTAATTAATACGGGTTAGGTTTTCAGTAATTGTAGTCGAAAAATAACTGTAATACATAGTAACTGTATTTTTTACACTATGCGCAATGGTAAATGTAAATGCCCTGCATAGCAGTCGTGTAGGAAGGAAAGACAACTTCCAGGGAAAACATTATTATTCTATTTGCAGTAAAAAAGTTGTTCTAAATGCTTAAAAATATTAGAAATGTTAATTTTGAAAATAATTTCCTGCTTACAAATGCGAAATAAACAAAAAATGCAGTAAAAAAATGTGACATTTTTTGGATAGAATTCGGGGGGGAAATGAAACTGTTAAGGGGTCAATCAATATAAAATTATACTTCAATATTAATAGAAAAGCACTTTTATCCTTCAAACTCTAAACTAAATGTTGAAAATTCAAACTAAACAATCGTACAAAGTTCTTTTGTCTGCTTTATTCACCAATCGAACATCAAGCTCGAGTATTTACGTCAAAACTACAATTTGCGCATCATCGATAGAATCTAAATTTTTTTACTATCGAGAGAGAGAGAGAGAGAGTAGTATAACGCTAAAACATTAAGAACCACTGCTCTGAAACACAAATCGTACTGAATACAGCACAAACTAAAGACACTTCAAGTCAAACTTAGAATCAGAATTCGTCTTTACTCTCGGCGAGATGGAATTCCTATTTCACAAAAATATTCAATTTTGAATTTCTTCAAGAAGCAAGAAATTACCTTAAGACCAAACTGCATGCATTCTCCAGAGGAATTCTGCGTATAAAATTACTCGGAGATCCAAACTTCGTTACAAAGACTTCCAGTTATCGAATAATATGAAATTTTTATAAAACTTCCTTCAGCCGAGGAACCGGATCTTTGAACTCTACTTTAGATATTTATTTTTTATCTTTCCAAACATTGTTGGTATTATTTTGAATAAAGTATTTCGCTTTTGATGTAGATAAACAATTTCTCAAGCTTAGAAATTGCAAAGTCAATTTAGAATTGTTTTAAAATATAACAATGTATTAATGTTAGAAATATTGTTCGCAAAATATATTTGATTTTTATCTTTAAAGATTTATTATCTAGATTCAAGGATTGATTTGGATTATCATTTTAGATAGTCTTTTGATATAAGTCAATTATAATAAAATTGGGTTTTGGTTAGCTTGTAACAATGTTAGAAATATTGTCTATTAAATATTTTGACTTTTAACATTACAGTTTTGTTATATAGATTCAAACATTGATTTGGATTATCATTTTAGATAGTCATTAATATATGTTGATTATAATAAAATTGACTTCTAATTACCTTCCTGCACAGTCGACATTTCTTTTTTTTTATCTTAAAAACATAGTTATTATTGTTATTATTTTGAATAAAAGTATTTAGCTTTTTTATGTAGATAAACCTATTTTCTAAAGAATATAAATTACAAAAGCAATTCAGAATTGTTTGGAAAGACAGCAATGTATTAATTTTAGAAGCATAATTCGCTAAATATGTTTGGTTTTAACATAAAAATTGTATTATAGTTTCGAGTATTGGTTGGGATAGTCATATAAATATTCTTTAATATAAGGTTATTATGGTAATGGTAATTTTAGTTAACGTCGTACTAGAGCAACACAACGGGCTATTAACGACGGTCCGGGATCAGTCCCTTAAGGGAAAGATTCGAGGACAACACCTCGTAATTTTGAACCACGAAGGTTATTATGAAATTGTTCATAGTTAACAGCCACGTTTCACATTTAAATATCAAGTAGAGACATTCGCTTTACTACAATCTAGAGGAATTTATTTAAAAAAAATTGTTAAGAGACCAAGTAATTTGTAAAATTTCTAGGTACTTATATCTTATGTCTCAAAGTCGACCAACCGGTCCGTTGGTTAAGGTGTTAGCCTCTAGATAGGACGTTTCCTGGTTTGAATCCGGGACAGTGCATGGTTGTTTGTAAACGTATAGTGTTGAGACGGCTGCTGCACCTTAAATATGTCCAGGCCGAAAGTCATCACATCGGGTTGGTGAGGATGTTTGGAGAGTGGGGTGCCAGCTCAGGTGTTGCTTCGTCATCTGACCGTGGTTCTAAATTAAGTGGTGTTGTCCTCGAATCTTTCCCCTGGAGAATTGATCCCGGACCGTCGTTAATAGCTTGTTGTGTTGCTCTAGTACGACCTTAATTTGAAAAATTACCAAAAAATACTTCCCTCATATTGTAATTTGGTTTAATGTGGTGTGGTAATTTCGAGAGTGGGGTGTGACCTCGTCATTTGACATGGTTCAAAATGACGTGGCGTCCTCGAATTTTTACCTTCAGCATTGATCCCGGGACATTGCCAATAGCCCGTTGGTTTTGCACCAGTGTGATTTGAATTAACATACCTACGTACCTAATTCAATTGGGATCGCGGTAGCCCATTTCGATAATTGGTAATTTTTAATTAACGTCCTACAAGAGCAACACAACGAACTATTGATGACGGTCCGGGATCAATCCTTTAAGAGAAAGTTCGGAGGACCGCACCACGTAATTTTGGACCACGGTCAGATGAAGAGGCAACATCTGAGCTGACACCCCACCCTCCAAACTTCCCCACCAACCCAACGTGAGGACTTTAGGCCACGACAGATTTAAGGTGCACCAATCGCCTCTACACCATATGTTTACACATATCCATGCCCTGACTCGGATTCGAGCCAAGAACCTTTCGATTTAGAGGCTAACACCTTAACCACCTGACCGGTTGGTCGATGTCCCATTTTGAGGAATAGCAGATTTGTAATCGAAGGGTTGGCGTGTTGAAGAAGTTTAGAGAGTGGGGTGTCAGCTCAGATAGTGAAATTTTCATCTGACTGATTTAAAATGACGAGTTGTTTTCCTCGATTCTTTTCCTTCAAAATTGAATCCGTCACCAAGAGCCCACTGTAATTATTCAGTGCAACGTTAGTAAATTCAACAAAGTACATACCAAATGCAATTAATCCTTTTATGAAATCCTTATTATATATCCTTATAAGAAAAGTATGTTGTCTTACAACATTCCTTTAGAGCTATATCTGCCTTATCTGCCTATCTGAAAAATTAAATTCTCTAAACTAATTAAAACTCTTTGTTGAAATTATCATTTTGATACACAAATTGGAAATAAAACAACTTAAATACTTTATTTTTCACATCATTAAACGAATAAAGTATACATATTTAAAACAAGTCTTTAAAGTTATTGCGTTCATATATTTAGTGAATGTTTCAATATGAAATTTGTTCTGACAACAAGCAAACGCACAATGAAGGGCTACCACAGCCCAAGCAAAGTAGAATAGAAGTATTTGTAGAATGGATTTTTAAAAAATTGTACCAGAAAAGTCTTCTCTTAAACCCGAAAATGGTAGCAATTTTAGGTGTTCAGACTCAGAGTTAATTTGCTAAAACACAAAACGTGAAAATTAGGTTTGAAATAGACGTTGATGATTTCGCTAAGAAATTTATATTTGAAAATTAAAACTCGAATTTCAATATACTTTCTCTAGGTGTTCGTGACAATCTAACAACTTCAGATTCCGATGTTTTTCTTACATGGTAGTCAGTGCAATCCTCTTAAATGCATTTACAAAAAAATATATGATTTTTTTTTAAATAAGAGCTTTTAACACGGATTTTCTTAAAAAGATGCTCATAGTCGCCAAGAGTTAAAATTGGAAGTCACTTTTGGGTCGCTTGTGGCAGCCATGGCAATGCTAATGCAGCGTTACCATTCTCTTCAGTGAGAGAGAGAGGGCGCGTGCATATCTATATATATAATTCTCTTATGTGGCACACAAAAAAGGCGTTATTTGTTATCGCGTTTTTGGCAACATTGTACGATTGTTTGTTTACCACGAAGCCTCGCGCCTCAATTGAATTTATAGCATTATCGTATGAAATTCTATGGAGAAAAAAATTCATTTTTGTCGAGCTGTTGCAGTTTATAATATAAAACAAAGAAAGCGGAGGATCTTTTCAGGGCAAAACAATTATAATTCAGCAAGATGCTTGCATTACAACTTTTGACAACAAACTCAATGAAAAAGTGTGGGTGGCTCGAGTGCTGGGCAAATGTACACACAAACAACATGCTAGGAATTCAATTTCCAAAGCAGCGCTCACATTTCGAGTCAATATTTGCTCAAAGTTTTCATTTGAATTCTGATTCCAGAGGTACTGTATATTTCTTTTCTAGAAAAAAGCAAATTTAGGTTTGAAATATATTTTTGGAACATCGTATTTTGTAAACAATCCAATTCTGCTAGGACACATGTCTTTATTGATGCGAGCGAAGCGAGCATATGTTCACTCAGCTCACCAATGAAGATTGCAAAGCAATCCTCCGGGGGTTGGCGAGCGTTAACGATAAGGGGGCTGGCCCCCTAGTTCACATGATTAAGAGGTAGTAGATTGTAGACATAAATTGAGGTCTCTGAATGTAAAAGAAGCTGTATTTTCCTAACTCGGAGTTGTGTGACAGTGACTGCGTACGCTTCCATGCGTAGGTGGATCGTCCCGTCAATACAACTCATACATCTGCCAGCGTGTAGACTGCCGTGTGTGCAATAATTTTTAGAGTGAAAAGTTGTGTTAGTCCTGATCTCATTGTCATCCAGCTCCGCACCTTCTAGACATATCAGACACCGCACTACATATATGTATTGGTATGATTGTGTAATTGAATTTCAGCATTTTTGTCAATTTCTTCTGTGATTCTCATATTCAGTATTGTATGTGGTGTGTCAAACATGCATGGGGGTGTAGTGTTAGCCATTCTATCCACAGAGCGCTTCATACTCGTTCGATTAAGTATAGTTAGTACCGGCTATGTGGTCACCCAGTTATAAGGTCATCCGGCTTATATTGTCAGTTTTCTAAAGTCCCGTCGAACTTAATAGGGAAACATGTGTTAAAGCGCACTGCTAATATAGTCATTTTATTTTTCTGGTAATCGATTATATGGTCGGTTTTTCATCTTTTCAATGAGGTTATCGGGGTTTTTGTTATGGAAAATAGTAATTGTACAATTTCTTAGGATGGGAGCAACACAGAGAATGACCATAGAAAATAAGCCATCGAAAGATATGAATTTGCCAACGTCTTCGACGTTGATGAATGTGGACTTTTTTTTTATCGAATCTTGCCAGACAGAATGCTTTGTTTAAAAGGTGAAAAATGTGTAGGGGGAAAGAAAAGTAAGGAACGCTTAACCGTGTAGTGCAGTAGGCCTTGGCGTGGAGCTTACCATAAATTTGTACCAAGATCCCAGTCTATACCAAGAGAAAACACCCCCAGATCATAATTCCACCTCCGCCGAACTTTACTGTGGGCACAATGCATTCTGGCAATAGGCGTTCTCCAGGCAGACGCGCCAGACCCTGCCACCCGAATGGTAGAGGGTGAACCCTGATACGTCGCTCCAGAAAACCCGTTTAATAGAATTAATTTTTAAAATGTTCTTAAAAGTTTAATTATTTGTTTATGAACACTATATTCTGATAGGTGAATATAATCCTGCCATAATCAAACAGTGTAGTATTGCTCCGCATATATTGTCACTCTGCTGATATGGTCTGATTTTTATGGACCGCTGAGCTGACCATATAACCGATACTGACTGCAATTAACATAGTAGATTAAGACAATGATTGTTACCATAGTAGATTAAGACAATGATTGTTACCATAGTAGATTAAGACAATGATTGTTACCATAGTAGATTAAGACAATGATTGTTACCATAGTAGATTAAGACAATGATTATTACCATAGTAGATTAAGACAATGATTGTTACCATAGTAGATTAAGACAACGATTGTTACCATAGTAGATTAAGACAATGATTGTTACCATAGTAGATTAAGACAATGATTGTTACCATAGTAGATTAAGACAATGATTGTTACCATAGTAGATTAAGATAATGACTCCGGTGGCTAGTTCTGTCATCTGACCGTGATTCAGAACTACATGGTGGTGTTCACGGATGTTTCCCTTCTGTTTTGATCCCGATCCGTCGTCAATAGCCCGTTGTGTTGCTCCAGTGTAATGTTAGTTAAAAATACTTACCTAGCGGAAACTAGTGCGGTTGTCTGAGATGCATGTACTACTTGTTGCTGTAATTCCGCGTAGTACATGTATATATTTTGTTGTAAATAAAATTGTGATTTCGTTGGCTACCAAAGCATTTTGATGTGATGGATAACCTTGCTGTTTCAGCTGCAATACCCTACAATAATGTATCTGATGCCAACGCATTTGCATAAAATCCGACTACATGTTTGGGGGTTTTTCGTGGTATGGCCTGGGACATTTGCATGTTATTCCTGGTCATATGAACCCCGACGCCTACATGGACATTTTGGACAATCAGGTTTATCCTACGCTCTCTCAATTTTATTACATGGACGCATCCTACTTACAGGAAGACAACGCCCCATGTATATTTGCAGCCTCTGTTGAGCAGTGGTGTCATGATATGGATGTAAGAGGTATTCCCTGGCCTGCTCAGAGGCCCGACCTAAACCCCATAGAACATTTGTGGGACGACTTAGAGCGACGCATACAGACCAGGGAACCACGTCCGAAATCTACAGCTGAGATGGCGTTCTTCTTTTAGCAGGAATGGACACAAATACCCACAGCTGTGTGTCAAAACCTTGTGGAGTGTATGCTAAGAAGGGTTGATAGTGTAATTGCAGCACATGAGGGACCATCCCCCTATTAAAGCATGTATTCTTGCCCTTATACCGAAAGTCCTCACGTTGGGTTGGTGTGGAAGTTTGAAGAGTGGGGTGCCAGCTCAGGTGTTGCTTCGTCATCTGACCGTGGTTCAAAATTACGAGGTGTTGTCCTCGGATGTTTTTCTTAACCCATTAACGCCCTGCGGTATATTTTTAGACCGCTAGACAAAGTTCAAGTAATGCGCTTTTAAGTGACCTTCAATTCACTCCAGGGCAGTGGAACTGCAAACGTGGCAAGAATAAACATTCCCGAGTTCAAATGTCATGCGATTTTCTCGTTTACTGTAATTTTTATCTGACAATGATAGAGGAAAGTTCATCTTAGTATTTCGTTTTGAGGTTTTTCGATCTTTGTTCACATTTCTCCAGAAAACAGTAAAGTGATCACGAAAAATTAAACTTTATTGGATTTTATTTCATCCTTATAGATGTAGCTATTTCGATATGATGCGGTGTTTGTTCAAAATGAATTTAATTAGTAGAAAATCGCATCGAAATGTTGATGTACTATAAATAGATAGCTGGGCGTTCAAGCGTTCTTTTTTCCCCTTATTGCAGGCATTACGCGATAATTTCGTTTTTATATTTCTTCAGATTGGAAAAATGAATAGGTAAATATTCAGTAACGTTCAGGATGCGATCGAATGTATATTTTCTAAAGAAATTGCAGATGATATTATTGCTATACCACCTGATGTTTATGAACTGACAGACGAAGAAGAAATAGATAAGTTATATGCTCCAGTTATAAAGGATATTGCTGTGAAAATACTTTTTTCAGTAGATGATGAATCTGATGAAACAGATTTGACTTCAACTTCTGAGAGAAAAACTAAAAAGCTAAAAACTGAAAAGCCAAAAGTAGTCTGGAAATCAAAAACACGGAATTACACCAAATGTTCGGAAGCAGAGGAAAATAGTTAAATAAAATGCCACGTGGCACATATGATTTTCGATATGACGAAAAAATTAAATTACGGTAGTCAGGTGGAGAGATAAGAATAGTATTGCTGTTGCTATGAACTTTGATAACATCGAATGCACGTCAAAAGTTCAAAGATGGTCTCGTGAGAAAAAGGAAAGAGTAACAATCTCCCAACCAAATTTAATAAATGCTTACAACAAACATTTGAAAGGGGTATACCACATCATGACTGGTTGCTAGAAAAGCACAGCATTGCAATTAGAGGTAAAAATATGTTATTGGTGCTTATTCAATTATGGCATTAGTCAATGCAAGCATCCTGTAGAGAAATATTTATGGATATAATTCCATGACGATGAACGATTTTCAAAGAGCTGTTGCTGTGAAATATCTCAAATTGGCGATCGGAAGAAAAGTTTTAAAAGGTTCCCCTTACAGCTTCCCCTCAACCTCAAAAATCCATGTTTGTGATGATGTTTGTTGTGACTGAGTGGATCATAATATAGTCAGGCGAAATGCCCAAAGACGCTGCCGATTTGAAAGTGGCCAATCAAGACCACTTACATTTTGTATAAAGTGCAACACCACTTTATGCAAAAACTGTTTTACAAAATTTCACACGAAATTGTAACTAACATTTTTTATTACTTTGGTACCAGTTTATTGCATGTTTTTCATAATATAATATACAACTTATAATATTTAAGTTCTTTGTGTTTTCCCCCATTTTTTACCTGTAAAGTGCTTTAGAAATTTGAACATCATTTTGTAAATCCTGAATACATTATTTTATTTTATTATTATTGTATAAGTTTTATACATATTTCTAAGTATTTCGAAATATATATATATGTTTTTTTAAAGTGATGTATTTTTGTTTTTATCTATTTTATCCTTTTTAAACATTTTATTGAAGAACTAATATTTGTCAGCTATCTGCTGAAAAAATATCGTGCCAACGCCCAGCGATCTATTTTTAGTACGCCATTTTTTTTAAAAACTGATGTCCGTTTCAAAAAAATTCGATTATAATATTCATATTAAAGGTAAAATACCCCAGATTTAAGATTTTTATTCCTTTACTTCAAAAAAAAAATAATAATTTGGGCGTTAATGGGTTAAAACTGTCCAGGATCAAAATCCAAAGGGAGAGATCCGAGTTCAACACCACGTAATTTGGAACCACGATCCGATCACTAGATCGCGCCTGAACTGGCACTCCACTCTCCAAACTTCCACACCACGCCAACGTGAGTACATAACGACGAAATGAGTAAAGCAAAATCTTATCGATTTGAACTGAAGTGTACAATACTGGATATCCTCTGCGCTTCCATTAAGGTGGAATAAGTGTAGGGAAAATTTTCCTTTTCCTCGTACCTCACTCTTCCCTCCTTCCCTACAGATTCGATGAATTCTGCATGCACTTTATCCTATACATCTTCATGCACAGCCATAAGTCTGAGAAGCCAGCAGAGAGATTTATATACTGTGTCGCTCGCTCCCAAGAACAACACTGCTACATTACCCTCCAGCATTGTATCTACATAAGAAGAAACAATAACAGAAACTTCAGCTGAGGGCCACTCGCTCTGAAAATTAGAGCGATAATTAGGGATTCTGTAAAGCTGAAACTAATGTTAGCCTTCCAGAATGGCTTCTGTGAGTTTGTGCTTTTGTTTTACGATGTCATTAATTTCATTTTCACTGAGGTTTTGGTGGGTTGGTAGTTGAATTGCGTCGCACTGGCGCAACACGACGGCTAAGGTTTTGGAAATGTTTGCATGTAGAAATCGTTAAATTTAAGTGTGTTTGTCTACGTTGTATATTAATGTGCTAGACATCTAAGATCCTGCAAAGATTGCGTAAACCTCCTGATAGAATTAAACTGTACTGACAAAAGTCACCAGGCAATTGGAGTAGAAACAAAATATAGCGTTTATTTTGGGGTCTGACTGTCAATTTAAATTTTCAATTTCATAATACACATCTACATGGATAACTACAGAGCTAACTACTAGTGAGTGTAGACTGGAATTTCAGGAACGAAGGTCCTATATAAATCTTAAATACGTGCTGTCATGAGCACAAGTCCTAGGGGACTGAACCAGTTTGGCTAGTGAGCGATTTTATAAAGGGCCTCCAACACAATTCAGTCCTCTAAGACTTGTTCTCACGATGGCAAGTATTTAACATTCTAAACATGGATGGTTAAAGGTAATAAAGTGATTGCTACTTCAGTGTTTAGATTTTAACATAAAGCATTAGCACATTTGTACAGAAATGATAGTGTATATCACAACCTTAGGAACTCCTGGGAATCATACTACAAATCTTGACCTCCTGGGAATCATACTACTTGTATCATAATCTACTTGAAATTAAAATTTAAATTATCATAACCTCCTTGGAATCATATTATCTCGATAAAAAAACTACTTCATACCTGAAAAACTATGGTTTTACATTTTTCGACTTTTCCATCTCATTTCTCTTCCAAATAAATACTCATGAAATCATTATTTTCCCTTGCAACTGTAAAGATTTTGTGCACATATATTTCTTCAGTGAAATAATTTTATTTTAACACATGAGTAAACTATCAAATTTTATAATTATTTTTGTAGAACCACTGTATTTACCCTTTGTTGCTCAACATCACAAATCAAAATTAAGAAAATCGATAAAATTATGTGTCCTTCGAAAGAGCAAAACATAGTTTGACATGCTCTGAAAACATTTTATGTCAATTGTTTTCATAATAGTAACAATTTTTTTATATTTATTTTTGGTGTTTTAATTTTTTTGAGCAAGGGTCATACTTGGCCAAGTTAATATACAAGCATACACAAAGAAAGTTTTATTAACATAGAAGAAAGAAATACACCCAGGGACGGATCGATCTCTTATAGGACGAGACAACCACCACTAGGGTTAAACGAAAGCAGTATTGGGTTTCATTTCAAAAAACCAATATCATTTCAATCTGTCAGACATTACATCGAAATGAATATAGAATATTACCTAATAAATACGTAGATCCTCTTTACTATTTTTGAGGCCCCGTAAAAACCGCCGATTTTGAAATTCTTGAAGAACTTTTTCAATCCAGGAACTATGGTTGTAGCCATAGTTGGACTCAGATAAGAGAAGGAGTCGGTAGATTCCACTAGGAGTTGGATTCTGTTGTCATCTTTGTCTTCCACTAGTCTTCGTCCTATTAATAGCCAGAGAATGTTTGATAGAACAGATGCATATACGTCATGACTGTCAACTGTCTGTCCTTTTGTAGCTATAAGCTTATCCGTCAAGTTGTCTGTCTCTTCCTATTATAAAGTAAATAAAATATTTCATACCAATCTTATTTTACAATGGCTACAACCAATAGACATTAAATATTAGTAGACTGGGCATTGCAACGTAGACCTTCAGAAAATGTGACCAACATGTCGACTAGTAGTCACGTGACTGCTCTGACATGTTTGACAGATTTGACATCTTAACGGTGATATAACATCGTACGACAGGGTAGGTGTGTAAATATACATTTATACTGAGTGGCGATAAAAGTGGTGAAATCACCAAAGTCAACTACTATCACATTATCAATCAATGTACCAATCAGATGATGAATCTATGATAGACTTCTTCTCCAGTCTCGTGGACCAACCAAATGCTGACTGCTAGGTTCCATTCAACAGGCGAAAGCAATCAAATGGTTATGTCACTACTAGGTTTCATCTCATTATCTTCTAGGCACGTTTAAAGATTACCATTGCTAACTCTAATTTTATACCTCCTCTACGTTTAGAACCTTTATTATGCTATATTAAATGGTGAGACTGGATGAGTCCATAATATATTTAAAAGGAGGCTGTTTTGAAGTCATAAGCTCAAAATATTCACATGGCAAATTCATAAAAACATCCATTTAGACATTACGAGTTTCCCTAACTAACACGAATTAAACTATCAATAACGTCAAATTAAGATCAGAGGACTTAATTTTGCGACACAGAAAATTTTTCTCTCTTCATGGCAAAATAAAGTATTGCTGAGACTCAGAACACGATACCGCGATAGTTTCGGAATTGTCACCCAGTATGAGCATTTACAAATAGTCGTTTGGTTTAGGGGTGGTTCCTTGAATTCTACAGAAATTTACTCATGGCACTATCTTCAAATTGATCCTTTCGCAGGCATCTTCTTGTCTGGACTCAACCCTTCTTTGCATAATGGTGGAAATTTCCATCATAACATTGAATGCCCAAAAAATATATAAAAGAACAAGTTCAGTTTAAGTTGATCGTGTCTGGATACCTTTTTAATGTCCATTGCATAAAAAAAACATAGCTGTCAAAAATAAGCAAGTGTCACTATCAGTAAAACGAGCTTGAAGTTGTCATTCCGCTGTTTGTTGTAGTTGCAATAAACGTATGATTTCGTTTTTAATTTTGTTTTATTATATTTGAGTTTCTATTGCTAAAAAAGTGAAAATGAGTGGAAGAAAGGTTTGTAACATGTGTTTCTGTTATTTTTAGAGCAATTTCTGAAAAAGTTTGCGTTTAATTTAAAAAATACCACATGATACCATCATATTGTTTTTTGCTAAATTTATACTATAAATATATACTAAGATTTTTTTAACCATTTTTCCTTTAATTTTGAACATGAATTATATCACCTTGATTTGTTTCACCAATAAAGAAAAAAATCATGCAAAGAAGGGTTAAACCCTTATAGGCTGGGTGGTTTTTGTCATTAAAAAATATATCCCTTGTGAGACGCACTTAAAATCACTTAAAATCAATTCTAGGCGACATACAAATTATTAAATGAATTTATAAAAAATTGTCTAGACATTAAATGAAAGGCGAAACGCGCGCCCGAGAGGTGATGATATGAATAATTTCCTTTAAGTTAATTTTCGGACATCGAAGATAATGAAGTCTAGCATTTTTAAAAGTTTCACACACATGCTTAATGAACCACAAATTCTTATAATTAATTGAATTTTACCAAAATGAGATCTTCCCAACATCCTCTTCCGAGACCAACATCTAGCGTTGCAGCCTCCTTTGTTCCAGATACTTTTCTCCATTTAGAACATGGAACCTTGAAATAGTATTACAGCTTAATGATATATATGTATTTTAGTTAACAATGCACTGCAGCAACACAACGGGGTATTTATATAGCTTAATGAAAAACTTACATGCCATTCCAATTAAATTCTGGTTATTTCTATTTTTCAATTCACTTTGCCAATGGATAGAAATGCTTAATAATCCTCTAACGGCCGTATTCCCAGGTCCTAGTTAACCCGCGGATCAACTATAATCTCCGGGTTATCAAAAAAACCGTATTCACAATGCCTAATTCGTGGTTGAAACCGCCGTTTTGGTGTTGCATTTTGATCCTCCGAAATAGACGAATTAACTCTTAGGTGAGTGTTACGAATTCACAGTGCGATCTTTTTGAGAAAGAAACAAAATGGACGACGCACTTCATTTTGTGTTAAATTACAGTATTCTTGCGACGATGCCTATTTAACTGATCGTATATGAATAGGAACAAGAACGTGATTACATTTTCCATAAAATAGAAATGACCAGATGTGTTTTGGTTCGAACTATTATCTGGCTCGCCAGAGAAGAACCCAATAAGAGAGCGAACATTAATAGGTTCGAATAATCTTCGAACAACTAAAGGTTCGAATAAAAGAATATTTATTGATATTAAACATTAATCTACTTACAAGTTAGCTTTAGAATGCACAAGAGAAGGCAATCGCCTGCGATCCGATCGTGAGGAACCATGGCACTTCGCGTCAGAAAGGAAATTATTTACTCACTTTTTCTTCTCTGCAAACGATATTAAACAGAGAATATGACCATGGCAGATGCAAATTCGTCGTCAAATAAAAATTATTTTGATGATTTATTACGAGAATGAAAGAAAATTGACAATGCATGTGTTTGAGCCCATTCGCACTTTCGATTCTGGCAATACAGAATACGTTAACGAGCTGAACTGAAGTAAATCTTCAGTTCTGTACAAATATAAAATGTTCGCTGCCTTGTTATTTTAATCTTGCACCACTGCAATGCCTTTTTGATATGTCCGTTTTTGTTAATAAATGTTTTTAAATTATACAGTCTGCTTTTATTCGCACTGACCACCACCATCGACGCAACAGCAAGTGTGTTACTTCACTTTGCACCAATACACACCCATACTGACAAGTACAAAGATAATAGGAGTACATTGATTTGTCAAGACATTGTGCACAGTTCTTTCTTGCAAAATTTAGGTTTCCATAAAAATCCAATTTGAAATTAAATGCCTTTGCATTTCTTTTTTTTAACCCAAATTAAAATGCCGTATGCTTTCTATTTCATAACAATTTTGAATCAATTCTGCCGGCGAAGAACGTGTTTGACTAGTATGAATGCAGACTCGGGTGTCATAACAAACATAAACAATATCGGGTGATCGTGAGGAGACGGTAGTAGCCAATCACAGCGAGCGTGCAATTTTAGTCATTGGATCACTTAACTCGCCATTTGAGAATACGATTCTTGATGATCCGCGATTTTACTCTGACCCGATCAACTGATCCTCGAGTTAACTCGAGACTTGTGAAAATGATCGTAAGTGGTACAGACTAGAAATATCATTCATCAATAATCTGACTAATTTTATAAATCACGAGATATTTCATCATCAAGATACTGTCAGTATTTTTATGATGGCAAGATCATGATATCTAAAAGGTCAAAGATTCAGAAATTTACAAAAGTTGTTGGATATTTAAGGGCACTGGAAAGTCACAATTCTTCAAAAAAATCGAATATTTTTTATTTGAATTTCATTCAATAGAGGGCACCAATACGAATCGATTGATGTATCATTTATTATGGAAAATGCATTTTAAGTTACTAAAATTTAATTTTGAAATTATCCTTTTTGGTTTCGGTTTCAGGTTTGAAGTTTCGGTTTTGCCGACGATGGATTATATGTGCTATAATATTTTATATTTTTTTGTACATTTTTGTATAAATATACATTTTAATCGACTGGCAACAGGTTTAACTGCGACTGTTATTATATTTATCCACGAATTTTGTTTACTTGTGCTTTGGAAAGTTCTTATCGATAAGGTAAGGAGATGCTTTTTTTGTAGTTTTTTGTCGTTTTCTCAAAATGATAAATTTTAATCTTCAGGTACGCTCTGTGAAAAAACTATTAAACCTATCAGTCTGAAATTTTGCATACACATGTATTTCTATTAGGCAATAATGTTTAAATATAAACTATTGAGGAAATATGAACATAATTTTTTAAATGGGTAATTAGTAGGTATAAAATCACAATATTTTCATAAGCTGATTTAAATTGTGTCTAAAAAATTTTTTTCCTGGTTATTTTCAACAAAAAAATATTTTAATGTATTCAAGAAACTTTTCTAGTGGTAAGGAAAAAAGTTGCCACTCAATATATATAAAAGTTATTTTACAGAGCGCACCCAAAGTGAACTCACGGTATTGAATTTTTTTTCACCGAGTTCTATATAAATGCTCTCTTGAAAATATTTTGACTTTATAAATTTTTATTTTTAGCTTGAATTAGTTTTAAAATGCATTACAAACATGTGTGAAAAAATTTATAATGGTATTTATAATATCTTAAATTTTATATGCATTCGAATAGTGGTCCCATTTTCATGATTTCGGGCCTTTGATGACTTCCAGGTGCCCTTAACACGACCCAGGGTGTCAACTTTGTTAACCCAGGTCAACTTCGGTACCCCCAGGTTTGAGTAGTTAAAGGCTCGATATGAGTCGTTACTTATTGCGTTCCATACTTAAATTCCAAACTAATATGCATTACAATAATCATCATTACGAATCACGTATAATATTTAAACGGGAGTAATGCAACTATGTACTCGTATATTACGAATCGAAACCATAGATTAATTATCGTCGTCATAAATGGATTGATAACTTAAAAAGAGCAGATAAAACTGAAATATTAGTTCACCATGATAACATGAATGACTTTGACACGTGTCCTTCTGTTCCATATTCATCCCATCCCTTTTCCGCGCTTTAAAACATGCAGATTAATTCTATAAACTTGATAGAGTGAATCGGAACCACAGATTAAATCTAAGTGTTGGAAGTTAAATGATAATATAAATAGGACAGATAAAATGAAATATCAGTTTGATAATAAATGTAACTTTATCACGTTCTTCAGTAGCATTTTTATTCTTTTAATTTCACTTTCAAAATTTTATGCGCATGTAAATTAATTAAATTCTTCAGTTTCATTATATGCCGCAGACGATGATGGAATATCCTAATATTGTTTGAATATTTTTATTCACTACACATCTTACAAGTTTTAAATCTACCTTTTATCTTTGTCTTGGGCTTCATTTTAGAGTATTTTATACGTTTGTTGGGTTGGGCATTCTGTATTGTATTTGTCTCAGCTTTTCTACTTATGGACCTTGCGCCATAAAACCCTAACGTCCAAACCAATCAGTTTCATTTTTATCCCTTGTTGTTGTTGTTACTTATTACGCCCAATCTAGAATTTACTAAACCAGGTTCTCTAAGTCATTTACCCCCAGGAAGTTCATCACCAAAGCAGGGGCCTTATACATAGTGTCCTAAAAGTTCCCGTACTCCAACTTAAAAAATTTATTGCTCGTGGTTTTTTTAATTATTGAATTTTATCGTCTGCTTATAGTTTTATCGACTCTTTAATTTTTATCGTTTGATTTTATTCGCACTCGCGTTGTGCCATAATAAAGTTCCACGCCATTTTGTTCTTCATTGCAAGATGAATTTATCACGCATTCAGAAAATTACTCTCTTTGAATCTTATTGCGAATGTAAATCATATGAAAGATGTAAATAATTTTGGCGACATAAATATCCAGATGATGCAATACGGAGTAAAGATACGCTATATCAACTTATTCAACAATTTGTTGCATTTTTAGAAGTGAATGAACGAGACTCTTGGTTCCAACAACACGTTGCAACCTGCCATACAAGTTATGAAACCATGGGCATGCTTCAAGATTTTTTTTGGCAATCGGCTCATCTCAAGAAATTTTTGGCCACCTGTTCCATGTTCTGAGCATTCCTGCTTTTTTCTGTGTGGGGATATTTATTAAAGAACAAAGTTTATGAAGGTAATCACCAAATAATAGGTGATCTGAAAATTGCCATTACTCAAAGGATACAAGAAGTCACTCCCAGCATCTTGAAACGAGTTTCTAAAAATATGCGCAAACGACTTAAGCTTTGTCTCCAAGAAAAGAACGGACATTTTAAACATTTATTATAAATGTAAGTCCAAATTTTTTTTCCTACGTTACGTTAAAGTGCTTTTTACGATTAGCATAAAAATAATTGTTGCAAAGTTTGTTGAATTTGTATAATAAATTCATGAATCGTCAGAACGGGAACTTTTAGGACACCCTGAACAAGATCATCCCGACTAAGACCCAAGCAAATCAGAATATGCTCGGGTGAAGTCTTTGGAACATTAAACGGGTAGAGAAGAGAAAGAACGTGGCTCTATCTGATTTCAATGAGGTATCTCATCTACAGAGGTCTAACCGATTTTGCTAATGATGAGATATCTTGTCATCGAGGTATAGTCAATGGTTTTGATGGACAGGTTCAGAACTGGTCAGTTTTCTTCTTCTAATGACGACATATCTCGTGCATCAAGACTTGGTCAATTATGCTACTGACGGGATACCACGGCAAGACAACAAACGGGAGGATTAGATATGACACGTAATTTACAGAGAAAAGGGAAGATTCAGTACAGAAGTGCTATGTGTATGTAATACACACACGGGATTAGTTTTAAATGCATTAAACCATCATGTTATTTTGACGAGGTATCTCGTTAATAAAGACCAAACCAATTTTGTTAATGACGAGATACGTCTTCATCCGGATATTGCCGATATTTTATGATCAGATCCAGATCTGGTCATCGTCGTCTGTTTCTGAGCGAGATCATTCCGAATTCCAATTCGTGCGCTACTTCTTTTTCTGTTGATCCTATTTTAACTGTCTATCCTTTTTTTTAATCATGAACTAATTCAATTTTTTAACAGTGCCATTTTAAATCTGCGAAATATAATTGGGGAAAATCCCCATTCAAACCGTTTTGCGTTTTTACGTTTTTTTGGTTTTTTTAAACCTCATATAGTGATTTTATCAAATACAGTATTTATATCGTCTACACTCATGTTCAAAATTATCTTTACGTATCCAAAATTAATATATTTCATGAAATACCCAATCGATGTGATCCATTTTTGCAGGGAATATGTGAAAGACAAGCCTAATTAGAATTATCCAATATAGAATTAATCCAATAGAATTAATTGTTCAAACGGTTTCTGATATGCAAATAAAGATGTTGCGTCATCCGATGGTGAATCGAGCGCTTTGCGCAAAGTGAATATCTAAGTGAATTTCTGCAATACAGAGTTTAATCTCAGTGTGTAAGGACTCGAAACGGTTTGTTATGGTTCCGAAGTATCATTTGGGAGAATCTGTGAAGTGGCGCATTATCGGCTGTTCAAAAGCAGGGCAGACAATCATGGAAGCAGCGAGATGTGTGAATATTTCAAGACAGTCTCTACTCTGTGAAAACAATTTCAGAACTCTGGAACTGTTGTAAGGAGGATTAGACAAGGTCGTCAACGCATAACAACTGCTTTTCAAGATCGATAATATGGCAATAACTGCCCATCGTAACAGGAAGTCTACTTATCATTATTAACCTTCCAGCGACCACGTACTCTACACCAACGTGAAAGTTCGCGGATATTTCTTGATGCACTATTTAAAATGTAAAATTAAATGCAAACGTGTATTTATTGAAATTTTGCTTTAAACAATATCAACATAATTTATTTAAAGAAATGCTATTCAAATTTCTATATTATTTATTTATTTAATATATAATATAAAAAATGTAAGTACAAAGTATTAAAACAATTCAATAAGCCCAAAGAATTGTATAAATGAGGTGAAAATTAAAGGAATGAAATTGTCGATATAGTTAATGAATTATTTACATTTAAGTAACGTAATAAAGTAATAAATAACATAATAAAGATTTCTCGTAACTAAGAAAACATATAAAATAAAAACTTACCTTAACGGTCGCGCGTATCTGTTAAATACAAATGACGGATCTGCAGGAGACCTATTAACCCCTCAAAATTCAAAGTATGACTGAAAGTAATTCTAAGTGAGCGGGAGGAATAGCCAAGAGAGGATATTCGTAGCTTTATTTGGTCTAAAAATATATAACTAAAATCAACTCTAGTGTATATCCCACATACGCGCAAACGCTAGAAGGCTTAATTAGGAGCTTGTAGCCGCCACGGGAACTGTTGTATCACCACAAACTGTATACAGAAGGCTTAATGAAAAAGGCCTTTACGTCGTAAAGCCAAGATATGTGTTTCACTGTCTTCACAACACAAGAGGGATTGCTTTAATTGCTGCAAAGAATATCAGAACTGGGGTTAACACCAATGGACCTGTATGTTCTATTTACTGATTAGTCGAGGTTTAGTTTAACATCTGTTTCTAAGAGTTTTTACTTCTGGAGGGAGAAATATTCCTTCGAACATTATGGAATGTGACCGCTTTGGTAGTGCAGGTGTAATGGTGTGGGGTGGAATAATTATCGATAGACTCACACCCCTACACGGTTTCAAATAAAGATCTGTGACCGGGAAGAGATATCGGGATGAGGACTTAGAACTTTATGTAAGACTTTTCAGAGGTGCATATGAATCTGATTTTTTGTTTATGGACGAGGATGCTCGTCCATATCGAGTAAACCTCTTCGATGAATTCCTTGAAAATGAAGCCATTGAGCGAATATCGTGGCCAGCAAAATCTCCTGATCTGAACCCGACAGTAAAATTATGCGACTACCTTGGAAAAGCAGTTGCACGGAGACAACCTCCTCCTAGAGATATAAATACCCTGAAGTCAGTATTGCTGGAAGAGTGGAACGTAATTTCCTATACTATGGTTAACAACATTACTGTCAGCATGAAATCACGCTGTGATCACGTTTCTGTGAGTACAAGTCAGAGCCGATCACATACCATATTAAATTCATAAGCCTTAATCATTTTTCAGTTATTCATTTTTTTAAACTCTTCTTGTAACATATTATTGCCATTTTTATGGTTTCATGCTGTAATTTCACATCATATACAGTGTTCTTAAATTTTTTCCTTTGTATTTATATGTTATGATATTATGTCTCATTTCAGAAAAATTCATAAAATTATAGTTCACAGTTTCTGAGAAATCCAAGGTTCCATGAATGTAAAGATAATTTTGGACACCAGTGCATTATTTCCATACTTTTAATGCCGACCAACTGGTATAGTGGTTAAGGTGTTAGCCTCTAAATCGGAAGGTTCCTGGTTCGAATCCGGGTCCGGGAATGGATGTTTGTAAGCGTATGGTGTCGAGACGGCTGGTGCACCTTAAATCTGTCGTGGCCGAAAGTCCTCACGTTGGGTTGGTGTGGAAGTTTGAAGAGTGGGATGCCAGCTTAGGTGTTGCTTCGTGATCTGACCGTGGTTCAAAATTGCGAGGTGTTGTCCTCGGATCTTTCGCTTAAGGGACTGATACCGGACCGAATTCAATAGCCCGTTGTGTTGCTCTAGTACGACGTTAACTAAAATTACCATTACCATTACCTGCTAAAAGGTGTTGTCCACAGATTTTTCTTTTCTGTGATGATCCCGGAACGTCGAAAAATAGCCCGATGGATCGCTCCAGTGTAACGTTAATTAAATTAATTACCATCTTGTCTACCTTAATTTTTGGAGTCGTTAATAGCCCGTTATGTTGATCCAGTACGATGTTAATTAATATTCATACGTACCTTAAGTTTTGGTATGGTATTTTTTATATTTTAATTAACGTCGCTCTAAAGTAACATAACGGGCTATTGGCCTATAGTCTGTATTTAATTTTACGTGGTCCATTGAGCCATCGTAATGAACACATTAATATGGCATAGTGGATCACAATGTCCCGACGTTAACACATCTAACTATCTAAAAATATTCCGTCTTCTAATGAATTATTAAACACTGTGGCAGAATTGTAAAACTCACATATTATGCACAGATACACTCATTGCCATACAAATTTGCGCACCAAGAAATAATTGTGGGATCGTAACGAAACTTGGCATGAAGGTACATGTCGGCCAGATTTTACAAATGATTAGAAATGCAGTGTGATTGCGCATTGCGTAATGCCACTAGAGGGCGTTGAACTTTGTTCTCCTTGGAGTATAAAACAGGTAAGTAAAGCCTGTTTGAGTGTACTTAATCTTTTGCAAAGGAAACGCTGATGTAGACATGTCGTTACGCCGCCATCGAAAACAATATGAGCAGCTGTCAGAGTTCGAGAGGGGAAGAATCATCGGGATGATGGAAGCTGGGTGGTCAGCTCGGCGAGTAGCTCGTCAAGTAGGCGGTTCTGATTTTACTGTGAGGAGGTGTTGGGACTAGTGGACAGAAGAGACGTCATTTACACGGCGACCAGGCTCAGGACGCCCTCGACAGACCAGTCGTCGAGAAGAACGTCAAATAATACGAAACGCACGGGTAGAGCGAACTGCCTCATTGGCCGCTATCCAAACACAAGCAGCACCTTCACTACGGGCCCCTGTGTCTTCCCGAACCATCGCAAGGCGTCTGGCTGAAGGACATCTGGTATCGCGACTCCCGTTACGTGTGCTGCCAATGACACCCACCCACCGACGCCTCCGTTTGGAGTGGTGTTGCGTACGACGGGATTGGACTGCAACGGAATGAAACCAGGTCGTCTTCAGCGACGAATCTCGATTCAATTTGAGCAGTGATGACAATCGTGTTCGTGTGTGTAGGCCCCTTTTGAACGCTTCAATCCTTCCTTCGCTTTACAGCGACACACCGCATCCACAGCTGGTGTGATGGTATGGGGTGCCATTGCTTACGATACACTGTCACCCCTACTATTGATCCATGGTACAATGACAGCCCAACGGAACGTCCATTACATCATTCAGCCACATGTGATGCCACTCATAGCAGGACTCCCAGGAGCCATTTTTCAACAAGACAATGCTCGGCCACACACAGCAAGGATGTCACAAGACTGCCTCCGCCACATTACCACCCTTCCCTGGCCTGCTTGATTCCCAGATTTGTCACCAATCGATCATATCTGGGATCATTTGGGACGGCAAGTTGGACACCCTACGAGTTTGGTCGACCTAGAGGCGCGTTTACAGCAACTGTGGAACGAGATGTCTCAAGACATCATACGGAACTTGTATGCCTCAATGCCGGCTCGTATCGCATCGTGCATTCGCGCTAGAGGGGGTCCAACAGAGAACTAAAACTTCCGTTCATTTGTACTTTTTTCTGCAACAAATGATACTTTTTCTTTTATTTTCGAATCACTTACTTATATTAAAGTAGTACTTACATGTGTAAAATTTCGTTTCATTTTGACGACTTTTTCTTGTTGCACAAATTTTTATGGCAATGTATATTTACAAGTATCCAATGATAGCATTTTAATCCTGTATCAAATAGATATACGCAGCTGCAAAGCTAAATTTACTACAACAGGGCCTAGTCGAGATACTCTATCCTACAATAATGTAACGGGTAGCAAGATGTGGTGGTATAAGAGAAAGAACACATGCTTTAGTAGTGGGATGGTTCCCCCCACGAGCTGCAATTACACTAGCTACCCTTCTGGGATTACATTCATCAAGATTTTGATAGACAGCTATGGGTATTTGTGACCATTCCTGCTGCAAGAATGTAGCCAGCTCAGCTTTAGATTTCGGACGTGGCTCCCTGATCTGTAAGCGTCGCTCTAAATCGTCCCACGAATGTTCTATGGGGCTTAGGTCGGGACTCTGAGCAGGCCAGGGAAGACCTCTAACATCCATATCTTGACAACACTGTTCGACAGAGGCTGCAACATGACAGGGATAGCTGTCGGGTTGGAAGTAACATTCGACCAATCCATAAAATTTCCAGAACGTAGAAAGAACCCGATTGTACAAAATGTTGACCTTATCATCTGAAGTGTTGACCTTATCATCTGAACACGGCTTCAATTGACGAGGTTTTCTCTAGGTATCTTTACCAATAGCCCGGAGTGTGTTGATACAATGTGAAGTTAATTCAACTTTCTACCTAAAAGCTAATTTAAAGTGAATGCCAAGTTTCCTTTAGTATAAACATACCAGTGACTAACTTAAATTTGAATATTGCTTCTTCAATAAGACACATAACTGTGATGACAATCTTGTGAAGGTTGTCATATAGTATAATTAATGCTTCGCTGTAGCAACACAACGAACGGGCTATTGGTGACGGTCCGGGATCAACCCAAAGGACTTTACCTCACAACTGAAACCACAGTCAGATGACGAGGTCAACACCGGAGCTGGTACCCACTCTACAAACTTATATACCAAGCCAACGGGAAGACATTTGAAACCACAAAATATTTATCGTGCACCAGCCCCTCAAGTGTACGACAGAATTTGGTTGGACTGAGTTTCGAACTCGTGCACTTCCGATTGCTAATTCCATGGACTACAATTCTTTAGAAATTAAGAAACGTCGAAGAAAGTCTTACCCAAAGATATCTCCATATGTCTTTCGCATTTTCTACAGTGCTTTGTTAGGCTGTCTACCTAAGAATGGTATGTACCCCACAAATGGTAGACCAATAGGCCCGGGGACAGGCTTGCAATTTCTCACTCTTGATGGAGTCACACTTTGATGTATAATCGAGGAGAAAATACTCAGATGAAATAGCAGCAGTATTTGAGTAGCTGTGAAAATGTTAAAGTTCGTATACTGGAAAGGAGTCGTTGAATCCATTGCAGCAATGAATTTTTAAAGGTTCAGATTAAATTCGTAACATTCTACAAGAACTAAGTTTTATCCTTTTTACTAGGATATTGAGATTAGGGATACGACATCGATATCGATGTTATATAAAAAACATCGATGTATTTACCATCGATGTATTGGAGACGATTTTTTAAACATCAATGATTATTCTTGTCGGTGTTTTTACGTTGTCGGTGTTTTATTTTTAAATGAAAAAATACTATTATAAAAATTAAAAAATAACCATGTAGCATATTTTTCATAATCAGAAAATTGAATTTACTTTTAGACCAAAGTGGTCAAGGGTGAAGGGTCTGAAAAGTAGGGATGCCACATCGATGTCGATGTTTTCAAAACATCGATGTTTTACACAAATATGGTGTGGTCAAATATATGTGATGTTCGGTGTATTTACCATAGATTTATTGGAGCCGATGTTTGTTTAAAATCGATGTTCTTACGCTGTCGATGTTTTATTTTTGAATGAAAAAAGCACCATAGTAAAAATTAAGAAAAATAATCATGCAACTAATTATTCGCCAGTGATGGTAACATCGGTCCAATCAGAAAATTTTTTTTCCTAACTGGTGGGATAGTTAGTGAAAAAAGAAATCGGCTTAAGGTGGAGAAAGTTAACAAACTTCTTTTTTTACAAACTGTAAATAACAAATATTGGGGCGCATAATAATTATCGGCGCCAATAATTTTTATTTATAGAGAATAAAAAATTATTTTGTTGTGGTTTCCCCCCATAAGTTGATAAATAATTAATAATAACTAACAATAAGTATTGTTATGTACCTACCTAATTTAGTTATAGGTAGTAGTACCTATGTCAAAATATTGTAAATATTATTTTCTTTTATATTATTCAATTTGAAAGTAAAATATCTGTTAATTGTTCTCATTAATTTTTTTTACTTTGTTTCGACAGTTAAAAAATTCTTAGTTATAAATTAATAAACACTGCAAATGACAAATTAAATCCCCCCCCCCGACGAACATTAATATTTGAGGTTGCTAAGCCAGTTTCAAGAAATGGGGGAGAAAAGAATTTAAATACCTTGATGTTTAAAAATATCGATGGTTTCTGGGCGATGTATTATCAACATCAATGCTTTAATTTGGAACATCGATGTTTTGCTGTCGATGTCGCATCCCTAATTAAGATCTGGATGCTGATTTAGTAAATGTTTTGAATTTTATTCAGCTTTTAATCGTATTTTTGTCATATTAATCGCTAGATTAAACTGATGGTTTCCTACTGTACATTCTCACGTTGGGTTGGCGTGGAAGTTTGGAGAGTGGGGTGCCAGCTCAGGTGTTGCTTCGTCATCTGACCGTGGTTCAAAATTACGAGGTGTTGTCCTCGGATCTTTCCCTTAAGGGACTGATCCCGGACCGTCGTCAATAGCCCGTTGTGTTGCTCTAGTACGACGTTAACTAAAAATTACCAAATTACCTACTGTACATTCAAAAATAATCGGTAATACTGTAGATATAGTGTTAAAAGGAGAACAATACAAAGGAAGGGAAGTGAGCTCGTGTACTCTTTACATTGGAAAATAGTCAATTAACGGCTATTGGCGACGGTCCGAGATTCATTCTTAAGGGAAATATCCAAGGGTTACGCCTCGTAGATTTGAACCACGATCAGATGACGAGGTCAACACCTGAGCTTGATCCGTACTCCCTAAATTTCCCCAACTAGCCAACCTGAGGACATTTGAGGCTACTACAATTTTAACGTGAACCTGTCCCCGTGTACTCGGCGGTCTTCAACTGAGCCGAGTTTCGAAATTTCCTCCCTCCGGTTGCTACTCCGTTACGTTTCCAACTAAGCTTCAGCGTCCACGATAGATTTAACGTGCATCTGACCCTGTGTTATTAGAGGCACTGAGTTTCGAAATTATGCCCAGCCATTGCGACATTCCCGGTAATGAGGCATACTCGCTGGCTAAACAGGGTTACAACCTTCCACAGCCTCTTATTGCCTTACCATACAACCAGGCATTTTCCACCATTGTAAGATCAGTGAGGAGATACATACGCAAAACTCAAGAGACTAATGCTAAGTGTAAATCTGGGAAAGCCTACTATGTAATCTGGTCCCAATGGACCTACCTGGCGAATCTTTACGGCCAACTTCAGAATTTTAAACGGACATGACTATCTCCAAGGACATCTCCACCGGATTGGTGTGAAAGACATTCCTGACTGCCCTCTGTGTTCCACTGGAGAGACTATGAATTTTAACCACTTGACAGTTTGTGTTACTATGTCCAACTCAAATTTTAATGTTCTACCTCTTGACAACTATAGTACAAAGGCTAGTTTATATTGGGCTGCACGAATGGAAATGGTCAATACGACCCATTCCTCAACGTAATTAAAAAAAAAAGGTTTCGAAAATGCTCTAAGCCGTTACTTTTCCAACTATACTACAGAGACAATAAAGGCAGTATTGAATAACACAGACTAATTTTTTTGGTACCTAAAGACTGTTCTGAGCTCAAAACTGAATTAGATGTTCCCAGGTGATTTTCGTGTCTGGTTTTAAAAATGGTGTTAAAGTTTCTTCGTTAGATTTTTCGTAGTTAAAAAAACTGTGTATTACGACAAATATGATAATTTACACGTACACATAAGTCATGCAATGTTATAGATAAATGTATTGTTCTAACGAAGGTACAGTCTAAGAAAGAACATTTTTAACATTATGAGTTACAAAAAAGTGTAGTACATGCAAAAAATGCAACGTTTTTGAACATATACTGAATTCCGTAGCAATATTCACTTCATTAGCAAAAATTGCCTCTGCGTCGAAATTGGTTCATTTTTTGAATATTATACTCAGTCTTTTCTCAAGTCATCTGTACCAATCCTACTTAATTACTCGCATCTATTGATGGCATAAACACTACTCTAATTTCATTATAATTTCAACACATTTTTAAGAATATAGCATACAAGTTCATACAGATAGATGTAATTTCTCTTAATGAAATAAAAGTTATTGGAGGTTTAACGTGCATCAGCCTCTACGTACTTTGGTCTATGGCTGAATTGAATTATTCACCCTCCAATTGACGGACCTTGGTAAGGTAGATAAATAATTAGTAGCTGAATCATACTATAGGAGTGGTTCCCATTCAGATTTATAGAAACTTATGCATGTATGAAATTGAAGTATGGAAAAATATGGATGTATGGAAGTCAGGGTTTCACGTGACTTCCCAGGGGTCTCTGCGGCCCCTACAGAAAAAAATGATTAAATCAGGAGGAGATTCTCGGACTATACTGGTACCAAAACTAAACCAGATACCACTAAAATGCATAATCATTCAATCATCCTGCATTCGTCCGCAACTGTCATCAATTATACCTTAAATAAGAGTACTGCAAAAAAATGCAACGACAAGTGTCTCATTAAAAGTTTATACGTTATTTTATATTCTGCCTTAATTGAGGCCTACTTTTGCACTACAATGCACTTTAGTATAATCAAATAGGAGTTTTCTGATGTACTGAATGATAAAAATTTTTAATTACAAGTAAAGAACGAATATATATTTGAATTGAATTGGATGTAGTGACTAAATTGTAGAAACTTGGTTGATTGTATGGATCTTATTGTTCTCACCAACGATATATAAAATCTGTTTTAACGCAAATGTTTCGATTTATTGAACTTTGGAAGAACTTTTATGTAACTAGATTTGACACTATCATGTGTATTGTTGGTAATTGAGAATGAATTGAGATGTTATGCTAAATTTCAGATTTGAAAAAGAATTTCCTTGTATTATCACTGCGAATTGTTTTAATAACCATTATATCTATCTTCTCCCCATGCAACACCCCTCCTAGATATCATTAACTTGTAAAACATACGGTAGACCTTAGGGGCTCCAAAATGTTTTCTAAAATGAACTTCGCAAGTCAAAAAGGTTGGAAACCTCTGCACTAGAGCATCAAATTAGTGAGATAGAGATGATTCATACTGAAGAGAAAGATCTGTGTACAACCCTTAGTCGTTTTTAACCATGGTCAGATTACCAAGTCAACCACTCTGAGGGTTAATAAAATTTTTATTCAATGATGTAACCAATGTCTCCGTCGCTCAATAGAGGGCAGCACCGTCAATATGACCTTCATATTGTTGACCTGTACTCATCAAGACCCTATTTAGTAAGAGTTAGCTAGCGAATGTTAGTGTGTGGCATAGGATACGAGAGATGTTGATATTTCAGATGTTTCTGAAAACATGTAAAAGTGTGTGTTGTGTTCACGATGTAAATAGTGAAATGAAGTGTTTGTGCATGTCAGTAGTGTCTGTCGCCTGTTCGCCTCACAACATTACCATAAGCTCTAAATTTTCTATTCGTCTCCATGTGTGAAATTAAAAATGGGTTAAACTATATCCAGCCAAGGGGAAACTGAAAAACAGATAAAATAGCGACTAGAATCATCATCGACGAAATATTAGTTGACTCGGGTACCACTAAAAAAGTAAAAGAACCACTGAGGGTAAAGAAAAAACATCCTTCAAAATGTTATCACAGTTATATTCCTGTAATTATTCATAAGTAAACCCACGTTGCCATTCTATTCTTCCAAAACCATGAATTATTTTGAAAAAGTCATTTGACAACATGGAAACTAAACACAGAACTAAAATACTTTATTTTTGCACTGCTTTTTAAATAATAAAAGCACACATATGTAAGATACATTAAGACTTGAATACTATAGCAATAATCCATTTCAAGAGTTTTTCTATTCGAAAGGTGTTTAGATGATGACGATAATTTTTACATTTTTACATCCCTTTAAACATTTTTGCGTACATGAATTTCTTATGTAACGTAACAAGTTGAGTATAATGGCAAAATAAAATAGTCCACGTATTCAACTCTACTTGTCTTTAAAAATATTATCGTTTCTTCTAAACGTCGTTTCTTCTAAACGTCGTTTCTTCTCTCTCTAAAACACATGGGTTGGGGTGCTAAACCTGTGACAAGACCATTCACAACTTTAAATTCGGCTTCCACTCCAGGGGGCAAACCTATTTCAAACCTCTTGACAATTTCTGAGAAATAAAATAATATTTTCATGTATGCAATAGATGTTCCTGGGCAGTCTCTTCTTCCTGAATACAGAGAAAAATATACACAACAAAATTATTGAAAAAAAACGACAAAATTATTTAAGATTCGGATGTGAATATATATTTTATTACTCCTTGGATTTTTGTCTATAGACATTTCAAAATCACGGATTTAAAACACACCATAAACAGAAAATTTCAATTTTAAAATGTTAATTTGACTATTGCTTAGTTAAGTAATAAATAGCGTCTCTTTTACTTTAAATTATTTTATACTGATTTTACAGGATCGTAGTTGTAGGTAGTTGCAGATCAGGTATTTAGTTGAATTAAAGTCTCACTGGAGGAACACCATGGTCTATTCAAGAAGGTCCGGGATCCATCGTGATAGTAAAGATCTGAGGACAACACCTCGTAATTTCAATCCGCATTAAGATGACGAGAAATACCAGAGCAGGAACTCCACTCTCAATATTTCGACACCAAGCTAGCGTGAGGCCTTTTGAGGCTACGGCAGATTTAACGTTCTTCAGCACCCCCACGTACACGGTCTTTGGTTGGATCAAATTTCGGACTCCAATCCTCCGATTTATAATCCGGTACTCTTCCAATCAGGTTACCAAGTACTACAATGTTTTTAAATAAAAACAAACGCTAAATCGCGACAATATTACTTATTAATATAAACTTCCACATTTTGTTTTTTTCTATTTTGTGTCATTAAACTATGTGAAAATCACAAATTTGGAACTCACATAAATCTAAAATCATAGATAAATATGTTAATTTAATTAGTGCTCGAGTACAAAAAGAAATGTCGTTATGTTAGTGCCTCAATAAAAGTGTCCCTTTCAAACCAAATAAAAAATATCTGATTTAAAGCAACGATCATCTGTTTTTGCATTTAAAATCTCAAGAAATGTAGGTATCTTCCCATCGACCTTTCAATGAAAGAGACAAGCATGGGGTCGGACGAAGGAGGGAAATGCATCAATTTCCTAACTCCTGATAACACCTCCTCTTGCTTTTAGTATTTTATTCAAAAAATAGATAATTCAATTACATTTTAAAGTATTAAATAGTCAAACCAATTTCTTTCTTTTAAAAATCGCACTTACCAGAGGAAAAAGGTGCGTAACTTTGAACATGGCTGATCAGTTGTGTACCATTATTCGTCAGAAATCGCCCGGGTTTGAACAGTTCCGGTTCTTCCCAGTAGTCAGGATCATTGTGCAATGCCCACAGATTAGCCGTAACCTGCGAACCTTTGGGGATAACCATGCCCTTGACTTTTATATCTTGATTAATACTGAGAATGAAAACAAAACCATATTAACACTCCTAGTGGTTTCGCTGAAATATCTTATCCATTAAGATCTGGCCTATTTTTCTAATGATAATATATCTCGGATCAAGATATGGGCAATTTTTGTTATGATGACGAGATTAAGATCTGGTCAGTTTTCTTTTAATGACGATATGTCCATCAAGATCTGGTCAGTTTTGCTTAATAATGATACCTCGTCATGGCAAACACTAAGAGAAACACTAAGAGGGTTCAGTTGGTAAACACAGTTGGAGTATTCATGATCGTATTAACTTTGACACACGTCTGCAATATAGTCTGTATAAATTGTATCAGTATTGTCATTATCAATGCTTTGTATATGAAAGGTTTTGACGGTTACGTTAGGTTCTGATTGTGGAATATTGAACTTTGCAGAAGTGTAAAAAGATGTATTAAATTCTAATTTTTGACTCGTGTAGTAAAATTTACCAAGTTCAATAAAGTACCCCAGAGTGGGTAACAAATAGTTATAAATTGCAGTCATTCATATTTCAAAACTGCCTTCTTATTTACAGATATGGTGCTTATGATGATATAGTACAACGATGGAATATAAAAAATTAAGCACAATTGATGATGCAAAAAAACAATTATTTTCGGTAGGGATAACATTTAACCCTGAGAGAAGATTCGACGAGATATCTCGTCCATTATGTCTTATAATCTCGCAATCATGGTAATGCCGAATTCTTATGACAATTAGATAAAGACCTGATCAGTTTTATTCTAGTGACGAGTTATCTCATCTATCAAGATCTGGTCAGGTTTTGCTAACGAAGAGATACCACGTCAGTTCAAACACCAGGAGGGTTAACTACCAGGGTAATTTTTGGAATACAATAATGAGAGAAAGGACGTAAATATTTTAGATTATTGTTACGTTAATTTCTTAATTTGTTTACTAGTTTTACGGAAATTTATCTGTTTTATCAATTTTAATATTTTAAAAGAGATTGTTCTTGAAAAAAATTTTAAAAAAGCAAATAAAAAACAAAGTAATGTAAATCAATTTTTGGTAGATACTCAAATTATTTTCCTTGTTCAAATCATTTTCTTTCAAAGAGCTTAAAACATAACAAGCGTTAAAATTTCACTTGGATTTTATAATGACCATCAAAATGGCAATAGGTTTAAAGTTACATGCAAAGAATTCCATACGCTTCCCGGTTAACATGAAAAAACCTTGAAATAAAACGTTGATGAAGCATTTAATGATGTAAACTGAAGATGCCCTATAAATTGAGGGATTGCACAAACACACAAAACTATCAGATAATTCAAAATAATATTATAATTCCTTGCTTCTACTCAAAAGATTTTTTATTCGAAGAAACTAAAAACTGTATGGACTCGTAAAAAGAGTATTACTATTTATGAGTAGAAGGGGGGTACATGACAGCTCTCGAATCATTTCCTTTTTGTTGTCTACGCAAACAAAAACTTCATTTCTTCAAGAGAAGTAAACAATAAGTTATTTGGATGAGTAAGAGTGGATAAACTACTTAATTGTATGTTAATAAAACATGTCCAATAAAGTATAGTTTGTAAGAGGAGTTAAAATATTAACTTCTCCCAACGGAAAAGTCAGTTTACTTGATGGTACAAAGAGAAATTTCGAACGTGTACCCTTGTGTCATGGGTAATACGCAATTAATGTACGTAAGGTATACGTAAGCTTCACAAGTGCATACATTCTATTGCAAACAAATATGTACTAGAATTGCTATTTCTTTCGTGTAAGAGTATAAAAGGTTAAGTCCAAATGACAACTTTTCATAATCGTAAGTTGAGAATTTCACTCTTTCTCCCAAAATGTTAAGGATTAAAAAGTTGCATGCCATGATACTAATATTTGTAATATTAGGCAGTAATTTTTTAATTAACGTCGCACTGGAGAAACACAGTGGGTTAATCGTGCCGGTCGGGGATACAACCCCCGAAGGGATAGATCCGAGGGTAGCACCACGTAAGTTTGAACCACGGTTTTATGAAGAATTTGTAATGCAAAGTAATAAATTCATTTAGTTTTGATTTGAAGAGCATGATGTTATTTTAAAACTCAATGATGCACTTTGGACCCATCAAAAATTTGATTTGAACGTCTTAGTCCTGATATGAAAGAATTATGCTCGTCGAAAATGTAAATAACCATGCGAACAATGAAACCTTCGAAACAATGAAATAACACTCGAACCTTCTGCTTGTACTCAGGGGTACAATACTGGACAGCCTTTGCCCTTCCATTACGGTAGCAAATGTGTACGGGAACTTTTCTCTTTCCTCGTACCTCACTCTTCCATCTTTCCCTACAGATTCCATGAGTTCGGCATACACTTTATTCTGTACATCTTTATGAGCAGTCATAAGTCTGAGAAGCCAACTGATGGATTTAAATATTGTGTCAGTCGAACCTAAGAACAGCACAACCAAATTTCCGTGTAACATAGGTTCTAGAAAAGAAAACAGATCGATTTATGTTACAAATGGAACTAAAAGTCGTAGACACAATTCAACATATCAATAGGTGTTGCAATTTTCAAATTTGGTCTAAAATCAAAATCGGTACAGCTTCAGTCTATATTTATAGCGGTGGTAATAGCCTTGGCGGTTTTTTTTTGGCGTACTTCTAAAGTCGGCAAGGAAGAAATTATTTCAAGTGAATCAATAAAAACCAAACGACAGTTTAACGGATTTTGAAAGAGAACTCTCTAGAATATTGAAAAGGAAAATTTAAATTTTCCTCTTGCCGAGGTTGCCATAACAACCGCAATACAGATGGACTGTCTTAACTTGCCTTAACTCACAACTAAAAGTGCTCTAAATAATCTCAAAGGTTGTTGCACCTATACAAACGTATACAGAAGCTGTACCTCAAAATTAAATCATCACTTACGAAGTTTGAAATAGCCAGCTATTTTAAAACAAGACAATTTAATTCACGTACATATTACAAGACATTCACAGGATGATTTCTGGAAGTCTCTACAACATAGTTGTTTAACAGAATTGAAATTTGACTTCATGCCAACGAAGAACAATAATAGTTAGGGGCTTCTAAGCACCCTCTGGAATTATAAATTTCTATGTAATATATGATTCTTTATCTAATGACTAGATGTCTCTAACATGAAGATCTAGTCTGCCTACTGATAACAAGATATCTTGTCGAGATAATCAACAGGAGGGTTAAAATAGCTTTTACGACAAAGCAATCACGTTACAAAAAGTAAAAAATGAGGTTCATACCTGAGAAGAAATGCTTCACGCTTTTTGATTTTTCCATCTCTGCTAACTTTTCTAAATAAACATTTATGAAATCGTTGTTTGCTTTAATAGATGCAGATGTCTTGTGGTGATCTATTTCTTCACTGAAATCACATTTTTACTTTAACTATCAAATCATTCTAAAGGAGTAAAATATTATTCTATATTATAATCTCAATTCTGTCTGGTAGCTTAATCTCTTCAGTCCTTAGAAAAAAAACTGATCAATAAATAATTTTATCAAATTTATTTAAGGTATTTTCAAACTGAGGATAATATGGGTATTTAACCCATTTGGGGACATTACCTCATGGGTCAGACCATTAATCCACAGAAGGGTTCACGTGCATAATTCCGCCATTCAACCAACAGTGTTGTCACAACTAGCCTAACTTTCAATTTTGACCTTCTTGACCAATGGGTTCTATCCAAAGGATACCATTCGAAGAAAATGGATCAGGACAATATTACTATAAGATTCTTAGGAAATGACCAAGGGATTCTTACTAAAATATTCCGTTCAAAGGAAAGAAGAATACAGAATTTTTCGAAAGGGTTCACGACAAGGAAAGGAGCAGTACACTAATTCCAACGTATTCTATTCTAAAGAAAGAAATATTTTTCAAAGGTTTTGATTACAATAAAATGAAGAGTAGAATCTTACAAAAGGATTCAGTTATCAGGATAAGACCAACACAGTTTTTCTAAAAGATGCGCTTTCGGGGAAAAGAATATTAGAATATCTCTAAACAATTCTATTCTAAGGAAGGAACAAAAAAATGTTTCTAAAGGTAGAAAAATCCACGACATTCCTTCAACCTTTGTGGCTATTTAGTCATTAAGTGTTTTGTGGGTAAAAACAACTCAACACTACCACTAAATCTTTCTCAGAGAGTTAAGGGTCAAACTTTAACGTTTTGATGGAAGAAAACCTATTAATTTGACTTTCACAAACGAGCGCAGAAATGAAGAAGTGAAGTGCTGTTTGTTTACCACGAGATCTGCTTTCAACACTAGGTCTGGGTGTTGACGATTGCTATAGAAACATGGCTCGTCCATTATGAGCAGGGGTGACTATCGGAGATGATTTAATTCTACTTTGTTTTTGGCGAATGTTGGCAGCAGACAAAGGGGAAAGATCTCGGAGAAAAGAAAAAATCTTTACAAATTTATTTTACAGCAACCTATTAAGTCAGCTGCTAGTTTGAAAATGTCTCAGGACGAGACACAACATTAATTGTTTCACAGAAAAGAAACGAAACGGTACACATCTCAAAATGATCAACATAGTTATGCTCTCTAGCTTTTCAAATAAACAGACGATTAACAGTAACTTTTCTAATATATGGGAATCAATGTATACTCATCACCTTTATTTAGTTAAAACAAATTTAGTAAATAGTACGACTGATTATCTCGATTGAGAAATGTCTGTTTCGAGAGCGGCAAAGCTAACGTTAATGCATACGACAAGCGTAACGATTTAAAATTTTCAGTTATTAAATTAATCTTTTGCACATCTAATATTTCAAAAAGAATTTACTCTAATACGATTGCTGGTCAGCTGGTGCGATCCAGAAAGATTTGTAACTGTGAATCTAACTGTCTGCTACAGTGAAATTATCTCAAAAACACACTTCTCAATTATAAATACCCTTTTTCTTTCTTCAATACTTTTCTTGAACGATTTTTAATGATGTCAACAATTATGTAACCGATAATTCTACTTCTTAATTACTTCTGGAACGTATTAGTTGCCTTCCAATTCTATTACACTGTATTTGAACTTCATTTTTAAAAAGGGGCTGGAGAGACGAAAATTAATTTCTATATTCGACTTGCTTGAAATGGAAATCAGAACAATCTCGGTTCTTAATAACTTAACACAAACAATATCTTCTTTTCATTCACGAAAACTATAATTTATATTTTTTGTAGTTTCAATGCAACAAGAATTCAACTGTCATTACTGTTAGGGTTTTGTTGGACGTAGCGGGGATAGTGGCACTTGGTAGTGGCTATCTTCGACCTTAGTGCCATCGGTCTCCCAGCTGCTGTTGTGAGTTTGATTTCGTTTTCTTCTTTATTTTATTTATTGCTTCGTTTCTGTGTCTCATACGTAAAAAAACAATATTTTCCGTTGTCTGGGTCAGGCTACTTCCTGATGTCGTCCTGGTCCACAACACTTTCATTTTCGAAAATTTCCTTTCTTGTTTTAATTGAAATATCCTTTTGTTTTTAAAATTATATTGCTTACCTTGTTACGTCGACAGCTTCAGAGCGCTTGCATCGTTAGTTTTAACTTTCGTTTTCTGCTTAACTGCACCCCTCTGTTTGATTCATATATATGTAAGATTCGTGTTGTTCTGTTTGGTAAGGTCTATATTAAAGACTTCGAATCTTACAGCACATTGACATTTAATGAATAAATATCCACAATTATTATGTACAGTTGAGTTATATTTTAAAACAGTTCCGTCATTATCTGCAGCAGTCGTATCTGCTCGGAAAAAATACGTCAGCTCTCAATGGCGTCCAGGGGAAAAAGTGTCTGTTCTATTAATTTTCTCGTAACTGAATACCGGAACGTGACTGGCTCCTGACAGTCTTGCCTTGCATTCCTACTACAATGCAACTGACTCCTACCAGTCTCGTTGCTCTTATAATGAGTTCTTTACAGACTAGTAGACAACTACCGTTGTCTAGTATTCCTACAACCGGCCATCCTGATGATCTTTCGTCCTCGAAAGGAACACGACAAACCTAAAAAAAAAAACACAAAACAGTATCTGGGAATACATTGATTCAGTATTAGTTATTGAACCACGACTTCATATGGTCAGCTGCTGTCGACGTCAAGTTCGGTCCTTCATGGTTTCCAACTTTCTCAACGTCATAGCGATCATGGGGTTTCACTTTCTTCACTCGATATGGTCCTAAGAATTTCGGTCGTAATTTCATTCCGACACCAAATTGAGTCCGCTGAATAGCAATAAGATCGCCCTCTTTGTATTGATGAGGTTTCTTCCTCTTATCATACGTTCTTTTATTCTCTTCCTGAATTTTTAGGATATTCTCTTTGGCATCGTCTCTTAATTTCTTCCTCTTCTCTAGAAAAACTTCAGTATATTCTTCTTCTAAAAGCTGGACTATCTTGAGATCTTCTTTGTTTCGCATTTTCACACCTGTCAAAAGTTCGAAGGGTGTCCATCTTGTGCTTCTGGAGGTTGTACTATTGAGTATTCTTTGTACGGCGTCAACGTGTTTGAACCATTTGATCGGTTCTTCAATTGAAAGTTTGGATAACACTGGAATCAGGGTTTTGTGCATTCTTTCTACTTGTCCATTGCCTCTTGGGATTCCTGTTGTGATTTTTAGGTGTTCAATCCCGTTTTCGCAACAAAAATCTGTAAATTCTTTAGATGTAAAAGCGGATCCTCTATCCGAGATTATCCTCGCAGGATTTCCAAAACTATTTTGTTGTTGTTTGAGTTTATTTATTGCGTCACCTGATGTCGTAGATTTGGTAGGATATAACCAAGTGAATTTTGTTTGTTGTTTGTTGTTTCTTATGCCTACACTGGCAGACCGGAGGAGTGCCAGGCCCGTCAAAGACGGCAAGAGGCGAGGGGGGTGCGCCTTCCTTGTTATTGAGCCCCATTGGGAGGAAGAATTTTGTGAATGCGTCTACTACCGTGAAGATATGCTGATAGTTCTTAGATGTTGAAGGTAACGGACCTATGAAATCAATGTGATAAGTGTATAATGGAACGTCCTCTGCTATGGTTCGTTTTGTCTCCAACTTAGTGTTTGGTTCCAGACGATTAGTTACTTCGAGATGAGTTTCGGTTTGAATTTTAGTTGAATCTGAAGTGTTCGCTAAATTAACAATTCTTGCGTAATTCACTCGAAAATTATCGCGTCTGCTCAAAACATGAATTCCGCTCTCTGATAAAGTAAGATTTAACTTATTTATGCAATCGAACCCAAGAACAATATGATCAGGTAAATTTTTTTAAACATAAACATCAGTAACAATAATGCATTCATCAATAATAATTTCAGTAGAAAAGAAACCTAGAGGATAAATGTGTTCTCCTCCTATACCCATTAAAGTCACATTATCAAAACTCAATTTTGGGGATCCAATTTCAACATAAAATTCATATTTTATCATTGACACATCACTTCCTGTGTCGATTAGCGCATTAGATCTTTTTCCGCACATTTCAACATATTTTCTTAGCTTAGTACGAGAATTAAAAGGGCTATTAATTAAAGTTCTATATACATCTCTTTTGGGACACACGTCGGCCTTGTGCCCATAATTTTTACATTTAAAGCATCTCACACCCTCAGTTTTCTTTTCACAATTTATCGACTTATGTCCATATTCATTGCAGTTGTAACATTTTATATGATTGGTGTTAGTTTGTTCAGGTCGCACGAAAGATCGAGGCTTTAATTTGTCAAAATCCCTATTGAAACGCTTCTTATATTTATCGTCTGATGTTTTCGAATCTCTATTGGTTTTTAAATGACATCGAGCCGCTTCATATTCGTCTAATTTATTGACGAGTTGGTCTATTTTCGTTATTTTCGGTAGCTCGTCTATAAAATGGTCTCGAACGTCATTGGGTATTTTTCGTTTTAGTTGATCGGTAATCATGAGTTCTTTAAGGTCTTGGTAATTTGATACTTCCAACCCACTCGTCCATTCTTCAAAGAAATTTTTCAGATCATGAGCAAAGTCATTCCAAGTAGAAGACGCTTCTTTTCTATGCGAAAGGAAATTTTGCCTAAATTGTTCCGGATTTAATTTAAAACGTTTCAACAATAATCTCTTGACATTTTCATAGTCATTAGCCTTTTCGTCAGGCTCACGCATGATAAGATTAGCCAAATCCAATGGGAGTAAACCCAACAAATGTGTAACCCATTCCGTTTTTGGTATTTCGATACGACTAATCTGTCTTTCAAATAAAGTTAAATAACAGCTAATATCCTTATTCGTCTCGTAACGGTTAATCAATTTCAATAAATCGTTATTGTATAGGCTGGTAGTTTTACCATAACTGTTGCCTTGTCCGTTAGCAGTTTCGATTTCGAGTTTCCTTAATTCGAATTCGCGGGCTTGTTTTTCGGCTTCAATTTTCTCTTCGCGTTCAGTTATAATAACGCTCAACAGATTTTTTGTTATCTCCTCGTCATAATTTTCAGAATCTATTATAAGTTTCGAGCACTGCGCTACTTTGGGATTCGCTGGCACTATTAGGCCTAATTCGTCAATCAATGTTAGCAAATCTGCTTTTCGGGCCTTAGTTAAATATGCCATGTCGTCAAGTAAAACAAAATTCTGTACTCACAGTTTCGAAAGTTCCTTCTATCCGTCTTTTCCGTCAACTCGTCTTTTGCGTCTACGCGTTTTTTCGTCTACGCGTTTTCTTTTTTGTCGTTTCAGTCTATCATCAGCACCACGTCAGGAGAAGTCATGAAACTGTTCTTGCAGATGATTAAAACACAAGTCCAGGTTTGCATAGGGAGTCAAAACATTCCGCCGGCCGGTTCAATCGTCCTTGCTTTCGGGGTCTGCTAATCCGTCATCGCTACCCTTAGTTGGAGCGGAAGGGGGGTTCACGCCCTCGTACGAAGGAGGAGAATCGTCGCGGTCGTCAACGGTTTTTCACATCCCGGCCGAGCCCCCATTTTTTGTAAGATTCGTGTTGTTCTGTTTGGTAAGGTCTATATTAAAGACTTCGAATCGTACAGCACATTGACATTTAATGAATAAATATCCACAATTATTATGTACAGTTGAGTTATATTTTAAAACAGTTCCGTCATTATCTGCAGCAGTCGTCTCTGCTCGGAAAAAATACGTCAGCTCTCAATGGCGTCCAGGGGAAAAAGTGTCTGTTCTATTAATTTTCTCGTAACTGAATACCGGAACGTGACTGGCTCCTGACAATCTTGCCTTGCATTCCTACTACAATGCAACTGACTCCTACCAGTCTCGTTGCTCTTATAATGAGTTCTTTACAGACTACAGGTCTTTACAGGTAGACCAAACTTTTTGCGATTTTTCTATCGCGGCCGAATTTTAAAATTCAATCTAGTACATTTTTAAATGAATTTAGTTATTATTGTTTTCTTTAGAATGGGAACCATACGGATATAACAGATCCCAAATTTATTTTTTCCGTGTTTTCGTTAGAACGCTTTCAGCCGAAGAACAAAACAAATAAAAAGTTTAACTGGAGTAATGTAGTTTTTTTTTTCTTTCTCCTATATTGTTAGAGTAAAAATTTCCACGGATTTAAAATCTGTGGAATATTTCACATTAGATCGTTACTTCAAAATATGATTTTCTTTCAGTAAATATGTAATTACGAAATTGAAAATATTTTTTGTTTTCGCAAGATATTGTGACGTTACGACAACCTTCTCGTTCGAGAAACCAATTTCCTGCTCTCATACATTTCCATCCAAGAAAATAAAATAAAAATTGAAAGACTGCCATTTTTTAGTTCTTTTTTGAAAAATAGGGATTGTTAAAGATGAATTAAAAATTTCAACGGATTTGAATTTTGCGAAAAATTTGACACCTGATAGACACCTTGTACATTTGATATTTTCTTTAAATACGTTTTCAATTAAATATTTATATTTGCATAGGAGATTGTGACGTCACGCCGATTGTATCTCTTCGAAATTCAAATTTACCCGCATTTTCTTTTTTGTAAACTCGGGATTATTAAAGATAGATTGAAAATTTCAACTGTTTTTAAATCTGCTTCGCAAGCCAACAGAACGGGCCACGCCGCGATGTCTGTTATCCAATAGGCTGTGAATTCCCATTTGGTTTGCGTAGCAAACCAACATCACGATCAACGCCGTTATGGCTGTTATCCAATAGGCTACAAATTTCGCAAACCAAATGGGAATTCGTTACAATCACCGCGAATTAGCGAGCAGTGGCCACGAAAATAACTGTCACTGGCAACGCAGAGCTGGCCAAGCAGATCGGCTCATCAAGATCTGGTCGATTTTCCCCATGGTTTCACATCAACATTCTATTGCCACTTTTTGACAAAGACGAGATATAGTCAGATTTTTTTTTCTATTGACGTGGTGCCTCATTCTTTGCGATATGGACAGTTTTTCCAATAACAAAATCACTCTTTACGCCAAATACCACAAGAAGGATTAAAATGACTTCAACTTAGCAAATCACGAATACAAAGAAGTCAATGCAAAATGTTACCTAATAAAAGAATCGAAGTCCTTCACTACCTTTGCAGCCCAGTCAAAGCCGGCAATTTTGAAGAACTCGAAGAGCTTCCTCAACCCTGGAATCATAGTTGTCGCCATTGAAACACTTAAATAATGCAAGCTAGCATAATTGTAATCCACAGAGAGTTGGATTTTGTCAGCCTCCTGGACTTCCTTCAGCCTACGCCCTATCAGGAGCGAGAGAATGTTCGAAACAACAGACGTGCATAGGTCATGAGAAATGTCAAAAGCCTGCCCCTTCGTAGCTCTTAGTTTCTTCGTCAAGTTGATTGTCTCTTCCTAGAATGAAAAACATGTTCGTTTATATCTTGTCCTATTTTACATTTATTATGGTGCTGGAAGTACTACGTGTTCTTGAACACCCTGCTATATTTTCAACCAAATTTTCTTCTACTAGGAGACTCCGTTCCCTGCTCGCTTACGCTCGTCAACCCCCGGGGACTCCTATTTTGTTTGATTCGCAAACCAACACTCTTTTCACAGATCCCCTTTGGTTTGCTTCGCAAACCAACATTCCTTTTACAGAATGAATCTCCTGGAGAGCGAAACTATCTGAATAATTCGTATAATCCTGATTTGACTTTCCGGTTTATGATTCCACAGCGAAGGCTTCGCCCCCTGCTCGCTTACGCTCGCCGACCCACGGGGATTGCTACGCAATCCCGTTTGGTTTGCTTCGCTAACCAATACTCCTTTCGCAAGTGATTTCATTTTTTTACTTTAACACTTAATTCACACTAAACTTAATGCTGCATCAGTAAAAAAACCTTCTGCATCATGTTCCCTGTACAATTTTAAGTAAACCGTGTTAATCTCCTAACTTTACGATCTGTACTTCGAACTTTCTCGGAAAACCGTCTGAAAACAGAGTGAAAAAAGCGAGACTTTTTCCTCGCCAAATAAAAAGAAAGCGTTTTTCTGGCAACTGTTGCTACGATAAATTCATATCTGGCAAACCCGATGCTAAAAAATACAACCCTTATCTGAGTGAGGAGCATGCTCCGCGAACTAAAAAATACGAAATTTGTGTGACCAACTTTTGATTACATCGAATTTATTTATGAACCAATTTAAAAAATAACTGTACAGTAAGAAAGTGTACATTCTGAGGTATACTGCGATATTTTCAAAATTAAAAACTCATAGTAGTAATACATAGATATGACAGTTTTAGTTTTGTATCGGAAATTACGATCTGAAAGTTCCGAAAATGTATGGCCAACTTTTTATTGCATCGACTTTATTTATTAACCAATTAAAAAAATAACTGTACCATAAGAAAGAGTACAATGTAAGGTATTCAGTGATATTCTCAAATTAAAAGAATAACAGTATTAATCTGTAGATATGACGGTTATAAAAAAAGTAGGTAAAATATCCAAAGATTCCGAATTTTGTATGACCAACTTTTTATCCCATCGAACGTAACATAGCATGAGGGATGTTTGCAATCTCACGTTTGATAGAATATCCCCTCAACCAGAAATCCATAGGAGTGAGGTCAGGGGATCTAGGAGGCCAAGGAAATGGAAAATGGCGTGAGATGATGTTCAAGAAACCTGCGAACAGACGTCGCCATATGTGGAGGTGCGCCATCTTGAAAACAAACAATGTCATTCAGTGCATTTCGCTACAACAATTCTTTTATGACGTAGTTTTGAAGCATGTCTGTATAGCGTGAGCCTATCACAGAACATGTTACAAACCCCGTCGGTGCCGCTTCCTCAAAGAAGTACGGGCCGAGAACAATTGTACCTGCAATGCCGCACCATACAGTAACTTTGTCGTCGTATAAAGGTACTGGTGCCACTGCGTGCGCATTCGTGTCTCCCCAGTGCGTCGTAATCGTTCGTTCATAATATGCGAAGAGGCCAGTCGTTATCACCAATATATCGGATAAGGAATTCATTTGCAAAGTCGATACGTTGTTGATGTAACATTTGGACGAGCTGGTACCGGTATGGAAACATGCAGAGCACAGTAGCTTTAGAATCGATGTTTTCGGCATATCCAATACACGAGCTGTACCTCTTGCAGTTTGCATATGCCCTGAAGTCACTGTGTGATGCACTTCCCTAACAGCGTTCTCAGGAACAGTTGGTCGTCCGGATCGCAGTCTATCCCATTTGCAGCCAGTTTCTTCGAATTTCTTTGCTAAATCACGCAGAGCTTTCGGGCTACATAGGCCACATATTTGGCGATGGTTTTGACGGTAAACACGCAAAGCTTCCGCGGCATTCATCTCATTTTGATAGTAGAGTTTTACCAATTCCCCACGAACTTTCGCTGACAGAGTCATTTCGTTGGCATGTGCGAACTCCCGACTGAAGATCTGGCTGAATATCTGGCAAAATGCGTTCTGTGGTTGGCGTCTTGCCTGCGACATATGCAAATTTCCTCCGTGGGCCCCGATCTAGGTTTTGTTGGCCTTTAGCAGAGATGTTTTTCGTGTATGCATAACGCTTCCGTTTTTTGTGATAAACGTACCGTTCCAACGCTCTTTAGGGTTTTCGCATGCGATGAGCATTTTGAGACGGGAAAAAGTGGGCGTAGCCTTTCGAAAATTTCCAGTTTCTCTACCTATAACCGTAATCGTGAGTTGTCGTTCTCGTAATCCCGAGCTCATACATCTGAATAACTATATCTGAAATCTCATCTCGATCGGTTGAACGGAACGGCCGCTAGAGGTTCATATATCGGTCAAGTTTTTTTATGACCACCCTGTATACATAAATTTTTACACTAGTAGATAGTTTTATCACAATACAATCACACAGAATGTAGCAGTGGCTGAATTTTATAGATGTTGGTACTATTATTGCCAACAGCTGGTAGGTAGGTATTTTAATTGGCGACGCTCCGAGATCAAACCTCACGGACCACGTAATTTTGAAGCACTGTCGGATGACGAGGTCACACCTGTGATTGTATCTAACCTTCCACACCACGACAACGAGAGGACATCTGAGGCTTCGACAGATTTAACGTGCACTAGCCCCTTTGTATACGACGGTCTTTGGTTAGGTTCCAACAACGTGGTAAAGGCATTGTGATGTTATTTTTGTTATTTAAAATTTATGATGAGATAATAGTTGATGTAATATGAAATTGTGTGATTTTTTAACTGTCAGAAGTTGATTCCTGATTTCCTAAATATAGGAAGAGGACTTCTGGTGAAACCGAGGCTTCTCATTATTAAAAGGGTGATTTCTTATAAAAACTGGTGTAAATAATTTTTTAGAGTACAACCTGGGGGTTCAAGAAGAAATAGCTGATAGTGTCCTTTTTAGATGATAGAGAAAGTACTGATTATTTCTACGAATGTTCTGATGCCAGACTCGAACCAGGAGACCGAAGTATGTTGGCTTTTTACAAACTTGAAGGTGGTGTGGGAACAGTGGAAACGACGGCCACTTCCATAGTCTTATATTATAAAATAAGAGATGCACTATTTAATCTGGGCGTTTCTCAAGATAAATGTACCTGTTGAAGACAACCTGGATATCACTGGAATTGGTACTGGAACACCAATCATCCACTTCAGAACTCGACCAGAGTTTTCATGATGAGAAGGGAATTCGGGATATGATTATTTTGTAACTAATCGATTGGAGATGCTCAAACTAAAGAAGGACGGATGAGATACTTACTTGTCCAGGATTACACGTATCGGTGCAAGTGGTACAAATGATGACGATAAGGTATACAAAGTACTTTCTTTTTGTATTTCCTTTGTGTCAAGAAAAAGCAGAAGTAAACGCCTTGCCTTGCAAGAAAGATTTTGAAGTCCATCGTTCAAATATTTAGCACGATGTCTTTGTAGGTTGATCAGTCTCCCATAAAAGAAGAAACAACATGTCGATTGAGCGGTTGTAGGAGGATGACCGTAGATAAAAATGAGTTGAAGAAAATATAAACCTTTCTCTTCAAGGTTAAAGGAATAGAAGATTATGGACGTGCCCTTCTATATCATATATAAGGTATCATTGAAGACATAATAGCTCTAGAAGCCAGAATATCTCTGACGGTTATCAATGATCAATAAATTGCAGTATGTATTCGTTACTCGTAAGTAAGAAATATGTCGAAATGGCGGTTCTCCGACGACGTACGAGGAAAATCAGCACCCACTCCGGGACGGCATCATCCAAGATTTGCACTTCTCAAAAATAAAAAAAGAGGGGGGTGACTATGCGATCCAAAAAAAACTCGAAGAAATATAGATGACTGAGAATAATCCGCAAGGACAGCGGAACCGCAGGAACTTCAATCCTCTGTCAATAGAGCGTGTTTCCGTAAGATCCGCACATTCACCTCTAACAAAAATAGGACCGACTCTCTCACGATCTTCCCACGCGAAAATCAGTGAAAGAGTGAGTATTTTCACGCCAAACCTTAATTTTGTAAAGCGGGAAAAACCTAAGATTTCCTCGTCAATTGGGCCTCCAAAATTCCATATTTAATGATTCCTCTCCATCTGAAACTTCGCCCAAATCCGCCCACTGGCAACCCCACTATGCGTCCTCTTTTGGTTCAAGTGAATGCTCACACCGACTTGGAACAACAATCAAAATCATCATGAGATCTTAATGTATAATCCTATAGAAGTTCCGAAGCTGTATGAGGAAAAATAATGAAGACTAGGGGGCCTGCCCCCTGCTCGCTAACGCTCGCCAACCCCCGGAGGATTGCTTCGCAATCCTCATTGGTTCGCTGCGCGAACCTATGCTCGCTTCGCTCGCCTCAATGAAGACATATGTCCTAGCAGAAGGGATTGTTTACAAAATATGTTACCACAAAAATGTCTTTCAAATCTAAATTTGCTGTTTTTCAGAAAAAATATATACAGTATCTCTAAAATCAGAATTCAAATGAAAACTTTGTGCAAATTTTGACTCGAAATGTGAGCGTTGCTTTGGAAATTGAATACCCAGCATGTTGTTTGTGTGTACATTTTCCCAGCACTCAAACGACACACACTTTTTCATTGAGTTTGTTGCCGAAAGTTGTAGTGCAAACGTCTTGTTGAACTATAATTGTTGGCCCTGAAAAGGACCGTTTTTTAAATGGCCCTGTAAAGATCCTCCGCTTTCTTTGATTTCTATTATAAACTAACTGCAACAGCTCATTAAAATTTCTTTTTTTTTTCAATAAAATTTCATCCGATACCGCTATAAATTCAATCGATGCGCGAGACTTCGCGATAAACAAACAATCGTACAGTGTTGCCAAAACGCGATTGCAAATAACGTCTTTTTTGCGTGCCACGTAAGAGAATTATATATATAGATAATTCCCTTTTGATGATTGAACCGTTGAAGAAATTTTGGCAAGTGATGGAACCCCTAATTCGCCTGTGTGCTTCTTGGAAGATTTCTCCCTCTTCCTCGCTTCAACAGAGGGAATCTCAGCCTGTGCAATTCTAAGTTCTAGCTGAGACGAAAAGCATCTTCAGAAAGCGTTCGTTTCTGCCAGTTTTGGGAGTCAAAATTCGTAAAAATCGTGTTGTCTGGGTAATTTTGAGGCCTCGTGTAGGTGCGGTGATGATTATACAGAGGCTGTTCACACATTTTTTAGACAATGTATATTGTATTCGCAAAACTAAATTACATACAATTCTTGTGTTTTAAATATTCTATTTGATAGTCTTATTCTGAACTATCTTTCGACACCGTAATTTCCAGGATAATAATGCCTTTTGAAGTGTCAGAAGAGGTATTCTATCCCATTCCTCCTGAACAGCTTTCCAGAGTCCTGTAAGGGTTATGGGACGACGTTTGGATAATGCAGATTTTAAAAGTCCGAAAGCACAAAAATCCATAGGTGATCAGGAGATTTAGTAGGGATATCAGTGAAGGGTATGGCCTTGATACCGGTTTTTTGTTCCATTTCTTTTAGGAAATTCACAGTGGATTTTTATGTGTGACTGATAGCTTTGTCTTGATGGAGTTCCACAGATTGATGGCACTGTGGGTAAAGCGATGGTATTTCATTCAGAAAAATTGGCGATAAAATATGTTCCTGATAGTATTTGGAGTTAATCTTGACATTTTTTTCCACTCGCTTTATTTTTAACTTGCCATTATATGAAAAAAAAAAACCAGCAACAATCATAAATCCCTTAGAAAAACTTTATTTGGATTCCGTGAACCATGTACTTAAATATTTCTCTCCCCTTTTCTGATAATAAATGGCTCTTTTTTTGCTGCAATATTTAAATACACCCATGATTCATCATGACAATTTTTTTCCATTTTTCTTTTGATAAGTGTTTCTCATATAGAATTCGGCAGCGTGTCCTGCGTTCAACGATATGCTTTGAAGAAAGTCGATGCACATTGTGTTTTTCGCTTTCTTAAGAAATAAATCAACTTTTATAATTTTGTTTACAGTGAACACTGAGCATTTTAATGATTTTGCAACTGTCCTTTGACTAGGGGGATTTTTTTTAACATTAAAAAACGTACCTTTGCAATAGTCGAAGATGTCCGTTTCTTCCTTGGATACTTGTTTGGAATTTTTGTCCCACTTGAGGCTCCAATTTGACGTTTTTTTTCTTTCTTGTTGACGATATTACCTATCGACGTTTTAGATATCACAAAACCATGACTCTCACATCGTTTTTGGATAACGGAATAATAATATTTCTCTTCGGAAAGAGCATAAATATAGCCTTCGAACCACTGTTTCGTTAAAAACGCCATTTTGAATAAAAACAAACCTCTCAAGCCGCATACGATAATTTTAACTTTTAAAAACATAGTACAACTGCAATTATTTCTTTTGAAGCAAACGATTTTTTATTACCGCTAACCAAAATTGTCTAAAAAATGTGCGAACAGCCTCTGTAAATATAACGTTTTCAATTAACGTTACAAGCACCTACCATGTTGTGTGATTTTCGACTTGCGTATGATTTACAGTTCAAAGTTTCTCAGTGATGAGACCCGTCTTTGCTGGCATTAGAAGATATAAATAAGTATGCAATAAATTACAACCTATCTTACTCGTTAAAACGTACCATAATGAGATCTTCCCAATATCCCTTTCCGAGGCCGATATCTCGAGTTGCAGTGCGGCAGAATCTCCGTTGCTCAATCCATGTTTCGCCATTGTGAACATGGAACCCTGAAACATTATCTGAGATTCATAAAAAACATTAATACTTGTATTTTTTTCCCATGCGCGGATCTGTTAGGTTCTTTATACAAAGGACGTTCCATAAAAACTGAGAGTAAAATCATAAAAAAATCAAGAAATATATTTACATAAAAAAACCATCATTATTTTTCAAAATACCTTCCCTCAGATGATATGCAACGGTATAATCGTTCAACTCACTTTTCAAAACAAGTAGAGAAGCCTCTTTTTGAAAGCTGTTTCAAAGAACCCTACACTGATCAAATAACTTCAAAATCTGTATTCAATTTTCTACCACGGAGATTCTCCTTCAACGTCGGAAACAGTCAGAAATCGCATGGTGCGAGATCTGGACTGTAAGTGAGATGTGGCATGATTTTTTTAGTACATTTACTAAGATATTGCTGAACAGAAGTAGCGACATGCGGGCGAGCATTATCGTGATGCAATGTCCAATTCCCTACCAGTTCATGTCGCTTTCTCGATATGTGTAGTCGCAGAAGTTTCAAAACTGAAATATAATATTCACCATTTACAGTTGTTTTTGGATGCACAGCATGCTGATAGATTACACATTTATGCTCAAAGTAAATAATTATCATGACCTTTCCTGCAGATTTGGTTTGTCGTATTTGTTTCGTAGGCGGAGAATCAGTGTGTTTCCATGCGCTTGTTGCGGGGACTTGGTAAGAGGATCAAAATGATGAACCAAGTTTCATCACCTGTTATTACAGTCCTTAGGAAATTTGGATCATTTTGATGCATCTGTTTCCACTTACAACATTGGTGAATTATTGTTTGCATTTTTTCTTTTGTAAGGTGATGAGGGACCCATCTGGAACAAACATGGAGAAGCTGTAAGTTGTTCCGTAGAGTGCGAAATATCAACGATTTCGAAATGTTAGTTGCTGCCGGTATCTACTCACGTCATTCGCCGATTTTCTTGCAAGATTGCCCACACAGTGTTAACATTTTGTTCATTCACAACACTTTCTGGTCGTCCAGGCTTAGGAGCCAGTTTTGCAGACAAACGTCTTTTTTTGAAATCATCATGTCATCTAAAAATTGTAGACTCACCAAAACATTTGTCTTTGTAAGCTTCTTTCATTAACTTAACTGTTTCAAGAGCTGTTTTGCCTAAACAATAGAAAAATTTTATGGCAGAACGCATTTCGTTTTTTAACTTTGAATCACTCACCTCTATTTCTGTAGGGCAAATAAAATCAGTTATTTAAACAGGCACGAAACTAGGAAAATAAAATCGTCTGCTTCGTTTAGAACATTTATAATTATACAGTTAACAGTTTAATAAAATCGTCTGCACTTTTACTTTTTAATTTCGCGGTGTTGCCACAGTTTAAAAAAATTTACTCTCAATTTTTAATGTTTGCCCTTTTTTAAAAAGTAAATGTTATAACAAGCAAAATGTCGATTTTGTATGAAAACTGCGCCAGAAAGAAGGATAAAATAATAGAGCTGATAGAAAAAGTTTCAATTTAAAAAAAGTAACGCTTTACTATTAATCACAATCAGATGTGTTATTTGCTGTATCTTCTGAATTTTATTTAAAAACATGTATGCAGTATTAACCTCTCAGACGGTTGTCCCAACAAGTCATCTCGTCAACCTGAATATCTTAGTGGACGAGATATCTCGGAAAACTCCATATATATTTATGTAAAAATATCTGCAATGCAAAAATTACGAGGTTAAGGAAAGCACTGACCAGATCTTAGTCTAGTCGTCATCGGAATATCTCTATACCTTGATGACGGGAGTAAAATTTATCAGAATTTGATGAACGAGATATATTGAGGAAGCAAATTGGAGGGTTAAAGGGTCTAGATATGGGTCGAGATATTTCTAATAGAACGTCTTACCTGACTTGGATATGAAATCGAAGATGTTAGGGGCTCTGTCTTGTGCTCCTGGGTGACCTAATACTTCCTTCATCACATCGTACTTATTCAGAACGACGGTGTATTTGGTTCCTAAATACAAGCTAACAAATACAAATTAGAAATGATGACTAAATCCACAAATAACAATACAACAACTTCCTTAGGGTATTTATAAATACTAGGGGGCCCGCCCCCTGCTCACTCACGCTCGCCAACCCCAGGAGGATTGCTTTGCAATCCTCATTGGTTCGCTGCGCGAACTTATGGTCGCTTCGCTCGCATCTTTGAAGACATGTGTCCTAGCAGAAGGAATTGTTTACAAAATATGATATTCCAAAATAATATTTTTCAATTCTAAATTTTTTTTTGCTGTTTTTCAGGAAAGATATATACAGTACCTATGGAATCAGAATTCAAATGAAAACTTTGAGCAAATTTTGACTCGAAATGTGAGCGCTGATTTGGAAATTGAATACCCAGCATGTTGTTTGTGTGTACATTTACCCTGCACTCGAGACACTCACGCTTTTTTATTGAATTTGTTGTCGAAAGTTGTAGTGCAAGCGTCTTGTTGAACTATAATTGTTGGCCTTGAAAAGGACCTTTTTTAAAATGGCCCTGAAAAAATCCTCCGCTTTCTTTGATTTCTATTAGTAACTGCAACAGCTCAACTAAAAAAAAAAAATTTTCAATAAAATGTCATCCGAAAACGCTATAAATTCAATTGAAGCGCGAGGCTTCGTGATAAACAAACAATCGTACAATATTGCCAAAACTCGATAACAAATAACGTTTTTTTTGAGTACCACGTAAGAGAATTATATATACAGGGTGGTCCCGAATACATGGTACAAACTTTAATGGTAGGTAATTGTAACAATGATTTATTGTATAGGAATGTATAGTCGCAAGTGACGCGGTGAGGCGTAAACAGGGGAAATAAAAGGAAAGAGAAATGGAGTGATCGGTTGGTATCATTGCCGGTAGAGGGCAGTAGATGTCTAGCCGCTGTTGAACATGATGCATCGCAGTAGGGAAAAACGCCATTCACAATTGTGCTGCCGTAGACGATGGGTGACTTTACGTATGCAGAAAAAGCAGACATGCATTACATGTACGGCCGTGCAAATGGTAACGGCAGAGCTGCGTTACGAATGTATCGCGCGGAGTATCCTGATCGACGAATGCCGGATCATAGAATTTTTCAACGGTTACATCGTCAACTTTGTGAAACAGGTGCGTTCGACGTCAACAGACATGGCGCTGGTCGAGTAAGAGCTGTACGCACTCCAAGGCTGGAAGAAAGCATCTTGAACATTGTGGCTGATAGACCCGAGTCAAGCACAAGAACTGTTGCGCGTGACGTAGGTGTGAGTCATCAGACTGTATGCAGAGTGTTAAACGAAAATCGCTTACACCCCTTCCATTTTCAGAAAGTACAAGCATTGAATCCGGCAGATTATCCTCGCCGCGTGAACTTCTGCCTGTGGGTGATGCTGCAATGTGCGTTGCAGCCGGATTTCGTAAATTATGTGCTATTTACAGATGAAGCGACATTTTCACGCGAGGGTGTCTTTAATGCGCACAATTCCCATGTGTGGGCAACCGATAATCCACATGCAACGCGTCGACATGCGTTTCAACAACGTTTCAGTATTAATGTGTGGGCTGGTATTGTGAACGACTTTTTGATTGGCCCATACTTACTACCCACGCGGCTCACTGGCGGAAGCTATCTTATTTTTCTGAAAGAAGTGTTACCACAACTGCTGCATGATGTTCCGATCGCCATTCGTAACCGCATGTGGTTTCAGCACGATGGGGCGCCAGGACACTTCAGCATTGATGTACGGAATTACCTGAATGCCACGTTTGGTACTCGATGGATTGGGCGTGGTGGACCAGTCCATTGGCCACCCCGATCTCCCGATTTATCGAGCCTCGATTACTTTTTATGGGGACATCTAAAGCATCTTGTTTATGAGACTCCAGTTGACTCAGATGAGGATCTCGTCGCTCGCTTATCTGTAGCTGCTGCAGGTGTGCGTGAAATACCAGGCATCTTTGAACGTGTACGCCAATCGCTCCACCGACGCTGTCAAGCATGTATCGATACTGGTGGACGCAATTTTGAACAATTACTGTAAACATGACACTTGTCAACAACGCTTTCAGTAAAATCTTTGTTTTTCCTTTCGGCCGTTATTTCCCCTGTTTTCGCCTCACCGCGTCACTTGCGACTATACATTCCTATACAATAAATCATTGTTACAATGTCCTGTACCTACCATTAAAGTTTGTACCATGAATTCGGGACCACCCTGTATAGATAAGTACAAGCACTGGCAAAACTACTTTTGAACATGACCAGGCGCTTCACAATGAAGTGATCATCTACAGAAATGTCTGTAAAAGTTCTACTTCTCACTGACCGAGTAAGCCTGGTTGGTAGGATGCGGCTTGGTAACCCGAGGGTTGCGTGTTTGAAACAGGATCACACACAAAGATAGTCATGAACATGAGGACGGATGCACATTCACTCAGTTGTGGCCCCTAAGTCCTCTCTTTGTAGTGGTATGGAATTTTGGAGAATGAAAATGCCAGCTCAGGTGTTGACCTCATCATCTGTGGTTCAAAATGACGAGGTGTCCTCGGGATTGATCGCGAACAGTTGTCAAAAACCTGACGTGTTGCTCCACTGCGACGTTAATTCAACAACCTACTTACTTATGTCTACAGTGTACTATCGTGAAAAGCTTTTAACTTGTCAACTTACAGCTATTTGATAAGTTTTAGCATTGAGTTATAAAGTTCCGAAGAGGTATTAAGAAGTTCATCCGAAACTTTGAAGCCCGTGTGCGAAGTATTGTTTCTAGATCTATATATATAATTCTCTTACGTGGCACGCAAAAAAGAAGTTATTTGTAATCGCGTTTCGGCATCACTGTACGATTGTTTGTTTATCGCGTAGTCTCGCGCATCGATTGAATTTATAGCGTTATCGGATGAAATTTTATTGAAAAAAAAAAGGAAATTTTAACGAGCTGTTGCAGTTAGTTTATAATAGAAATCAAAGAAAGCGGAGGATCTTTTCAGGGCCATTTAAAAAACGGTCCTTTTCAGGGCCAACAATTATAGTTCAACAAGACGCTTGCACTACAAGACGCTTGCACGGCAACAAACTCAATGAAAAAGTGTGGGTCGTTTGAGTGCTGGGAAAATGTACACACAAACAACATGCTGGGTATTCAATTTCCAAAGCAACGCTCACATTTTGAGTCAAAATTTGCACAAAGTTTTCATTTGAATTCTGATTTTAGAGATACTGTATATATTTTTTCTGTAATATAGCAAATTTAGATTTGAAAAACATTTTTTTTTGGTAACATATTTTGTAAACAATTCCTTCTGCTAGGACACATGTCTTCATTGAGGCGAGCGAAGCGAGCATAGGTTCGCGCAGCGAACCAATGAGGATTGCGAAGCAATCCTCCGGGGGTTGGCGAGCGTTAGCGAGCAGGGGCCAGGCCCCCCTAGTTTTAGATAATACCTGTGGTGCTGCGCGGAATCCTGCAACTTCCATTGGATTCATAAGATGACTCACACATGGCATGAACCAATGCCATGTGAGCGGTGGTAGCTCTGAGAATCTGAAATTACTTTACAAGTGGCATTTCACTCTAAGACTCCAGCCACTAAAATGTAGTAAATAGTCTTTTAGTTTAGTAGTTTATATTATCTGTACATTTTAAAGATGGAAGTTAATCTTGTGTAGGAATCATTCTATATCCAAACCCCCGCTCTCGACAATTGTGGACCCGGACGTGATTTGAACACGAAACCTCGCTGACTCACGACTAATCTATTGCATACTCATAAGATTTGTCACAAATTATTGATAGTTAACATCCTTTTTTTACCTTATACGGCTTCTTATTTCTGTAATATTTAATTTTTTCTGTTGTTTTTGATGCACATGAAAAAATCTTGAATAATCGTGTATTTTGCTTCCCTGGAAGCGGATTTTTAAAATAAATTAAGTTTCAACAATAACGCCAGAGTGAACTATCAGATGATTTATAATTTTTTGACCCATCCGGTGCTTTTGTAGACGGATCTTGATCTCGTTATTATCAAACAATTTGCGAAATCTTTATGATGAGATATCTCGTCGCAAAACTGACCAGATCTTGATTGTTGAGATAGGTCGTCTTTAGAAGAAAAACCGACCATATGATCATATCTTCTTCAAAAATATCGCCAATATACTGATGACGAGTTATCTAGTTATTGAAAAAAAATTAGTTATTTGCTTTGTTAACGACATATCACGTCAGAATCACATGGAGGGTAAATACTTTTACTATTTACCACAGCTGTGTGTTACATATGCCTATCACGTGCTGTATTTAATACTCATTGTTGTTTGAAACTTTCATGTCATTTTTAACCCTCCAAGAGATATTCTCAACAAGTCATTTTGTCATTAGCAAAATTTACCAGATCTTAGTGAACTAGATATATCGTCATCAGAAGAAAACTGACCAGGTCAAGATCTCGTTATAATAAAAATAGACTATATCTTGATAGCAAAATTGCTCAGATCTTGATAGATAAGGTATCTAGATTTGGTAATTTGGTAATTTTTTTTAGTTAACGTCGTACTAGAGCAACACAACGAGCTATTGACGACGGTCCGGTATCAGTCCCTTAAGGGAAAGATCCGAGGACAACATCTCGTAATTTTGAACCACGGTCAGATGAAAAAGAAACACCTGAGCTGGCACCCCACTCTCAGAACTTCCACACCAACCCAACTTGAAAGGTGTCTAGAATAAAACAATAGGTTCAGTGTTCTGAAAACCGAGATAAAGAGATAAAAATAGTAGTAAAAAACGTGATAAAATCATTCATTGTCAAATTGGCATTGAAGTTTAGTTTGTTGCATCTGAGAATTGTTATCATTTATGTTTTAGTACTTTGAACCAATCTGTGGGATCTATTCGCAATATTTGGTTATTAGAGTTCATTCGCTTGTGTTTTGAAGCTAGGCAAACGTATGAGATAAAAAGAGGAACAGGAAGACATGTGCGAGTCATTCAGGTTGAACATTGTTAAAATGATATTTCTGTTTATCTGTTCTTTCTAAGTCATCAGTCCATTTACGACAGCGATAATAAATCTGTGGTTTCGATGAGTAATATATCTATGGTCAAGATAAGACTAAAACTCTACTTTTCAGAAGTGCGTTTATACGTTTTACTATTTTCTTGTAAATCTAGTTTTTGTAATAATTTAATTTCATTGCATTATTTCTACTCTTTTTTCATGCACAATAGATATCAACTTCTTCGTAACGCCTAAGGCCCCAAATCCACCAACAGACGCACTTATCACATTTATGCCAAATTTCGACATATCCAGCTATTTTTCTTGACAAGGCTCAAAATACGTCGCGCAAACCGCGGCAAATGCCGTGAGCTTTGTTTAAATCGCCGTGACGTTCAACTGTTCTCACGTTAAGTTTTGCTGCGAATATTTGAAACCGAATGTTTCATTACTTCTCTTTCAAATACTAGCTGTATAAAAACTTTTTAAGAAAAAACTAAATTATTTAATGAGGATAAGTGCGGATGGTTTTTCGCTTTCAGATTTTAAGGCTGATCAAGCAGTTCAGATATAGTTTCGTGCATGTGATCGCAGTCCTTGCTTTTAGCTATGCAGTTATGAAACAACTGCAATTTTCTCTAGCCTAATTAGTGACTGATGCCTTCGTAAACTTGATAAGGAAATAAACGTGTCTACAATTTATTATATTCGAGTGGATTAAATTTAATCTCTGTTGTATTTTAGGGTTTCGTATGAAATTGCAGAAAGCTTACAAGAAAAGTGAAGCATTCTTTTTCTTCTCAATGCATTATTTATTCAAATGTTTTAAAGTTTACCAAACATTTGCGACTGAATTTTGCCGTTATTACGGAAATTTTAGGTTTTGTCATGAGCTGAATAGTTTTTGCCTCCAGCTTATAAAAGCTCACAGTAATATTTGCTGCCAACTTCAAAATCTTATTTTTAGCCCTGCCCCACCACAGATATATAATTAGAATAATTACCAGGCGTTTCGTGGGTTGAATTGATTAAATGTTGGTTAAAAAGTGATTGGGCCAATCGCTTTTCTTTCATAGAAAATGCAAAAATCATTCAAGTGTACAGAAAATATTTTTTGAACCTTGTTTTAGCTTTTTTCGTAGCATCTATAATTTACTTCTGACTCAAAATTATGCATCAAGTGCGAGAGACAGAGAACTATTCTAAGACCACGGGTGTACTATGATATACGAGGTCATTTCGTCAACTATTCCGACATTTGACTGTCGTATGTTGCCTTTAGCATACATTTGAGTAAGTCACACCTGAGCTGGCACCCCTCTCTCCAAACTTTCACACCACGCCAACTTTTGGACATTTGTGGACACAAAACATTTTACGTGCACCAGCCCCCTATGTACAACTTGTTCTTCGGTTGAATTCGAATAGGTAGCCCCCTAACTTCTAGTCCTTTATTCTTCCAACGGTATTCCAAACATCTACAGGAGGTCATCAACATCGAAACTGCAATTCAACGGGTATAACCCTAAACCATCCATTGAAAAGCGTGCCGATTTTTGCAAGCGCCATCTGATATTTGTCTCGTAGAAATTTAAAAATTACATATTTCATGCTTTGAGGGATGATAGAACGACAGTCGTCCCTCTATGTCCAAAAAGGTGAAGGCTAGGTCGGTAGGTCATTGAATTGATGTCACACTGGAGCAACACAACGAGCTATTGGCGACAAATAGACGGCGGTATCAATAAGTGGTCCAGAAACAACTCCGAAAGGAACGATTTGAGTTCCGTACCTCGTAATTTTTTAACAACTAGTTCAAAACGTCAGATAGTACCCCATTCTCCAAACTCCCAAACCACGCGAACCTGAGGAGATTTAAAGCCACTACATATTGAACGAACTAGCACTCTCCTACTGCATGGTCTTTGGTTGGATAAAGTTTTGAGCTTGCAACCATCCGGTTCTGACATGACTCTACCAACTGTGCTAGTGCTGCCGTGGAGATAAAGTGTTTTAAGGATAAAATAAATGCATAATCTTACATTTACGATTTTCATGGCACGGAGAGTTCTAGGTGAGCAATGAAACATACTGTGCACATTCCTTAAAAGCAAAGAGGGCTAAGTTTTGTTGTGCTCAAAACATACATTCATAGGCTTTGTCCATAAAAAGTTTTTCCAACACTGACCAGACCTCTCCAATTTTTCTTCTGGGCTTCGTTGATGGTCAAATAAGGGTTCTATAGATATCGTGATCTAGTGCTGAACCTCTTTAGAGTGTTTGAACTCAGACTTGGTCTAGCTGTTTGTATAACACTTAAGGAATGAACAAGAAAACCCAAGAAACACACCGCAAACAGTATGTTTTTCCACATTGCATTCAAATGTTAAAAGTTTGACTGTACATTGTATGAAAAGTCATTATGGCATACTTAGCAATGAATAGGCGGACCAATTTACTAAGCCTGGGAAACAGTTGCCCAAATCTAAATCCTCCTTACCTCCTATACAACATCTAGAGACTTAAATTCATTCACCTATAAAAACTGATAGACTCTCAATCTATAAAGAGGTGTCTACAAGAAAGAACTGGAATGTTTTATTGAGGTATAAATTTGGTGTCTCAGGGTCCTTGCCCAGAGCTGTAGGAGTCGCTTGCTTTTGACTACTTTCCCGAGATCTCAAGAACATCACTAAAATTCCTAACAATAGAATTTCAAATACTGCTGGAACCTTTATTAGCTAGATTTTTTTTACTACAAAACGCTATTCGGTTCTTCATAGATTGATGGATGATAGACCGATGACAAGTATAGGGTATAAAAAGAACTTCCAAGAATTCGTGCATTTAAATGCAGAATCATTATTACATCATTAAATTGGTTCTCAATATTATAATGACTTAAATTAACAGAACTTGTTAATCTAGGTATATGGCAAGTTCACATTTCTGGTTAAACATGTTAATGAATAACTTAATGGAAAATAGTCTTACCCAATGACATCGCCATATTTCTTACTCATTTGGTTCAGCGTTTTGTGAGGCTCCTTTCCTAAAAATGGCAGATACCCCCAGATGGGTATTCCTATGGGACCAGGGATAGGTTTGTCATTTTTCCCTCTTGGTGGGGTCACACTTCGCACTAAAATCCAGGAGATAATACCTAGGAGTACGAGCAGCAGTACTTGTGTTGTCGTGAAGAAATTGAAGTTCAGATATGGAAACACAGAAGTTGAATCCATCGCAGCAGTGGGACTAGTAGTGTTCGCAGTTCAGATTTAAAGGAAGGAAGAAATTCTGAAAGGATTTCTGAAATTATCTGAATATCAGTGTTATCAAAGGAAGATTTAAACCTTGAGAGTTGTTCCAGAAATATTTATTTTCAACTTATCTTTTGTGTTATCATTATATCAAAGGATGAGTGATAAAACTGAGCTTTGTATTCAAATTTTGAATAAATAGGTCAGTATACGATCTAAAAAATGAACAGAAAAGATTCTTTTTTAGTCAATTCCCCGTCCGATTTTTTTTAAACAAAGTAAATTGTTTTCAAGTTTGATGAGAAATTGTGTTACATTTTGACTTCCAACTTGCAGTAATTTTTTTTTTTTTTGTATATCAATTTTAAGTTTTAAGTTTTTATTCTAAAGTTTTCATGATCTTAGACATTAAAACTTATGTACCTTGGAACTTATTGTCCAATGATACTGACTCTGACAGCTCATTTTGTAGCAAAATGTACAATCTTTCTAATGACGTATCATCGAATTTAAAGTGACCTATACAATTTCAAAAAATTTCTTAGTTTGAAAAGAAATATTGTTAATTTTTGTCTTCCAACTTCCAATATTTTTTTATGTATACAAATTTTAAGTTTGAAAAATTCTGCAATCTTTTATAATTTTTGACTTACTAAATCTCCTGTACCTCGACCTTATTATCCAATAATTGTGAATGACAGCTAACTTTATAAGAAACGTACAATCTTTCTAATAACATCTGATGACCGTTTAAGTGACAGTCATTTTCACGGTTAAGCAGTATATATATATATATATATATATATATATATATATATATATATATATATATATATATATATATATATATATATATATATATATATATTAAATCCGACTGTATTTTCGACTGAGATTTCGTGGTATGGCCTGGAACCTTTGCATGTTGTTCCTGGTGAATTGAACTCCGATGCTTACATGAACATTTTGGACTATCAGGTTCTTCATACGCTCTGGTAATTTTATGGAAAGGACGAATGTTACTTACAGGACAACAACGCTCCATCCCATGTTGCAGCCTCTGTAAAGCAGTGGTATCAAGATATGAATGTAAAATGTATGCTCTGAATCCAGGCCTAAACCGCATAGAACATTTTTGGGACGAGTTAGAGAGACCCTTACGGACCAGCTGAACTGAAGACATTCTTGCAGTAGGAATGGACAAAAATATCCATAGCTGTGTATCCAAACCTTCTTTAAAGTATGCCCTGACGGGTTGCTTGTGTAACTGCAGCACGTAGAGGACCATACGGTATTAAAGCATGGATTTTTTTCCTTATACCATCACATCTTGCTGTCGCATCCATTATTGTAGAGTAGTGTGTAATAGTGTATATAAATATACACTGAAGAGCCAAAACATTATGACCACCTACTCTATAATGCGTTGTGCCTCCTTTGGCATGCAAAACAGCTGCAACTCGCCTGGGCATAGATGCCACAAGTTCTTGGTACATGACTGGAGACAGGTTGTACCAAACGTCTAAGCGACGGTCACGCAAAGTCAAGATATTCGGACATGGTGGTGTTTGAGCTCTGAGCTGCCCCTCCATGACACCCCAAATGTGCTCTATCGGATTTAGATACAGCGAGTTAGGTGGCCAGGACATTAAGTAGAATTCATCAGTGTATTCCTCGAACCGCTCCAACACTACCCGGGCCTTGTGACATGATGCGTTGTCCTGCTATAAGATTTCATTTCCAATTGGGAAGACAGACGCCATGTAAGAGTTCAACTGATACGAAATGCTCTTCAGATAGTTCGCAGCGTTGATGGTCTGTTCTACCACAACTACGTGTACCAGAGTTGCCCGTGAGAACGTCCCCCAAAGCGTAATACCGCCACCACCAGCCTGTGTATGATCTGCTGTACAAAAGGGAAGCAACTGTTCTCCTGGCAGACGGCATACCCTGACACGATCATCGACGTAAAGAATGACAAATCAGGATTCATCTGACCAGGCAACTCTCGTCCACTCATCCATGGCCCAGTCTCAGATATTCTCGCGCCCACTGTAGGCGTAGCTGACGATGACGCTTGGTTAACAGAGGCACATGAGTGGACGTCTGCTGCACAGTCCCATATCCAACAGTGTCCGCTGAACTGTGTGTTTCGAAATATTTGCGCTTGGACCTCCATTATTTTGAGCTGTCAGCTGAGCCTCTGTCTTGCGCCGATTTTGCTTTACCAAGCGGAACAGTCTCCGACGTCCTTTTTCTTTGATGACGCGTGGATGACCAACAACCTGGCGTCTACTGCTGATTTCACCGTCATTTATCCACTTTGCATGAATACTAACAACGGCAGATCGTAAACAACCTACCAGTTGTGCAGTTTCGGTAATACTCGTTCCGAGTCTTCGGGCCATTTTGTTCTGCCATCTATCAAATTCGCTTAGATCAGCAGCCTTTCCCATTACTAGCAAAAGTAAGTGCAAGAATGATTACTTACCTTCGCCAGCAGCAGTTAAATGTCATTCTCACTTAATCACGTGTGGTATTCATCTATATCTATAAAATTCAAATACCACTCACTCACTGACTCATCACTGTATCTCAAGAACTACAAGTCCTAGGAAGCTGAAATTTTGCAGGGGGATTCTTCTTATACCGTAGGGGTGCACTAAGAAAGGATTTTGAAAAATTCGAATCCTAAGAGGCCTAAAATTGACCTAAGGCCTAAGCCAAAATCAATTTGAAATCGCCATTGAAATAACATTGAGTGCAAAACGATTGCTGCACGCATCTCAGATTGCTTTACCAGTGTTGATCGAAAAACAATTTTCTTAAAATAAATTAAATTATAATGTTCATGTTTGAACTGAATATTTACTTATTTCCATGATGAAAATAATATTTATAAATATTTGATTGACGAAGAAAGAATATTTAGAACATTTAATTTTATATTTACTTAAATTTTATAATGGAGCACGAAAAGCACAAACGATAAAAACATTGATCATAAAAGCGTAATTTCGCTACTCGGTAATCTGGCAACCTCAGAATTAATTTTTTATTTTTTTATTTGATTTATAATTCTTTTTTTGGGTATTTGAGTTGAAAACGAGATGATTGCGGTCATATTTGGGGATTCCCAAGTATTATAAATATGTGTTCTTTTTGCTTATGAATCATTGTCTTTATCAACATTGTTCCAGTTTGTTGTCGAATTGTTTTACTTCAGAATATATTCAAGAAGTCGAAATTCAACACGCTAGAACAGATTTTTTTTCTTCAGAATTCTGCTTTTTTTAAGGATCGGAATTTTGTTTCTGTTTGCTTATGTATTCCGGTATATTACCTATTCCAGAATTATTATTTAGGAGTTGAATTTTATTTATTTCCTGCAAAATATCACTAGACATGGGTACTTTCGTGGTGGTATATGTATATTTCCACCAACTTTCTTTAAATCTTTGGTTGAATACGTAATAGTGTGTAGAAAATAAAATTTACAAATCAAAATATTTTTTAAGTGTGTAATTTATTATTTTAAAATGACATGAAAAATTTCAAAACTAACTTTAAAATAAGATGGGTTACGTTTAATTAAAACGGGTAGTCATACTTTGTAGTTCAAAATATATTTCAAAATTTTGATATAGCTTTTCATTGAAAGCCGATTAAAATAAACTAAATTTCATTTGTTTTTCGTGTTTCATGGATGTTATTGAAAGTTTACGCCATAGTCAAGTAACTACATCTATCATTCTAAATAGATACGTGCTTTCCATTTAGAAACCAAATTTCTGATCTTAAAAATACCATAAGGGTTCAATTTAAAACTGTATGTGTGTTGGAGAAAAGGGAATTTTTAACAAGACTTTGTTGATCTTGGAATAATATCACACTAAGTAATTTTGAAAAATTGAAATTTTACGTCTTAGAAAAAAAAAAGAGACATAAAGTTGAGGTTGCTTACTCTATTTATTTAAGCTGTTCTTACCCAACTTAGATGCATGTGATTCGTTCGTTGAAAATGATTTTCTTTTTGTAAAAGCGACGTAAAATCAATTAATTGATTGGGTTTAATGATGACATGTATTTCTAACAAAAGCAATGTTATTTCACATGCCACTGAATGTAATTTTCTGGAAAAAAGTGCGTTTGCTTCAAATTAAATTATTTACGCATGCCGTAAATTTTTAGCCTTGGACATATAGAACGCAGGTTAATATGTAGCCTATCATATCCACAGGGTTCTAAAATATAAGTGTATCAAATGTGTGGATTGGTCAATAGGTGGATTAGTGTAGAGAACAGACAAACGTCAACTCTGCTTTATATATCTAACAGGAGTTCCTTTATTCCACCTGCCGCTGAACGGAATTTTTAAGAAAAATTGCGTTTGCTTCAAACTAAATTAGTAACGAATGCTGTAACCGTTTAATTTACCATCTTCTCATATTGATGATGAAATTCGAAACTGTCGCATACTAGGTGAAAGAATGGCACAATGAAAACATATTCATAGGAAAACTAGGTGCACGACTATCCACCAAAAATTCGCCATTTTTACTGAAATTGAATGCACTTGAAAATTCGCAGTCACTCCAAAACTTAAAATCAACTTCAGCAGAAGTGTGACGAATATGAAATGGATTATAGAGTTGGATACAACATATATATATATATACATATTTGTGTCCGAAGTAAATTGTAAAAAGGCGATGAAGAAGTTAAATTGGTATTATATTTTTCCCAGCACACTTAAATGATGTTAACATTCTTTTATGAAAAAGAATTGATGATGACTTTTCATTCTACATATTATTAATTCAACCCGAGCAAAGCCGGGTATTTCTGCTAGTATATATATAAAGCAGTTTGTAAAAAATGCAACACCATGTAAGTCATCAGAGTAAAATGAAATTTAATACACAAACGGCTTGTATTAGTACTAATAAATGAATAATCTTTCAAAGCAAAAAATACAATATTAAGTGTCCGAAACCAGTATTTGGTGTAGCCACTACACGCTGCAATAAGTGCTGCTATACGACGTGGCATGGAGTGTTGAATGTCTGCTTGTAGAAGAGAATTCCATATAGTAAATTAAGATATAATGAGCTGATTAGCATGTTCTTTGAACAGTGATATCTCTAATTCTAATTTGTCTAGAAAGACAATTCTAGTTGGAAATTATTTCCAATATTATTATTCTTGTTTTGACACTCAATCAAATTGCTAGCGAGAAAAGTTTTTCGGTTACAATTTTTTTCGCCAAGAATGCATAAAAAATCAAGATTTTTTTCTAGAAATTTAGGATTTAAAAACCATAAAAATTAATTTTTTAACTAATAACTCTGATTGTGGCTCAAAACATCCGCTGTATTATATAAATTATAATGATACAAAAATAGTTATAATGGATTATTTTATTGTTGAGTTATCCCTGTTTAAACAAAGCATCATATTGCAAAAACTTGTTTCTTCAGAAAAAAGAACCATTTTTGGAAAGATGTCTGTTTAGGTTGACCGTAGCGAACAAAAACCCTTGTAACTAGAAAAAGATTTCGAATATTTTCAAGATCTTGGCATCGTTTGAAAGCTAAAAAATTGAAGAATATTTTGAAGCAATAAAAAAAATTTAGACTTTTTATTCGATTTTCAGGATTTTTTGTGTTTACATACACCCTAATTATAATACCTACCTGCAAACTGTAAACACACCTTGGGTACTCTGTTTTATGCATAATATAGTAAAATAAATGCTCAAATTTCAGAATGCTCGTCTTAACAATATATTTCTATGTTTCTCAATATTCAACGCTTTCATTGCGATATCCATGAGCGCGATTATTATAAAACTAGATTTCTGCCACAAGCCGAGCAAGATTCTTAATCAAATTTCCGTGTTCGAACTGCCTTTGAAGTCTCTCAAAATGATTCGATTAGAACCAAAGGGAGTGACAAAACGTGTGAGAACGCCATTCACTCTGAAAGGAGGAGTCTGTTGTGATTTTCATACTTAGGTTGTGTTCACTCCGGTTATTACTCTCGAATGCCAACAGCAGTTTATGGATTTCCAACAAACTGATGACGCTGTTGTGTGATTTGCGAATGACTCATAAGAGCTCTATGAAAGATGGTGTAACGTATTGAATCGCAAAAAACTGCATCTTTATCTGTACTTGTGAATTGTGAAGATAACTTTTCTCAGATTCAAGCTGGAATTTTCTTTTTTATTTATTTTAATGGTGGCAATACGAGGGGAAATTTTGATGTGGATTTTGAGATAACAAAGAGCAAGTGGATTATTTTCAATCTTATTATTAGAAACATTTAGTGACTCAGAAATTATAGAATATTTATTTGTGGAAAAGAGTGAAAAATAAAGATTAGATGAAGATTATGTTGAAGGCGAAGAAATAAGGATGCCTTCTTTAAAGGAAGCTACTGCTGGCTTCGAAATTATTGCCTTGTGTTAGGCAAAAAAAATAGATCAGTTCAACTAAACGTTTTCGCACCAAATATTTTCTTAAAGCATGGCACAAATAAAACACAAAATCCGATAACAGAACTACTTTAAGACAAAACTTACGTCATCAGGAAATATATGCCTTTTAGGAAATGTCTGCCTAATCAGAAACTATCTGCGGAATCAAGAATTATCTGAATAATCAAGAATCAACTGATTGACTTTTGTTATGACCAATACCATTTATAGTGAACGAAGAATTAACAGTAAATAATGTAATTACTATTAATATTTTATTTTATTGTAAAAATTTTTTTTAATTCGGACATCACAAACTGCTGTTAATACCAATTTGAATGGTTCCCTAAAATTCCTCTTAAGAAGGTTTGACTGTATATATGTCCTTTGTGAAAGCTAAAGATATCGTTATCCACACATCAAAGACGCCAATCTTCAAACTTGACGTTTCTACAAAAACGCGTTCAAAGTTTAAAAACGCGTTCAAAAAATGGAGTTACGACTCAAAGTTCGTTTTCTCATGAAAATCAGCATTCCATCAAAGAATCGAGTTGATTCATGGTTTTGACATTGCATAAAACATGAAATGGTGACTCAAAAAATGCAGAAAGATAAAAATCGCCCAAATGCAGATTGATGCCTTTGGCGTGGAGGTAACAATATTTATAAAATTTATGGAAACACGATTGATATAGTCGAAAAATAGATCAAAAGTAGCTTTATCCTATATTTTCGAGAAACACTATTTTCAACAGTTAAATTATTAACTCTAATCCGAGTATTTTTGACGATGGCAGTATGTATACTCATTTTATTTGTTGTACTTGAACATAAATAATAACTTTTTACTCTAGAAAATAAAAGATATTTTATCTTTCATTAAATTAATTTTAAATGTGTCATTTTAGTAACAAGTCTGATGACTCCCTTCCCAGCAATCAAATCTATGAGAAACAGTGAATAAACCCCGAATAAGAAAACAGTTAATTACCTACAACACGTTCAACAGAAGAATTTTAAATATTCACGAATGTGCAATTCCTCAAATAGAAATAAGCTGATGGAAATGATACAAAGTGCTTATTTCACAGCTAGGACGTCTGCACTACGTTGAAAGAAAGACAAGGAGATTCGGGAATGAATACCTAATGAAATTTCTTGACTTTAAAGCTACTAAAAGCAGGAATGGCGCATGAATTATTCAAGGATAAAGGAAGGGGGATTTTGGAGAGCAATGCTGAGTCACTCCGTTCGATTTGTTTTCTGGCATATTCGATCCCTACTTGCCTTACGGTATTAGAAATTAAGAAAATGTGATGTTCTATGCCTGGTATTTATTTTGCAGTTATCGTTCTGTTTGGTGCTTTTGGTTTATTTATTTTTCTGAAATTTCATAAAGCTTCGGGACGAAAAGAAATAAAAATGGTCCAACAATACATGTCGCTAATTGCATTCTGGAAGATTGGTGGCTTTGAAATCCGATATTCCACAACGTCGTTTCAAGTAGAAATAGTGTTTTTTTAAACAGTAAAGAAAACAGATTAATGCGGATATTTCCTTCTATTACAAAAAAAAAATTTAATCTTTTCCAGGTTTATGCGCTATGTGATTGGTAATAGCGAGTCTTGTGTTTCAACGGGCTAATGAATTTGGAGCACGCGCAAACGATAAACAGTTATATTTTTTAATTAATTCATTCATAAAATTTTTAGTGAACGCGCTAGAGAGTTTGCAATGTTTTCAGAAGAACCGGCATATTCGGTCTGCGTTTCCATGGCAACAGTCGAATATGAAAATATTAAGAAGTACTATTACAACAAACAACACGGATTAGCTAAAATATTTAAAATTATGATGAGATTTCCTCTGAATTTTAACAATATTTTATGCTCAAATATTTCCTTTTTTATGTGAAAGTGAGATTATTTGTTCTTCACATTTTTTTTTTAATTTTGTTTTTGTTTACACTATGTTTCCGTGCATGATCCGAGAATTTTTTGAAACGTTTTCTAAAGCGAAAGAACGGGGGTCGAATTATATACGTATCCGCAGATCTCGCAAAAAAAGTAGACAATTTTCTGTAACTCGGGCGCATTCGATAAATATCGCAATGGGAAGGAAAGCGAACCTTCATTAACGTCATACTAGAGGTCCGGGATTAATCCAGCAGCGATCCAAATGGGGATAGATTGTGAAACAATCTCCTCCCTCTCATTGTTACAAAGTATAGTTCGCGAAGCGAACTAAATATGATTGCGTAGCAATGATCGGGGGATGACGAGCGATAGCGAGCAGGGAGCGGAGCCCCCTGGTCTATCACAAAACAAAATCTTTCTATCTATTTTAAATTTATTCGCATTGTCATTGGTAGATAGCGAGTCACGTGATACGGAGTCTTGAGGTTCAACGAGCTAATGAATTTGGAGCACGCGCAGACAAAAAGCACAGTCATATTTTTTTTAATTAATTCATTCCAAATATTTGAGAGTACGAGCAAGAAAGTTTGTAGTGCTTTCAGAAGAACTGGCAAATTCAATCGCTAAAATATGAAAATCAAACTACTACTACAACAGGTTTGTTCTCATAATGTGTGAACGAGACACATTACATTCCTTTAAGCTTTGACAGCAAATAAATTTAATTCTTAAAATTAATTTCTTTTCTCAATGGGTTTTTAGTTCTGTTCTGAGACGGGAATTAGTATGATTTATTTCAGTAGTTTAGTGTAAATATCCTTGAAATTAAATTCTTTAGTTACAAATGTCGGATATTGGACAGCTATAATGTTAATTGATACAGTACCTACACCAAAAAAATAAATTATATTGTGTTTTCCAGAATTGCAAAAAAAATAATAATAAATGAATAGAGTGTAAGGATAGTTTGTTTACTATTTTGATCAGTAGATGACATCATTAGTTCAAAATTTTGAAGAATTAACAAAGAAAAAATACTAAAGCCATCCAGCATGTTTCGCGATGTCCCAATGTAACGATCGAAATAGCTCTATACCTGAAGCAAAAAATATATTGGTAAGTATTTTAGACTGCATTTATTTGTCTTTAAAATAATCTTTTAACCGTTTAAGGCATTTTTATGTGTTTTTGTGCATTTTCTTTGTCGTAAATATACTTTTCTCATTTTTAAAAATGTGATGTCAAAATCGCAAACATTTGAATTGCCAATTTTTTTGCCGATTTAATTTATTTTACGAAGGTGCCTCTGTCCCAAAACATAAAAAAAAATATTAATTACTATCCTCTTTCATCAGATTAATATTTTTTTATCGAATAATAAAATGCATTTAGCAGATACAATGTTAGTATCATTACTAGGCCCTTGTCCAGCATACGTGTACGATCGATGTCAAATGGCGACGGCGTTGATCGTTGTGCAATTTCGGTCGTGATGTAGCAACAATCTCAATACAATTGTAAAAAATTTGTATTTGTAATTTTTTTTTTATTTATTTATTTTTTGCTTTATGGCTGTAATGATCCTTTGAATAAAATTGAAACTTAGATTTTTAGAACGTTTTTTCCCCTGATTAATTCTATAGGAATTATAACTTTTCCAGGAGTTTCCAATGATAAAGTTATTTTTATTTTGTGATCATGTATTCCTTTTTGTATGTGTAAATATATATATTATTTAAAAAATCACAAAAATCAACCAAACCCAAAATTTTTGGAATAAGAAAAAAGCTTTATAGAATTAAACATATCCATGACTCAAAAATCTGGAAAAACTAAATTCTAATTTTAAAATATTCAAATCTACTCTTATTTTAAAGCATTGACAATTTATAACTAATTCATTATTAGTCACTAGACTTGGGTACTGCAAAAGTTATGTAATTATTAGTTATAAATTAAAAGTTATAAATATTTAATTCGTAATTTTGCAGAACAGTTACTATCTTCGAATGATTGTATATTGTATTCTAGGCCTATAAACAATACAGCAAAAAAGTATTGATGTTAGATTTGAAAATTTTAAAAATTATTTATAGTTAACATTTAGTGTTTTACATTTGAGAATGTCCCACATTTTGAGAATGTCCCAACAATGAACACAGGTTTGTTGTAATAGTACTTTTCCTTTTTTATGTGGAAATGAGATGTTTTGTTCTTGACATTTCTTAAAACATTTTGTTTTTATTTACCGTATATTTCCATGTATAAGCCGAGAATTTTCGGAATGTTTTCTAAAGCTAAAGTACGGAGGGTCGGGTTGTATACGGATCCGCTAATCTCGCAAAAAAAAAGTAGGCAATTTTCGGTTACTCGGGCGCATGCGATAAATACCTCAATGGGAAGGGAAGGTAACCTTTAATTAACGTCGTACTAATGGTCCGGGATCAATCCAGCAGCAATCTAAATGGGGATGGATTGTGAAGCAATCCCCACCCCCTCATTGTTGAAAAGTATAGTTTGCGAAGCAATCATCGGGGGTTGGCGAGTGATAAAAATCAGGAGGCGGGGGCCCCTGGTTTTAAAAAAGAAAACAAATCATCGGTACTATATTAAAAATGAAATCGTGCTTTTATTAATGATATATTTTTCATTCCTTTTCCTACTGTGTGTGTGACCAAGTTCAAAATCGACGACTGTTGGGGAATACGTTCGTCAATTTTAATGGTTATTTAAGTATATTTGATCTGATCTACGGAGCTGCATACTATATCTAAAACTGCACTAAAGAGCTCGCCAATCTTATGGAATTATTCAGTGGTATGATTACAGAAAGCAATAACAATTGTTGGAGATTCTTAAGTAGTTGCTCCTCAAATTATGAAATAATTTAAGTCGACTTGAAAAGAGTAGATATGAAATAAACAGAAAGCTTGTATTTCTGAGCTACGTATGCAACCTGCACCTTTAAGTTTACAATAATTGAATATCGATTGTAAATTATATTTTGCTTGCATTCATAAACAGTTCACAAGAAAAAGATATTTAAAAATATTTCGCATGAAGCGATTTTCAGTGTAAACAAATAAAGCAGACGGTAAGCAAAACTTTTACTACGACTTTACAAATGCTCTTGCAGCTCACAAATGCTATCGGGGTTAGCTTAAAATGTAGTTTAGCTCCTTTTGAGTGAGATTTTACGTTTAAGAATCCATACGTTGACTGGTGTAAAATGACGTACTAGAAACACTTTTTGTAGCAGAAACACTACCACGACCTTTAATCTTATCTTGAGTGTGTATGACGGAAACGTTTTACATCTCTCTATATTAAAAAAAATGTTACCGCTGCCGCCACCACAGGATGAAAACTCTCTTTTTTCGCTCGATTGTTAGACGGTTTTCCAAGAAAGTATGAATAAGAAAATTTACAAAGCTAACATGATTAGTTCAAAATTGTACAGAGAAGCAGATTAAAAAGATTAAGTGTTAAAGTCAAAAACAACGAAATTTCTAAAACGGGTGGCAAAAGACGTACAAATTTTCAGTCTTCAGTCGTGATTTTGTTAGAGTACCTCTAAATGTAAATTTTTGACTACGCCGAGATTTTTTAGAAATTTTAATTTGGTTCCTGATAATATTTTTTTTAATTCGGGAAAAATCGGGACATGTTCATTCTTTTTTTTTTTAAACTGTCATATCTATATCTTATTACTATTAGTTTTTAAATTTGCAAACATCAATGAAAACCTTAGAATGTGCTCTTTCTTATGGTAAAATTATTTTTGAAATTGGTTAATGAATAAAGTCGATGCGGTTAAAAGTTGGTCATACAAATTTCGGAACATTTATATCGTAATTTCCGATACACACAAAACTAAAACTGTCATATCTATAGCGTAATACTATTAGTTTTAAAATTGGGGTTGGCGAGCAGTGGGCGGAGCCCCCTAGTTTCTTAAAATTACGAGGTGTTGCACCTGGACCGTTGTCAATAGCAGGTAGTATTGCTTCAGTGTATATTCAGCTGCTTACCATCAATACGGATAGTATTGTATGAAAATTTTATTAGTGTATTAGACACCGCAGGGATCCATGGGACAGGTAATTAGTCCATGGGACAGGTAAAAGTGTTTTTTTGAGGACACACTGCGGAAAAGTGGTTGGAGAGATTGACTGAGATTGGAGAGATTGACCACCAAGACTGAGTGTGACAGCTTCAGGATAACCCTTGGCTGTGTGTTTTAGCTACGGGGCACTACTAACTTTGTTTACATTGTGGGAACTTCTCGTGTGAGGGTTCCCGTTATGCGATATAGAAATAAGAAGAAAATAAAAATATAGTAGTAATAAAATAAAGTAAATGGAAGAAACATCAACGTTATGTTAGTTGAAAGCTAAAGTTTAAAGTTAACAAAAAAGGGCTTCTCAAAATAGAGCTCTAAGAAAAAGATGAAACCCTTTAACAAGAAATGAACAGTTGAAATTAATTGTAAACAAGTCTTATTGAATGAGGATGTTGATGTTTTCCGATAGGAACTTCATAATTTGCATGATCTTTGCTTGTGCTTGGTTGTTGCTTGCCGTGTTTGTCGCCCATGCCCTGTAATTTTCGTCTGTTGGTTATGATAGATGATGGAGACACGTGAGGGGGCAGTTGAAAACGTAGTGGTTTGGCGTTCCTGTTTGTCCGCAGATGCAGTTGCTTGATGTTACTACTTTAAATCTGCTTAGGTAGCTGGGGAAGGGTCCGTGGCCTGTGTAAAAAGATATGAGGTAGGGTCCACATGGTTCTTTCCTGGGGTTGATCTTTGGAAGAAATGCGAAGGTTCTTTTTCCTGTTTCTCCTGTTTCCCAGTCCTCCTGCCATTTTTGTAGGGCTGCCTTCTTCATAAGGTTTTTAATGTGACTCTTGGGTAGTTTGGCGAAGACCGTGAAATTAGTTTCTCCCATCGCTGCTTCCTTGGCATGTTGATCAGCCCTTTCATTTCCGGTCCCGCCAATATGAGCTTTAACCCAGTTGATGAACGTGAAGTTATCGTTAAGTAATGTTCTGATTTGTTGGCGAAGTGCTGAAAATCGTCAAATGGACTGGTTGAAGTTAATTTTCCACTGCCATCAGTTGGCAGTTGAATGAAGATATGACTTAGCTCTCGTTTCCTGTTGACAAATTGACTTATCTAAATCTGGTTTCTGTGTATAGCTATTTATCTTTAATTAAATTTCGTTATTTACATCTGGTTTCGGTGTCAAAGTCTTTTTTTTTTTTTTGAAAAAGCGACTTACACCACTGTAACTTTAACCCGTTCAAATGACGAAAAGCCAAATGATGTCACTTTTGGAATACATGCTGGAAACAAGTTCTACCGCAGAAACACTACCTCCACTTACATGAAGCTGAACTGGAAAAGCACCTTATACTTCTGCACCAAGCTATATTACAACATTCTTTAAACGTGTTAAATTATATAGACCGTAAATTCCACTATATCTTCTCCAAATACATTGGGCAATAAAATGAAGGGAAAATACTTTTTCAAATTTCCAAAGTCTGGATTATTCTAATTTGGTAAATCTTTCCAGTCTCCAAGGAGTAAAAAGCAGCCTAAAATTCACAGCATTCATTTCAATGCTTAAATAAAGTTTCTCCACAGACTTATCGCAAGAGCGTAAAAGCAATCACGTTTCCGTCTAGTTCATATCCAAAGGAAGGGGTTTGAAGATTTCAATCAAGGAAGGACTCAAAATTAACTAAGGCGTAAAATTCAAGGGAGTTGGGGACAATTTAAATCTAGAGTTGCTGTAGGACCGTGAAATAGATCCTTGTGAAGCTGTAGGAAGTGAAGCCTCCAACTTGGTGATTTTTTAAAAGTCCTCCAGACGCAATTTGTAGTTAACACCTCGCAATTTAAATGCACCGGGATTTAAATCTCCCTCTCATTAGATTTCACCGGTGGTTAACGAATTCCTATTTCGTGCGTTTTTGAAACGCATTAGGCCGAAATGAAAACCTAAGTCTTCGGTGTCGCTTATTGTAAGGAGTGAAATATGGTGGCATTCCGTTGTTAATATGCTGATATTCCGGAGTACCGTGTAAGCGCTTAAGTAATGTTTGTAAATCTGGATAATCCCACCACTTTCCGGGCAAGTTTAGACTGCTAATGAGTGTAAATAAACCGAGTTTATGCTCAGTCATGGATAAGAGTAGCTACCAGTGAATATTTTTTAATTCGTAGGTTGTTTCGAGTACACAAACCGTAGTTTTACGGTGATGTATGTAGGTATTTAGTTAAAGTCGCACTGCAGCAACACAATGGGCTGTTGGCGACGGTCCGGTATCAATGACTAAAGTGAAAAATTCAAGGATTACACAACTTAATGTTGAACTATGGTCAGATAACGAGATCTGGCAACCCACTCTCCACAAGTTCACACCACGCTGACGTGAAGACTTTTGAGGCCACGGTAGATTTACTGTGCACAGGCCCCCACAAAACTCGACCTTTTTTCATTGGATTCGAAATCGTAACCCTTCGGTTGTTACTCCGTTACTCTTAAAACCGGGCTACCGCGATTTAATGGTGAATACTCGGGTCTGATGTTCTATTACGCACTGAATGAAACAGAACGAACTTCAAACGATTGTTTATTGTAAATATTCAACATGTAATTTTTAGTTTGAACGATTAAGTGGGTCTGGAACTCAAAATATTAAAAAAAAAAACATTTTTTTTTACTATCTTAAAGATAATATAGATCTTTCTGAATAAAATGACACCTCAACTTTGTTTCTACCATACTAGAACTGGAAATATTCAACTTTTTATAAACATGATAGCTGCAAATCCTACGAGCCTTCATAATTTTAAACGCTCTTTTTCTCCTTTGGTGTAAAATGGGATTTCACTAGTAAAAATCAATATAACTTAACCCTTCTTTGCATGATTTTTTCTTTATTGGTGAAATAAATCAAGGTGATATAATTCATGTTCAAAATTAAAGGAAAAATGGTTTAAAAAAATCTTAGTATATATTTATAGTATAAATTTAGCAAAAAACAATAGGATGGTATCATTTGGTATTTTTTAAATTAAACGCTTTAAATAAACTTTTTCAGAAATTGCTCTAAAAATAACAGAAACACATGTTACAAACCTTTCTTCCACTCATTTTCACTTTTTTAGCAATAGAAACTCAAATATAGTAAAACAAAATTAAAAACGAAATTTTCAACACTTACTATTCAAATATATTTCTTTAATTTGTCTTCAGCCATTATATATATATATATATATATATATATATATATATATATATATATATATATATATATATATATATATATATATATATATATATATATATATATATATATATATATATATATATATATATTAGTTTTTTTTCTATAATTTTTCGAACTTTGCATACTATGCTTTTATGATGTTCTTAAACAAAATATTTTTAGAATTTTTCCAAATGTTTTAACTAAAAATCACGGAGACGATTTATAGTATGAGCTCTAAGAAGTTAATTAATTCAAAAATGAAGTGATTTGTAAAAAATATTTTAAGATACATCAATTTTGTCCAACGTCAAAATTTTGACATTTTTAAAAATTTAATAAATAAAATTTTAAAGTTTTGAAAATATTAAATAGTTATTATAATTTCAAAATACAATGTATGCCTACAGTAACAATTTCAGAACAAACACTTTAAAACTGAAGATTTTAGAATTTTGTGTCCCAGACCCCCTTAAGTGAAGTCTGATATTAATTTTGAAAAGCAGTTTTATTGACGACGAAAGTCCTGTGATTACAGTATAGTTCAGTGACTTTAGAATAAAGCCATTTGCGTAGACATCAATCCACGAACTTTGAAGTTACACTGGCCCGAATCTCGCTCAGCACCGTAGAATTTGGACAGGTTGTGGACCTCTTCCACGCCTGCGCATTTGGTCCAAAGGTCGTGACAGGTATGGACGTCTTTTATCGCTATATATACGACGCTGTATTTTTCTTCTGGATGGTTCTTCTGAAATTCTAAGACAAAGTTCGAAAGTAGGGTAATAGACAAATGGAACGTGTTGCCAGAAAATATAGTTAATTCAAAGGGAGTGTACGAATTTAAGATACAATAGGATAGTCAGTGGGAATTGGGGAATTCATAAACAAAGGACCAGCCTTGTTGGGCTTGAGCCTGTAGCTGGTCGTCAATATTTGTATTTGTATTTGTATTTGTAAATACCATAATATTGGCCCCAAAAATTACAAGGGGGCCAGGAAAATCTGTAGAAAGTTTTTATCTAATTTATAAACTTTCTTGTTTTACAAAGTGATACGAATCTTTCTAGCGCGTCTTCTTATTTGATTGGTCCCTTCGTATTTCAGCAGTATCGCTCTCACATGAGATGACTACCAAGTATTTGGTTGCTGCAAAAGTTCATCTCGTCTTTAGCGCTAGATGGCAATTGCATTGTGAAATTACCTACTTCACTCATGTAAAATTTTGCTGTTTGAAAGAAAGAATTTCAGCGAGTACTTGGCCAAACAAAAATTGTGTTATTTATTGAGTTGTGTTTTTTAAATTTTGATAAGCATCAAAAAATTTCTCCTGGATCAGTCCTTTAGCCAGAAACCTCATAACTTCCATGAACGCGGGATGACGCAGCTACCGGTAAGGTAATGGTAAGTATTAGTTAACGCCGTACTAGAGCAACACAACGGGCTATCGACGATGGTCCGGGATCAGTCCCTTTAAGGGAAAGATCCAAGGACAACACCTCGTAATTTTGAACCACGGTCAGATGACGAAGCAACACCTGGGCTGGCACCCCACTCTCCAAACTTCCACGCCAACCCAACGTAAGGACTTTCGGCCACGACAGATTTAAGGTGCACCAGCCGCCTCTACACCATACGCTTACAAACATCCATGCCCGGACCCGGATTCGAACCAGGAACCTTCCGATCTAGAGGCTAACACCTTAACCACTATACCGGTTGGTCGGCGACGCAGCTACCGGAGAGATGGAGAAAAGCCATCGAACAGAACGGCACATAATACACAGTCCAGTCACATTAATGTGACCACCACCTACTTTCGACGTCAACGTGAAATAACCAATCACAAAAGGCAGGTGGCAGCATATTGCAGTGGAGTGTGTATAAAGGATGTCCTAGGGCATCGAAAAGCATTTCAATCGTTGGCGTAATGCAGAAACGTAGCGATTTATCCGACGTCCAAAAGGGCATGATTATTGGCTTTCGGGCCAAGGGTGGAAGCATTTCGGAAACGGCTAATTATGTGAACTGTTCGCGTGCCGCCGTGGTAAAAGTATACCGTGCATGGCAAAATGGCACTATCCAAAATCAGCGGCGTGGCACATGTGGTGTACCACGGGCTATAGATGACAGAGGAGAACGAAGACAACGGACATAAGTTCGGGCGAATGGACGTGCAACTGTTGAACAACTGACCACCCAGATGAACCAAGTGGCTACCAAGAGTGTATCCTCAACAACGGTTCAGCGAACGTTGCGGTGCGCGGGCCTCCGCAGCAGACGCCTGGTTAATGCACATATGCTGACTGCTGTTCATCGGCAACGAAGGCTGGAATAAGCACGCCAGTAGCGCAACTGGACGTCCGCAGAGTGGCGACAGGTGGCTTTTTTCGATGAATCATGTTTTATGTTCCATCGGACAGATAGACGTTGAAGTATACGGCGTGAAACGTCTGAAAGCAAACACCCTGCAACAATTGCCGGAAGGATCCTGGCAAGAGGAGGGAGCATTATGGTTTGGGGAATGTTTTTCTGGCATTCACTGGGTGCACTCATCATTGTGGAAGGCACGATGGATCAGCACAAGTACGTATCTGTCCTTGAGGACCATGTCCACCCCTACATGCGAATTATTTTTCTTCATAATCATGATGGCATCTACCAGCAGGACAATGTGAGGAGTCATACAGCTCGCAGCGTATGTGCGTAGTTCGAAGAGCACCAGGATGAGTTTACCGTACTCCCCTGGCCATCAAACTCACCGGATTTAAACCCAATCAAGAATCTGTGGGACCACCTCGATCGGGTTGTTCGCGCCATGGATCCTCAACCGCGTAATCTAAAGCAGCTGGCCACGACACTGGAGTGGGCATGGCTCAACAGCCCAGTGAACACCTTCAGAAATCTAATTGACTCTCTTCCTGCTCGTCTCGCAGCGGTCCGCTCTGCCAAATGTGGTTATTTTGGCTTTTGACAGGTGGTCACATTAATGTGACTGGACTGTGTATATTAATTTTTACAATAATTTTTAGTAAATAAAGTAATTTTTCTTCAATTTTTGTCAAAGAAAACGGACGAACTTTTTCGTCAACCCAATTTTAGGCTAGTGAACAATTTGTTTTCTGGAACTTCCAGTATACTTAGCTTTTGTAAATTTCAAAGATATAATTTTCTTTCATGACGCCTTTTTGGAAATCCAGATGTTATTTTTATGAAAAGAACATAAAATATATATTGCCTTTGATATTTTGACTGTATTGCAACCGTAAAACCAGAAACATATCAGCGGAATAAGGAATAGATTTTGCATACTGACAAGTGCAACAGAAAAAGCTGCATCAACAAAAATTTGTTTCTACCAGCATAATTTCCAACCCACTTGATAGCCCCGCATAAAATATAGCCTATTAAATACCTAATTTCAGAAGACTGGCTCCGAGAGTCTAGATTTTTGTTTGTTTTCTAAGGCTTTCGCTGCCTTTTCCCGTTTTGATATAGCTTTCCTTACAATATTCCTCTTTATTTGATGCTGTAGCCCTGATGAGATATTTCTAACCCGTATGAAATTTTGAGTTGACTTTTCGTATTTAGGAAAAACGAATAAAATGAATTGCATACTCAATAATTTTGTATATTTTAACTATATGAAATCGATATGAATTGTATATATGTGTATTTTTAAACTGAATACTTTATTGCACTTAATAAAATTCGTATTTATCGGTGCGAAAAGTAAGTACTTTTATTTTAAGTTTATTTCTTTAAACTAATTAGCAAACTATTTTCCAAATTTTTAATATTATCTTTCTTGTGTTAGAGCAAGTTTTGATATCTCTAGCACTTCCCCAATTATTTTCTATATAAATATGGTTCTTCTTCAGGTGGTGAGCATAACGTGTATATTTTTTCGAATAGTCATAGTCTGGGAAAGGAGGTATGTTTAAGGAACTCCTTGTTAGGGAAAAGTTATGAAACAAGTATAATAACAATCATTTCTCTTATTTATATTTAAACATGAAATATTAACTCTCCGGGTAGTTTTGACGACATATGTCGTCCATAAAGATGTCTAACTATGCCCAAAGACAAGATTGAAAATATTATCAAGATTTTTATGGTGACGAAGATCAAGATCTGGTCAGTTTTCAACTGATTCAGAGATAGCTTGTCCATCAAGATCTGGTCTGTTTTCTTCAGATGCCGAGATATCTCGTCCATCAAGATCCGATCTGTTTTCTTCTAATGCCGAGATATATCGTCGATCAAGATCTGGTCTATTTTCTTCTCATGCCGATATATCTCGTAGATCAATATATCGTCTGTTTTCTTCTAATGCCGAGATATCTCGTAGATCAAGATCTGGTCAGTTTTCTTCTGATGCTGAGATATCTCGTACATCAAGATCTGGTCTGTTTTCTTCTAATGCCGAGATATCTCGTAGATCAAGATCTGGTCTGTTTTCTTCTAATGCCGAGATATCTCGTAGATCAAGATCTGGTCTATTTTCTTCTGATGCCGAGATATCTCGTCCATCAAGATCTGGTCTGTTTTCTTCTAATGTCGAGATATCTCGTATATCAAGATCTGGTCTGTTTTCTTCTAATGCCGAGATATCTCGTAGATCAAGATCTGGTCTGTTTTCTTCTAATGCCGAGATATCTCGTAGATCAAGATCTGGTCTGTTTTCTTCTGATGCCGAGATATCTCGTAGATCAAGATCTGGACTGTTTTTTCTGATACCGAGGTATCTCTTCCATCAAGATCTGGTCTGTTTTCTTCTGATGCCGAGATATCTCGTAGATCAAGATCTGGTCTGTTTTCTTCTGATGCCGAGATATCTCGTCCATCAAGATCTGGTCTGTTTTCTTCTGATGCCGAGATAGCTCGTTCATCAAGATCTGGTATGTTTTCTAATGCCGAGATATCTCGTAGATCAAGATCTGGTCTGTTTTCTTCTAATGCCGAGATATCTCGTAGATCAAGATCTGGTCTGTTTTCTTCTAATGCCGAGATATCTCGTAGATCAAGATCTGGTCTGTTTTCTTGTGATGCCAAGATATCTCGTAGATCAAGATCTGGTCTGTTTTCTTCTGATGCCGAGATATCTCGTAGATCAAGATCTGGTCTGTTTTCTTCTAATGCCGAGATATCTCGTAGATCAAGATCTGGTCTGTTTTTTCTGATACCGAGGTAACTCTTCCATAAAGGGACCATACGTCCCGTTTTTAGGTAGGCAGTCTCGTTGTCCCAAACACAGCTTCGGGACTCCAAAATGTCCCGTTTTCAGAAAGTAATCAATTTCAAAAAGAGTCGCTAAAAATTTAAAAAAATCCGACGGTAGCACTTAGTAGCGCGTACTGACAGCACGCGCAATATATCCCACATATATGTAAGTCAGTCAGAAGTAGGGATGGAAAATACTATTCTTTTGGAACCGTTCTTTTCCGTTCCTGTTCTTTCCAAAAGAACTGTTCTTTTAATTTTTCTGCCCCACTACTGTACTCACATTCAACTTAAAACAGACGAGCCTTATTCTTACAGTAACTGCCCCCTTTATGGTGGTAATTTTCGTGGTAGACACAAAGGGCCAAGATTTTGTTGACACCTCATCTTTTTGTAAGTACTTATTGTAGATAATTCCGTAAAATGTTAAGCAAAAAACATTATTGCCATTGTTTTTGCGATCAACGATTGTTTACTGTGAAGATCGATAAGACTTTTTATTCTCATGTTTTGACAAATGAAAACGAGATGATATTGTTCTCAATGTTATGCGGTTTCTTTCAAAAGGCGAATTGTCAATCACAAGATCCTGGGTCAATCAGGATTAGGCATAATTTATTCGGGCAACAAATTGGTAATGTCTGCAACAAACAGGCATGGTTTTGTTAACAAACAAATGCCGGTGCATTTATTCAAATGCTATGGACTGAATATTTAAATTTAGTACTTGTAATCACTTTAGACGTCTAGAATGTTCGAATTCATACTGTAAAAAAGAACAGGTTGTTATTTTTCCTTATCTCTATTCAGAAGTCTGTTGGCAATTCCTAAACGTAAGTGTCCTTTTAATGTTAACTTATAAAAACTAAGTACACGTTTATAAAAAAGTAAATTTTAAGAAATCCTGACAAGAGTTTCATTTTTATTTAAAATCAACACCAAATCTATTCAGAAATATAAGACCACATAATTATTTATTTTCACGTGTTCACACACATTCCTGTTCTTTTGATTAATAAATAAAAACTATAAAAAAATATGTGTTTTCTTAAATACTCAACTATTACCTAAAAATTAGATGTCCCCGTTTTGAGGAAAAAATAAATGGTCACGTTACTGATCTATCAAGATCTGACCTGTTTTCTTCTGATACCGAGATATCTCGTCCATAAATATCTGGTCTGTTTTCTTCTGATGAGGATATATCTCACCCATCAATATCTTATCTATTTTATTCTAAGATATCTCGTCCATCAAGATCTGGCCTGTTACTTTCTAATGTCGAAAAATCTTATGCATCAGGATCTGGTCAGTTTTATTCTGAGATATCTTGTCTATTAAGATCCAGTCAGATTTGATAATAACGAGATATCTCGTCAAGACAACCACCAAAACGGTTAAAATATAGAGGGAACAACACTGGTTAAAAGCATTTTAATGCATATTTTATTAAAATGTTAAAAACAATCCATGAGTATTAAGAAAACTCAAGAAAAAGTACGGTATTTATATACTTCCACTATACATTTTCAGTTAAGTAACATATATAAGCAGCACTACAGAATAAAATATACACTTCATTTTCAGATTCTCAAATGTTTTCGAAATGTCACAAAGAGAATATTCTTGAATTTTTCATATAAACATGATATTGTAAATACAAATTCACATCGGAGATAAGCAGTTTAATTCATAATTATTTCAAACTAAATGGCCTGTTGTCTCTCCTTAAAACACAGTGGCTGGGGCTTTAGATGGGCGACGAGACCGTTTATGATTTCGAATTCGGGTTCAACACCGGGTGCAGTGGAGATTTCGAAATTCTTTATGATTTCGGAGAAATAAAACAAAATTTCCATCCATGCTATGGTTTCGCCAGGACAATTTCTCCGTCCTGGAAAATAAAGGAGTTTGGTACAATAAATGAAACGAGCACCAAAAAAATATACCAAGTGAAGTTTGAAATTTGTTCTTGTGGACTTCACTTCGTATATTTGTTCCAAAAAATTTCTTTTAACACGTTTGCTATTCAGAAAATATAAGACCACATAAATTATTTATTTTCCAGTGTTCACACACATTCCTGTTCTTTTCCAGTTTCTCGCGCCAGCGCGTCATGTGGCATCAACGCTAAAGAGCCAATCACGCGGTAGCGCGTGGTGTATATTGATGTCTAAGTAGATAGTCACGCGTTCGCGCGGGAAGAGCTGTGCCTTAACAATTATTCTCCGCTTCTATTGGCATTATACGTTAGGTGTTGGCGTGGTATTGGCGGGAGTAAAGGTTAGAAGCTAGTTGTAAAAGTATGTGGTTTTTCGAATTTATAGCTTTATTACTTATTTAAAACAATCTTGTAATATGAGTTGTAGAGACGATAGTTCTGTAGAAGGCCGTCACGCCCCAAAAAATAAAAATGCAATCTAATAAGCCTCTAAGAGATGATGAAATTGCAAATGCGTTGGCTGAGTTTTCGCTAATCTATTCTGGCTTTGGCTCACTTTTCAATCATATTTGTTGTAAAGTGTAAGTCGGCTTCTGCGAAAAACCCATTTCTACGGTGGAGCAAGAACTATCAACTCATCCAAACGTGGCCGAATGTGTTAAAACCAAAAATTATGAATTGAGGTGAACAAATGTTTAATCAAACAAAAGACATAGTATGATTATTAATCAATTTTACTTAGAGTGTATTTCAAAATTCCTATGCAAACTTTAACTCACTAAGCGTCGGGAGATTTTCGTGTAGTGTGATGTTACTTTTACTCCCCCCACAACACACTCCCTCAATGATTCCTTAGGAAACACTCCCTTATGGATTCTTTCAACAGTTAGAAAAATTCTATTGGAACTTTCCTTAGAAAATAATCTGTCTTTGGAACGTTTCTAGTGTTACTTAAAGCACAGAATCCTTTAGAAACATAAATATTGCTCACTTTCATATAATAGAATCATTCGTAAGAATTTATTGCTCCTTTCTGACAGTATAATCTTTTTGAAAGATTCTATTGCTCATAATTTTCTAATAATAGAAACCTTTGGGAATATTTCACTGCTCATTTTCTTATTGTAGAATCTTTTAGAAAGATTATTTTGGTCGTGAAGTTCAAAGTTGGATTGGTAGAAATACTATAGATATAACAAGTTTACTATAGATATAACAAGTTTACTATAGATATAACAAGTTTACTATAGATATAACAAGTTTACTATAGATATAACAAGTTTACTATAGATATAACAAGTTTACTATAGACATAACAAGTTTACTATAGACATAACAAGTTTACTATAGATATAACAAGTTTACTATAGATATAACAAGTTTACTATAGATACAAGTAGTTTAGTATAGACATAACAAGTTTACTATAGATATAACAAGTTTACTATAGATATAACAAGTTTACTATAGATATAACAAGTTTACTATAGATATAACAAGTTTACTATAGATATAACAAGTTTACTATAGACATAACAAGTTTACTATAGACATAACAAGTTTACTATAGACATAACAAGTTTACTATAGACATAACAAGTTTACTATAGATATAACAAGTTTACTATAGATATAACAAGTTTACTATAGATATAACAAGTTTACTATAGATATAACAAGTTTACTATAGATATAACAAGTTTACTATAGACATAACAAGTTTACTATAGACATAACAAGTTTACTATAGATATAACAAGTTTACTATAGATATAACAAGTTTACTATAGACATAACAAGTTTACTATAGATATAACAAGTTTACTATAGATACAAGTAGTTTAGTATAGATATAACCAGGCGCGATTCTAATAACTCTCAAGATACAACGTCTGTACTTGACCAAAGCCCTAAATTCTTTCTTGGCGCGATCATGGTACAGCTGCTAGCATGGTACAACTGCGGCAGTAGTCAGGAGAGGAGAAATTGGGGACACAAATTGAACTGCGTGCCTATAAGGATATATGTCAACAAGTGTGCTTTTGGGGCTCTATGGATTGGACGGGGTGGATACATCGCTTGGCCACCACAATCGCCAGATTTAGCGTGCTTCGATTTATTTCTTTGTGAAACCTCAAAGTGATCGTGTTCGAGATCCCATTGACTACCAGGCTAGTCGATGCTCTAAATTTTTTTCTGAATATGTGCCTCCTTATTTGTCTCTATACAATATATTTCTATACGTGCATGTTACATAGACCCTGTTAACTGAATACCGCTCAGAAGGTGCAGACAAATTATATTTCCTATAGACGGCAGGGTTCTCTCAATTATATTATTGTATAATATGTATACAAGACGCGTATTTCCTTCGTAGTCTTAAAACCTCTCTTCGTAACTATGACTGAAAGAAATTAACTAAAGTAGAATATAATATAATTTTATCTAATCATCACTATGTGTGGTAAACTCTGCCCCCACTACAAAAATAACGTACAAAAGAAAGTTGTTTTGTAGTTGTGGCTCAGATGTGTATAAGTAGGGGAAATTGACCTAAGAAAGACCTAGTCAATATGCTGAAAATCTAATATTCTAGATTGACATATAACCTCTGGTAAGACCTATTCATCCTAAACACACTGAGCTAAACTTGTAGTGACTTATAAACTAACGAAGGGTATACAAATAGAACACAAACAACTAAAATTGATCAACCAAGAATACAAATATAGTTGTTAAAATTCGAAACGAATAAAAAAAAACATTCATTATGTCTGATATGTATCTGTGATAAAAGTGTATGAAATATGAACTCTGAAGAAACAATACCTTAGATTACATGTAGACCTGCTAACTTACTGTAGAACGCATTACACACTCTATTGCAACATACGATCCATTGTTTTATTGCATTTAGATAATGACATCAAAACTTTTGCGCTCATTTTCCCAAGTTCCTTACATCAAATCTTCACATGAGTTTAATAGTTTAAGCTAACAGTCAACTTAAATAAATCAAATAGCATCTGGATTTTCCCTTTCGACAACTTAACTAGTGTTTAAATTGGGTTAACTGACTTAGAATCGATTTCTCGATTGCCCAATTTCTCTTTATTTTTCTGCGTAGGCGTATAAATAATTCATGACGTCTTGTTTTAAAGTATGATGAAAATAGTTATAAGGGAAGGGTGGTTTCAAGTAAGGACAAATCTATTGTTTGAACTCTGAAGAAACAATACCTTAGATTACATGCAGAATATATTCGGAATTTATTAAGACGAAATATACTTTTATTTGCTTCTGTGAGGTTTTTTTTTGCAATATTCTATGTTGCAAATTTTTATCGGGTTCAATCAAAGTCCGTCGTGTACAAAGGGATATGGCCATTCAACAGCAGCAGCAATTGGTGCACTTTAAATCTGTCGTGGCCTCATTATTCTCACGTTGGCGTAGTGTCGAAGTTTGGAGAATGGGGCGCCATCTCAGGAGTGACCTCGTCATTTGATCGTGATTCAAAATTACGTGGTGTTGTCGTACTTTGGTTACGTGGTGTTACGTATCTTTTCCTTCAGGGGTTGATTTCTGACAGTCGTCAATATTCCGCTGTATTTTTTCATTGCAAAATTAATTAAAGACCTACATATCAAAAGTCTAATACTATCTTAATATTCTGGGCTTACCGATCGAAAAGGGAGCATAACTCGGCAGCTGCTTAATTAGCTTAGAACCGCCATCGGTCAAGAATCTTTCTGGTCTGAATTCTTCAGGGTTATCCCAGTACGCAGGATCGTTGTGCAATGCCCAGAGATTGGCAGTGATCTCCGAACCTTTTGGAATAACGTAGTCTTTTATTCGTATATCTTGATTTGCTCTGAAATTGAAAAAAAGGAAGAAATATTTATTCATATCTGACAAAACCATAAAACATAAAAATATAAGCACATATCAAAATCGTGTATAAATAGTATAAAATAACGGCAATAAGTAAGTAGGTGGATGTTTAATTAACGTCACACTGGAGTAATACGACGGGCTATTGGTGACGATCAGGGATCCATCCTGAACATAACGTAGTTTCGAACAACGGTCAAATGACGAGACCATCATCTTAAGCTGGCATCCAACTCTCCGAATTTCCATACCACACCAGCCTGAGAACATTTGAGACAGCGACAGATTCATAAGATCAATCACACACGCTGGACAACTCCGTGGTTTAGAGTGATTGTTCTACAACCCAAAGTCTGAACCCAGTCGAATTTTTTTTGGGATTAGATTCCCGCAGTTTCTTGTGGGGTATTTCTGTCTCTTTTTCTGTGGCACAAAAATATTTCTTTCCTGTGCTCATTACTTGAGACAACAGAAATAAAAATGGATCTTCACGATCCATCAAACCCGTAGACATCTATGGGAACTCAAACAACGTCCATTCCCTAGCAAATGAGTAGAAAAAAGTATATCCTGAAGAAATATTTACTCAATGCCTTAGTAGTGTAGGTTACCCATAGTCAGGACTAACTTTACAACTTCATTAACTCTCCGAGTCGTGATTAATAAAACGTTGTAATGCGCCAATTTAACGTTAATTAACCATAACTACCTTCCGAGTAGTGTATGTGGCTTCTACCCTACAACACACTCGACATCTGAATAACCACATTTGTTGTTTGAAAGTATCCATGGATTCTTTCAAGAAATTTTTGGAAAGATTTTATTGCTCCTTTTCTTGGAATAGTATCATTAGGAAATAGTCTATTTCTCATTTCCTTACAATGGCATTGTTTGGAAACATTCTCTTTCTCAATTGCTCCTTTTCTTGGGATAGTATCATTTGGAAATATTTCTCATTTCTCCTTAGAAATGTATTGTTTGGAAGCATTTAATTGCTCTTTTTCTTGAAATAGTGTCATTTGGAAATATTCTATTGCTCATTTCTTTACTATGGGATTGTTTGGAACCATTCTCTTTCTCAATTGCTCCTTTTCTTGGGATAGTATCATTTGGAAATATTGCTAATTTATTTCTCCTTAGAATAGTATTGTTTGGAAGCATTTAATTGTTCTTTTTCTTGGAATAGTGTCATTTGGAAATATTCTATTGCTCATTTCCTTACAATGGGATTGTTTGTAAACATTCAAGTTGCTCCTTTTCTCGGAATAGTATCATTTGGAAAGAGTATATTGTGCTCATTTCCTTACAGTGGGATTATTTGTAAACATTCAATTCCTACTTTTTTTTGGAATAGTATCATTTGGAAATAGTCTATTGCTCATTTCAAAACAGTGGGATTGTACGGAAATATTCAATTGCTCCTTTTTTGGAATAGTATCGTTTGGAAATAGTACATTTCTCATTCCCTTACAAAGTGGGATCATTCTCTTTCTTTCTCAATTACTCCTTTTCTTGGAATAGTATCATTTACAAATATTCTATTGCTCATTTCCTTACAATAAGACTCTCTCTCTCTCTCCCTCCCTTCTCTCTCCTCTTTTTGTGTGATTCTGTCTTTGTTGTATGGCCATGGTATCCCGGTTGATATAGTGACGGTCTCGTAACCGGAGAGTTGCAAGTTCGAATCTAACCAATGACTGTCATGTACAAAGAAGGCTGGTGTGCATTCAATCTGTCGTGGCCTCAAATGTCCTCACTTTGGGATGGGATGGCAGATAAAAGAGTGAGGTCAAGTGTGACCTCGTCATCTGACCGCAATTATGCGGTGATGTCCTCGGATCTTTCCTTCGTAGTTTATTCCCAGACCTTTTCCAATAGCCCATTGTCAACATATAGACGTCTTTTACAGTTTGTAGAGGGGCATGGCCAATTCTCCAACAATATTCACAGATTCGGGTTACCTCAAACCAGCCAATGCTCTTGTGGAATAGAGGTAACTCCAATGCCTTATGGTTTGGATGGTCCTCTCACAAGCTCACTTCACCTTCGCTGCCCACTACCAGGCCCCACACCAGGATGGCTAAACCTACCACTAAAACATAAGTGCAGAGATAACTTTTGCAAGATCATAGATATCCTGACATCACCGCGGCAGGTATTTTATATCAAAGACATAAGCACAGTTGCCATATGACCACCAGATGACCATCAAGAGAAAACCTAGCAGAAACTCTGCAAATAAGAAACTAATAAACTCCCAAAGAAGACTACTAAACCGGTGAATTCTTACAAGGATAGGTGAGGGGTCTCCACCGGCGGAATGTATATATTCGTCACCACATACGACCAGGTATTTTGTACCACAGAGACAGTCATCTCACTGTGGTACAATATTACGAATCGTTGTAATTGGATCTTTCGCTTCTGGATTGATTCAGGATCATCGCCAATACCCAGTAGTGTTGCTCCAGTGCGACTTTAATAAACAACCTACCAACCATTAAATATGTCCATAAAGTCACCACGTACCTTCTGGTTGTGCTGAGTGGCACAATGCTAGAGAACCTTTGGCTCTCCAAGATCACAGAAAATGTGTATGGAATCTTATCGCGCTCCTCGTACCTCGCTCTTCCGTCTTTCCCCACAACTTCCATGAGCTCCTTATGTACCCTTTCCTGGATGTCCTTATGCTTGGTCATGAGCCGCAGCAGCCAGCCCATGGAGCTCATGATAGTGTCACTTGCTCCTAGGAACAGAATGCTGACGTTGCCTTCGAGCATTATTTCTATGAGAAAAAATTAAATGAACACATGCTAGTATACTGCAAATAAATAATATTTTCTAATTCTACTTTTGGTAACTATTTAATATTTCTTATTTTCCGTACATATCTGTAAAACAATGCTGAGTAGATAATTTATCATTGCTTTTGATTTTAAGATAGTGTTCCGATAGACCGATTAGTGGACTGAGTTTTATTAAAATAATTCCTTGAAACAAAAATGAGTTTATTAACAATAAATGTAACAGGATTATGGAAGGATCACTTCCTCATTAGAGCTAAGTAAGCGTCCCTCACCTTAGGTTTAAGTAATCCCCTGTGTAAAAGAACCACTCTCTAATGCCTGAAAGCCACCTACACCCTCACACAACAACTACACCCTCACACAGCACCTCTGCAATATACGAGAAACTTAACAGGTAGGTATTTAATTGACGTCGCGCTGGGAAAAACTGGCCATTGGCGTGTGATCAATCCCCCAAGGTTGGGAGCAGGGTTACCTTGGGGGATTGATCACACGCCAATGGCCAGTTTTTCCCAGTCTGAGGACAAAAACATTTAATTTCGAACAACGGTCAGCTGACGATGTCCTGCCTGATCTGGCACCCCACAATCCAAATTTCCATACCACGCCAATGTCAGTACATTTGAGGCCATCTGTTTAATGTATGGAAACTGAAACAAGGATTAAGGTTTCAAGGATGTGTATTTGCCCCAAATCCTTAAAAATATTTCAATGTCATAGTAGTTACAAGTTGTATTTAGTATTCAGCGGAAGTTTGCATTCGAAAACTATTTTAATGGGTTTCTTTATTCTTACTTGCACGTATTGTTTTTCGTAATCAAAAATACGAGTTAAATCATAAGTAGGGCAACTTTTTGCAACAAATGCAACTTTTTCTTCACACATTCTATGCTGCATATAAAGTACTAAAACCAAAATTCCTCCTACAGGGGGTGTATTGTAAATGACTTTTAACCGCAACCTAAATGCAACCACCTGTAACTTTTTTAAAATTTAGCTTAATATTAATTATTACGAAATTACTACTTCATTTTTTGCCCTCTGAATCAACCCTTCGATCACGTGTGCTTTATCTCTTGATCTTGCAGGATCATACAAAAAGTTCAAGGAAATAATGTGTTCGTCCTAACAGACGAAAGTGAAATAAATTATAAGTACTTTAACACATTGGTTGGTACTCTTAATAATCCAGAGGAAACTTGCGTAATCGACTACGGTTTGCGAGGTTATTGTCGAGCATCGATATGTCGTTCGCCTTGTAGTAGAAGTTTTAAAATCTCAGAATGTTTAGCGAAAGGATTTTGCGCTTCTGCTATCCGATACAGCATATTTATGACTGTGGCTGCAAACACACTCAAGGTGCTTTATACGCGTGTGCTCCAAGTTACTTCCGTGGCACACTGGTTTCACAACTGCAGAAAAAAATATCCGCGGATTTTACACAAATGTGGACAATCTCATCGCTTGTGTTAAGGCAGCCACAGTACAAAACAAGCTCCGAAACACCGCTTTTCAGACCATCGGATAACTGCCTGAGCCAGTACTCTCAAGCTGGGCTACGTGGCTTCGGACAGCATTGTACTCCGCCAACCGCCTTCCCACTGTAAAGGACATTTTGAGCGGTTTCCTTGACGACGGCATTTTAGTTCATAGCGTAAAATAACCAGTGTGTGACCCAGAGCTGCCAAAAAGTTTGCTAAAAATCAAAAGCAGCTACGAATGTTTGATTCATCTCATTGAAAATTCGGAATCGAAAGCGTACGAAGAGATCGAAGCCGTATGAAGATATCAGATCGATGGATTTTAAAGATCCTCGCAACCTTAAAGCGTATTTCAAAAAACGATTGGAAAAGAATAGTAATATGACCGTTATTGCTACACTTTCCCGAGACGATTTTTCTTCAAATCAGTATTTGCTGCTGCAACAATGTCAGACAACATCAGTCTCGGTTGAGCGCAGTTTTTCAATGTTAAAGAAATAACTGGCCAAAGATCGGGCATTCAATGACACCAACGTTCTGTATTTAATGATGTGTTATAATACTGTTGTACACGACTAAATTGTCAATAAATTTTGAATTTTTTTAGTTGTTCTAATCACAAGATAATAACAATTCAAGGCAAAGAAAGGAAGAAAAATGTAAAATATTTGAAGATGAAAAGTAGATAGATAGTTGTTTTGTGATTATTTCACTGAAATACGAGGTTTCTTTCTTTCTTATAAAGCTAAAAAACAGATGGTGCTAGTGTTTTGATAATATCGCATCACTTGGGGCGTAAGGGCATGCTATTAAAATGCAAATATAGCATGTCGCTAAAATATGAATAATTTTTGCTTGAAATGATTCTGTAAAATCCAATTCTGTAAAATATGAAGTATTTTTTTCGGTAGTTTGTTTATATTTACCCTTAAAAACCCTTTCTAAAAGCAGTAAATATTTGGCAAAAATTTTATTTGAGCAATATCTATTGAAATATTCTGTAAATGAAAGATCCCTTAAGAATTTAAAAGAATATTAGATAAAATTCTAAAAACATATTTTTAGATTTCATCAACACAATGCTATTAATAGAAACTACCATCCCACGTAGTTCCTCATAGTTGAAATATCAGTTTCATTAAAATGTACTTGCCTTTTCAATTAGCACACACACAAGAGTGTTATCTTAATTCTACTTTAAGCCTTGAAATATTTTTTTTAATTTGTCCTTGATTTTTCATATTAATCTTTATTAAATGGAAATATTAAACATAGCACAAAACAGACAACTTTTTTTTAATTATAAAATAAATATCAAAACATGATTATAAAAAACGGGAACTTTGAGAATAGTTCAATTCCAAAGATTAGGATAAAAAAAAGGACTGAAAATAGTCTAATAATAACATGAATGAATTAGTATACATGTAATCAGTTTAATAGAGGACACACCTCAACTCCACCCCCCCCCAAAAAAAAAAAAAAAAACGCTGTCAAATCGATCTAACATTTTTTAAAAATGGTTAAATATTAAATTTTCTTTGTCTGAACTGAAGACATTCATTTTAGGTATTTTAAATAATGTCTCACTGGAGCATCTGAACGGGATGTAGGTGACAGTCCGGGATCAAAGCCGAAGGGAAAGATCAGAGAACAACGGTCAGATGACGAGGTCACACCTGAGCTGACACCTCACTCTCCAAACTTCCACAACACGCCAACATGAGAACATTCCTGGCCCCTACAGATTTAACGTGCACCAGCTCGTATCTTTGGTTGGTTTCGAACCAACAACGTCAGTCTTAAAACAAGTGATTTTGTTACAACACGCACAGCTAAACGAAATTTTGAAGGAAAAAATGTATTCCCTTTAAAAAGTTAATCATTAAAATCTCATCAAATTGGTTTGTTAGATAAAAGATGTCGCACGTGGGATGCAAGAGTGCCATAGGTCAAAAAACATTGGTTGGAAATCTGTAAGTGCTAAAGCATTCACCGTAAATTCGTCATTTTTAGGAATCAAGTTACAGCAATTTCACAGCAAGGGAATTTGAGAAAGGCATTCATAACCCCCTTTCTCAAAAGGCTCCTTCCCAAACTCAAAATCGATTTTTGTAAAGTAATCAGGTCAGTGTCATCTTTCGTAGTCTAGTCATACAAGAGGAATGTGTGATGTGTGTGAAATGTATTATGTGGATATGGATGCTTGTATGCGCGTATACTTTAGAGGCATATGATGTGCGCCCCAAAATGTGTTGTAAATATTATTAAAATATGTTAAATCATTATTTACTTTATTAATGTTGGTGTTCTGCTACGAAAAAAGAAAGTGATTATTGAATTGTCACTTTTTCCACATCCATAGTTAAACAAATTCAACCCGAGTAAGGTCGGTAAATTCTGCTATTAAGCAAATAAAATCAACCCTTGCCAGATTCACTGCCGGTTTTGCCGTTTCGTTTACATGTGGCTTGGTTTGTGAGCTGTGGAACCTGTCTGTATGCGTATATATTTGAATTTTTCTTCTAATGCTTAGCTAATACCAACTATTTTATATTGGTTCAATGTTTGTCATTAGCCATAAGCTTAACAACTCTAATCTTGTTGTACTTAGTCATTTCACGATCAGTATTTTCTCCGTGTGAATTATGAATACCTCGTAATTTAAAGAACCTTAATCGTAAAAAACAGTTGTAAAGAAATTTCGCGAACATAACAAGAAGGAATTGATTTTATTCTCTCTTTACTCGTCCGGGTGAATTGCCTTGATAAGATATCTCGTCATGAGTCTTGACCGAATCTTGATGGACGAGATATCTCGTCGATAAAAGAAAAAGGACAAGATTCTTTTCTCATCATCGCAAAAAGTTCGACAGTATCCTTATAGACGAAGCGCCTCGTAACTAGGAAAAATTTTCAAACTTCGATGGATGCGATATCTCCTCGTTGGTTAGGTTTGTATGGCTTAAGGACCATACTTAGTCGCACTGCTCCCAGACACAAGACATATACAATATCAAGAAAAAAACAGACACCACAATTAAAGCTTTACAGACACAGAAAAGAGATATATACCCAGGGAGGAATACACGGAGACATATCCTCGAAACCACTTGAAGGGTTAACTAAATACCAATCTTATGAAATATGCTCAACAACTGTCACAATAGATACAATTTTTCATACTACACCTTCCTACCGTCTATCGGTCATCAATCAACACACATCCAATAGAATTCTCAACAGTAAAATTATGACTTAAGAGCACCATCTATAGTGTTTGCAATTCTATTGTCAGGAATTATAGTGGAGTCCTTTAGTTGTGGTCTCCAGTCAATTCGTCCTGTTTTCAAAAGTTACAGATATCTGATTTCGCTACTCTAATATGGTGTAAGTGTCTTTGTAGGTAGTCAATGTCTGATAGGAAGTCGAAAGCAAGTTACCCACCATATTTGGGCAGGGAACCTGGGATACGAGCTTTATTCCTCAACACAACGCAACGGTTCTTACCTGTAAACATCTCTGTGTAGAGATGATGTTCTTGATGTTACATACAGGTAAAGGGGATTGGGCTTAAAGGTTGTGTTCCAAACATATCCAGGGAGCGTTGGAAGAGTAACAGATTAGCAACCAGAGGTTTGCGAGTTCGAATCCAACCAAAGATCGCCATGTACAAAGGAGTCCGGTGCAAGTTAAATCTGTCTCGGCCTGAAACTTCCTCGCGTTGGCGTGGTGTGGAAGTTTTGAGAGGTGGAGTGCAAGCTCAGGTGTGACCTCGTCATCTGACCGGGGTTCCGAAATACGTGATGCCCAGGAATCTTTCCCTTCGAGTTTGATCCCGGACCGTCACCAATACCTCTTTGCGTTGTTCCAGAGCGACGTTAATTAAAATACCTACCTACCAATCTTTCTTATAGATATCTATTTGTAGAATGAGAGTTTTAATAATTATATAATTATAGACGATCATATAAGCCTCGATGTTAATTTGATTAAGGTTGACCCAACTGTGTTCCAGGTTTAGTCAATTGGTCCACGTGTGTTCATAGCAATATTTACCATAATGACTTGGAATCCACTGTAAGGCAACTTTTGCTTTAATCTTCCCAAGGTGGCAACATTTTTCTATACATCCATAATGGATTGTGACTAGGGGTGTTAAGAGTTAATAATGCTATCTGAGAATCGATAACTGATTCAATATCGTTTGTAGGAAATGACTTTTCACACAGTCAGACAAACAGCAACAAAACAAGCTCTCCATTGAAGTTCTCGTAGTTTTTCCAACAGGATATTGAAGCCTGGAACTGTTTGAGAAGATTCCAGCTGTTGGCGTTTTTATCCGATCCCTCCTGGTAAACAAGCAGTCAGGTCTCCCAACGGTATCTCACATAGATTGTAGTCCAAGTCGTGTATTTTATAGAAACTTTTTTATTTTCCTCCCAAACGAAGTCTAGACTCCGCTCAGTCATCATAAATTTCCCAGAAGACACTATGGTCTTGGGTACAGTAAACTGTCAAGAATGGGGGAATCACATGTCCCGCTATTGACAGTGCATGTAGTTCTCTCAACCTTACCAATAGAAGTCAGCAGTAGACCTTTCAGCACAGACACTATACGCAGTCTACTAGTTTTAGGAACTTCACGAGAAACTTAATAGCAGTACTTCCTCTTGTGAAATAAAATATTTATAGGAATTTCAGTACATGAAACAATTTATTCATACCTGAGAAGTAATGTTTTCCGTCTTCTTTCGTCACCTTGTCTAACTTTTCCAGGTAGCTGTTCATGAAGTCGTTTACATCAGTAAGAGCTGGAGATGTTTTGTGTAGAGATATTTCATCACTAAATGAGAAACAAAATTAGAAACTAAATTTTTTTTTTCACATTGATCAGTTGCGAGTAGAAGCAAGGCTTCTTCCAATAAGAGAAAATGTCACAAGCAGATTGTGTTTTTTTTTTCCTAAGGAAGGTATTTCAACTAACATCGGCACTGTAGCTTTGGAAACGTTTCTTGATCAAAACCAAAGCTAAATATCCAAGTACTGCACCAGATATTTTTGAACCCTTTTTTTTACATCAATTACATTTTACAAGAGTCAGGCAGATCTAACACTTAAAGTTTTTACTTGTTCATCCATTGACAATATGCACTACCCAACAATAATGCACCGGACAGCAAGATGTGATGGTATAAGTAAAATAATACATGCTTTAATAAGGGGGGGGGTCACCCACGTACTGCAATTATACTAGCAACCCTTCTTGGTATACGATCAACAAGGTTTTGATACACTGCTATGTGTATTTGTGTAAATTCCTGCTGTAAGAATGTCGCCAGCTCAGCTGTAGATTTCGGACGTGGTTCCATGGTCCGTAAGCGTCATTCTAACGCGTCCCACAATTGTTTTATGGGGATTAGATCGGGACTCTGGGCAGGCGAAAGAAGACGTTCTACATCGGTATCTTGATACCACTGTTTCCCAGAAACTGCAACATGACATAGAGCGTGGTCGTCCTGGAAGTACATTCGTCCATTCCATAAAATTGCCAGAGCATAAAAAGAACCTGATTGTCCAAAATATTCAAGAAGGCGTCGGGGTTCAATTTACCATTAACATGAAAAGGTCCCAGGCCATACCACGAAAAACACCCCCAAATAAGTAGTTGGATTTTATGCCAATCCGCTGGCGCCCGTTTCATTATTGTTGAGTAGTGTACAGTGTAAAAGGTTTTTCTGTGTAATAACCCTTACGCGTGTAAATATGCGACAGTAAAAAGTGTTTTCAATTTTATTCAAAATTTTCATATCTTCATATTTAAGATTATACTTTTTTATTGAAGAGTGGTTTCAAATGACAGTGAGTAAGTTATTATTGTGTTATTTAAGGAGCGTTGGCCCATTTGGAAGAGTGACGGTTTAGCAATCGGAGGGATGCGAGTTCGAAACTCAATCCAGCCAAAGACCGCCATGTACACGGGGTCTGGTGCACGTTAAACCTGTCTTCGCTTAAAACTTCCTCACGTTGACGCGGTGAGATAGTTGATGTGGTGCCAGTTCAGGTCTTGTTCTCGTTATATGACCGTTTTTCAAACTGACAAGGGGTTGTCCTTGGATCTTGGATCGATACCAGACCGTTGCAATTAGCCCTCTGTGTTGCTTTGTGTGATGTTAATAGCCACCTATCTTTTATTCTTTGAAACACGCGAATATTTAACTTATTGTATGATGTATACTATTTAACTGAAGAAAATTCTGTATCATATGCGATAAATGTCGCAATGGGAAGGGAACCTTTAATTAACGTCGTACTAGAAGCCCGGGATCAATCCAGCAGCGATCCATATGGGGGATGGATTGTGAAGCAATAACCTGCCCCTTACTGTTGAAAAGTAAAGTTCGCAAAACATTGTTGACGAGCGATAGCGAGCATGGGGCGGAGCCCCCTAGTGTAAGAAAAAGATTTTTTAAATAATTCTTTCCTTGGAGATTTAAGAATTGCACCAAAATAAATCGCAAAGCCGTTGCCACCGCTATAAACGTAGACTGTAGCTGTACCAAGCTACTGCCCTCGAGCTGAGCGGCAGTTCTGATGTAAGGTCAACTAGATCGCAGCATGTTCCTTTATTGTGAATAAATACTGTTTGATCTAGTTAACCGCTGTATTATTTGAAGCCATCATAAAAACTACCCCAAGTTTCTTTGTGACAGTATCATTTAGTAGTCAGATTTTATTAATTTATTTATTTATTCCCTACAAAATATCAGATATGGGTATTTTCTTCGCTGTATAAGTTTCGTTACATATTTGATTAAGTACGTAATTCTTTTTTATAATTCTGTTTCAGAAAAATAATTAAAAAATATACAAAACAACCTTTTTTTAAATAAGGTGTTCTTCTTCTTATCTTACTTCTTATTTTTCTTATTTTTATTTCTTATTTTTATCTTATTTTTCTTCTTAAACTTTAATTTTTCTTCTTAAACTCTTTAACTTCTTATTTTTAAATAATTATAATTTCGTTTCTGTTTGTATTCATGTGTTCCAGTATTTTAAATATTGTAAATCAATTATTTAGGAGTTAAATTTTAATAATTTTTTTTCTTCATATCACTAGACATGGGTAATTTTTTGGTTGCATTTCTACAAGGTGCCCATAAAGTCTCGTTACAATTTAAAGAAATTATTACAAAGGCAAATGAAAGACAGATAAGAGGAAATTATTACAAAATGAGGTGTTAAAACATTTCTAAGTAAGGTGTGCATTTAATTGACCGGTAAAATTTAAAAATCAATTTAAAGTAAGATGGGTTACTTTAAATTAAAACGGGTAATCAAACGTTGTTGTTCAAAGATATTTTAAATTTTCATATAGTTTTTCATTAAAAGAACGATAAAAATCAATTACATTTACATTTTCTTTTCATTTGTCTGTAATAGAAAGCTGTACGCCACAGTGAAGTGACTACAACTATCATTCTTAATAGGTACGTGGTTTCCATTTAGAAACCGAATCTCTAAGTTTTTCAAATTTAAAACAAATATGCACTATAAATTATTAATTAGTTGAAGGCCAAAAATTTAGGGAATTTTTTTATGTGGCTGGAAAAAAAATTAGTCAAATTTAAAAAATCGGTTTATGTGGTTTTATATAGAACGACCCATATTTACCTTTTCAGTTGGTTGGGTATATGTTTTGGGAGTGTGGAGAAAAACCACAGCTTCAGCATATAATTCATTGTTTCATACATGTCTGAACACATTAAAAACACAAAGTAATTTATAACATAAGCGAACCATAAGATTTATCCTTCTTCAAAAGTGGTTAAAATTGACAAATACTTTCTGACAAAAGTTACTTGTGAAATAAATCTCCCGCGAAAGAAGCATCAATTTTCCCATCTATTTGGGATGAAACTCAATTCTGTTCGAAGAGTTGGATTAGTTTAACTATATTATTCTAAATTGCTGGCCATATCTTCCACCGAACAGTTAATATTTCTTATTTTCGATTTTATTCCCTTATGAAATAAGCTCTTCAATCAGTCTGGTTAACACAATGCCTTTTCTATAACTAAAGATGCAAATTGTAGGCTCGGCGCAGGTTTGATTCTTCTCTGGCTGTATTTCATAGAGGAAGTATATATTTCGTATGAGCAATGGCAACTTTTGTGCCCAGGATCACGTGACTTAAACTAATAGCAACGCGACACTTAGACTAATTTCGTCTTCCGGGTGGAGCCGTGCATTGATCATCCGATTGGTCCACGGGAGAAGGAGGAACCCATCCATTGATTCAACATCTGTGCCAAGGCTCGAAATAAATCGCGACAACCATGGCAAATGCTGTGAGTCTTGCTTAGGTCCGGTGCACACATCCGGTTTTTCAACGTGCGGCGTCGCTGCCGCAACGCAAGTGCGGTCTGAGATACATTAGATCCAATGGATCAGTGCACACATGCCTCCAGCGACGCACTTCCAACTTGTGTGCAATTTGTACCGCTGATCCACAAGGCGCTACACGGTTTCAGCACATGAGTCTCCGTTCTGAAGTACCTTGTTATTGATAAACAAATGGAATATAAATAATAATTAATAAATGGATGTATCTTGTAACGTGTATTTTGTTTCAAAGTATACATTTTTTACAACAAGTAGGCGAAATAAACACGTTTTCTTCAATAGAATATTTATCGCAAATGGCACAAAATGAGAACTTGCGTCATTTCACGGTTATGTGTGCATAGTTGGGCTTCGGTGCCGCAGTGGCGCCACACGTTGAAAAATCTCGGATGTGTGCACCGGGCCTTAAATTACCACGACGATTAACGGATCTCACGGCAAGTTTTGCTACGAGTATTTCAAACCGAATATTTCATTATTTCTTTCAAATACCAGCTATTAAAAACAAGTTTTTTACGAAAAACTATGTGCTTTAATGAGTATAAGTGCGGACTGTCCTTCACTTTCAAATTTTAAGGCTTATCGAGCAGTTGAGAAATGGTTGCGCGCATGTGATCTCAGTCCTTGCTTTTTGTTATGCAGTTATGAAACAACTGCTATTTTCTCTAGCCTAATTATTAACTGATGCCTTCGTAAACTTGATAATAAGGGAAAAAATGTGTCGACAGTATATTATTTGAGTGTCTATTATCTCAGGTGGAATCTTCTTAGGAAATTGCAGAAAGCTTACAAGAGAAGTGAATTATTTTTTCTTCTTCTCATTGCATTATTTATTGAATTGTTTTAAAGCTTAGCGAAAAATTTGCAACTGCAATTTTCCGCCATCACGGAAATTTTAGTTTTTTTTTCACTAGCTGAATAGTTTCTGCTGCCAGCTTATAAAAGCTCACATTAATATTTGCTGCCAGCTTCAAAATATTATTTGGAGCCTTGGTCTGTGCCTTATATTAGTAGAATTTCAACCCTTTTGTCATCGCTGCATAAAAATGTCCATTCACACACATGCCGTGTCGTAAGATTCTATGTCACCAAACGAGGCAATAAAGTTCCGAATCGACTAACCAGATGAGTATTTTACAGAGCGAGCATCTTATTGCTAGTCGACATATTGATCAGACTGCAAAGCTCCTCTCAGTAGCAATTCTCAGATTCTCAGTTTACTTATAATTCACATCTGATGTATTTATCGCTTTGTCATTAAAAATTTTCCAAATGTGTGAATTTCCATTACTTTATACTGTCTATATTATGTCTGACTGAGGGTAGCCAAATTAGGCCAAAGAAACCAAAGCTAACCAAACAATCTATAACTAAAGATATGGAGGTTCGTAAACCATCAAGTATCTCTACGGGGTATCTCGTTCAAAAATCTGGTCATTTTTGCTGAGGACGATGTATCTCGTAGAGACAAAACAATCTTATTACTCCAAGGGAATAAATATTCAAGTGGGAAAAATAAATTGTCCCTTGCTCAGAACTACTGACAGTTTGGAACAGGTTTTTGTACCAGAGGCTGGACACGGGGCAGTTTTCTTTGTCAAGGTAAACCACCAAGAGTGTTACCCACCTGCTTGACGCAACGAGATATCTCGTCACTAGTAAAACTGACCAAATCTGGATAGACGAGATATCTCGTTAAAAAACTGACCAGTAACGTGATGGACGAGATATCTCGTGAAGGACCAGATCGTTATCTCCTCATCAGGTAAAAAGTCGACAATCTTAATAATGAACTATCTTGTGATTAGCAAAAGTGACCAGATCTTGGACCAGATCGTTATTTCCTCATCAGGAAAAAAATCGACAATCTTAATAATGAACTATCTTGTGATTAGCAAAAGTGACCAGATCTTGGACCATCATCAGCAAAATTGACTAGATCTTGAACCAGACATATCGTCATTAGCAAAATTAACCAGATCTCTTTGACTATAATCTGATCATTAGTAAAATTGACTAGATCTTGAACCAGATATCGCGTCAGCAAAGTTGACCAGATATCTGGTCATTAGCAAAATTGGTCAGATCTTGGAACAGATATCTCGTCATTAGAAAAATTGACTAGATCTTGGATCAGATATCTCCTCTTTAGCAAAATTGACTAGACCTTGGATCAGATATCTCATCATTAGCAAAATTGACTTGATCTTGAACCAGATATCTCGTCATTAGCAAAATTGGTCAGATCTTGGACTAGATACCTCGTCACTAATAAAATTCGTCAGATCTTGATTTCCGAGATATTCCGTCGAAACCACTTGGAGGGTTAAGAGGATAGTAGACTTTCAAAACACTCAAATTCGACCAAAATATCGAATTTTTGAATTTGCTATAGTATTTAACTAGACACTAATAGCTAGAACTGTGAAAAAGAATTTTTCACTTTTGACACCATTCATAGTAAAGTTAAAAACAAAAGTTACCCAAAATGACTGTTACATCTATACTATTTATATGAATTTTGATTAGAAATTTAATAAATATTTGAATTTTAGATTGAAAATTTTGGTCTAAAGGAGGAAAGTTTTTTTGGTGGTTTGCTAGGAAAATAATTATAAAAAAAAAAAATGACATGATAATGATATCAGGTATGTTTTATTCCAGGGTATGTAACGTATATTGTAAATAAGAACTGTATTTCAGTACTTCGAGCCATAGAAATACGATTGAAGCATTTTAAACTGTACGCTATTTTCCCAATATTTAAAAATTAAAACTTTAATAACTTAAAATATTTTCTTGATTTTGACACCAAATTTCTATAGTTATTCTTTTAGCTTATTACTAGTAAAATATCCAAATTTCTTAAGAATCTCATGAAAATTGAAAAAAAGATTGAAACTCTATCGTCCCCTTAAGAATAAATGCACGGAGCATATAATAACACGTCTTACCTTATGAAATCAGAGAATTGTCGAATTACTCTTAACGCTTTGTCGTAACCAGCTATTTTGAAGTACTCGCAGAACTTTCTCAGTCCAGGGATGACACTTGTAGGATTAGAAGGACCCATGAAAGTGAAAGACACGTCCGCGTAGTCTACAGACAGCTGGATTTTGTCTTGCTCTTCGTCTTTCTTCAGTCTTCGACCAATTAGGAGAGAGACAATGTTGGAGGATATGGAAGCAGCAATAGCATGAGATACGTCCACGGGTTTCCCTCCGGTTCCTTGGAGCTTTTCGCAAAAGCCTGACGCTTCTTCCTGGAGAATTAGAGATATCCTATTGCATAAAACCGATTAAAATAAAAAATGTTATGACAATACAAACCGAGTCTAATCCACTTTACCCAACATGCAAATGACTGATAATAAACACTTAGGAAAGCCATTGACGTTGTACTAGAGAATAGAAAGTGCTATTGGCGAAGGTCTGGGAACAAACCCGAAGGGAAAGATTCTAGGACAGCACCACGTCAATTTGAACCATCCACGGTGCTATGAGGTCACACCTGAAGGAAATTAGTAAGATTTCCCGTGGTGTAATATTTACACAACCCTACAATAATGGACTGGGCTGCAAGATGTGATTTTATAAGGGAAGGAATCCTTTCATCCCCGGTGTTCAACAGCATGAAACACCTAACTTGATTAGTTTCTCAAATCGTTAAATTCGACTATAAATGAATACAAATAGGTTCATTTTTTACTTTCAACTTCCCTTTTCAATAATACATGGCAGCACGACACAAACCGATTCATTAGTTTTAGCTATTACGCTTTATTGAAAACACTGATTTTCAAAGTCATTTTGTCTAATTTTTTTTCTAATACAAAAAAAATTGCCTGAAAAAAAATTTCCATCTTATTTTGTTGACTGTACTTTAAACTATCTATTCTATATATTTTTAAATTTTTTATACAAAAATATATATTATATAGTGCAATCCTTATGAAATTTTAACTGCGTACTCCTTTAGGCCTAAACAGAGTGCCTACAACTTTTTAGGTCTGAATTTCAACTTTAAAGAGTGGTGGGAAACAAAGAGTTAACAGGGGGGGGTCCCCAAGTGCTGCAATTACATTAGCAACCCTTCTGGGTATACTTTCAACAAGGTTTTGATGCACAGCTTTGGGTATTAGTGTCCACTCCTGCTGCGAGAATGTCGCCAACTCAGCTGTACATTTCGGACGTGGTTCCCTGGTCCGTAAGCGTCGCACTAACGCGTCCTACAAATATTATATGGGGTTTAGGTCGGGACTTTGAGCAGGCCAGTGAAGACGTTTTACATCCATATCTTGAAAGAGCGTGCAACATGACATGGAACGTTGTCTTCCTGGTAGTAACATTTGTCCATTCCATAAAATTACCAAAGCGTAGGAAGAACCAGATTATCCAAAATTTTCATGTAGGTGTCGGCGTTCAATTTGCCAAGAACAACATGCAAAGGTTTCAGGCCATACAACGAAAAGCACCCCCAAACAAGTAGTCGGATTTTATGCAAATCCGCTTTTGTCCTGTCCATTATTGTAGGGTAGTGTATATGCACAGTCATATGTAAGGGTTTATTTAGTGCCATTTACTCGTATTGCAAAGCTGTGCTTATGTCTATTTACATTAATGCATGAATGATCTGTTTGCTAGCTTCAGGATGTAAGTGTTGGTGTTGGCTGAGACCATTTGGGACACAAACGTATTCATACATTTTGCACTGGCTCTATTCAACGGGAAAAAAAGGATTTTAAAGACAAACTTTTTGACGTTGCATCCAGTTAAGTTTCCATGCGCGCGAGATGGTGTCCAGCAATGGAAACTGGAGTGGATATAAACACGACGAAAAATATTAGGAATAATATCTAATATGCGTTGTCTTTCTGGACAAATTGGAATTTGAGATATCACTGTAAAACATATCATGAGATATAATTAGCTAATTAGCAGGATTTTTAATGATATCTAAATTTGATAATTAAAGATTAAAATAGTCTGAATTTTTAACTGAAATGAGTTAAGGTACACAAATCAATGACCTGTTGTAAAAAAATTGGATTTTTAAAGTCAAAATTATTTTTAATATATTTTAGTGAAAACGTACACCTTAAATAAAGTTGAGTATACATTGTATCACTAACTCGTGCACAGATGCACGAGGATGAGGTTGCGGATAAGTTCTTGAGGTAACAGAACACGTTCCTCTGCCAGAGCCTTTTAAGTCCTGATTCCAATATCGTCATATTCGCCAGCTTTTTACTGAGTATTCTCGGCTATGCAAATCGCCACAAGATATTTCATTTCATTTTTAATATCCAACATTAAAAATAGTTCTTTTCACACCAGTGCACAAATAGTAAAATAGGTAGTTGAATTAACATCGCACTGGAACAACGCAGCGAGCTATTGGTAATGATCTCAGATAAATCCCAAAGGGATAGATCTGTGAACAGAACTCCATAATTTTGAGCCACGATCAGACAACACCTGATATGGTTTCTCACTCTCCAAATTGCCACACCACGCCAACGTTAAGACATTTGAGGTTCCCAAAGATTTATCTTGCACCAGCCTCCACGTACACGACGGTCTTTGGTTGGTTCTAGTTTCGAACAACCAGAGAGATTGAGAAAGCTCATCGAACAAAACAACGCATGCTATTTCATTTAATGCCATTTTTATTTTTAAAAATGTGTCTTCAAATTTTGTCGAAAAAACGGGATGAACTTTTGCATCAGCCCAATAATACCCATTTATGGAATAAACGTGAAAACTACACCCCAGTTTAGTAGGATTGATTTGTGCAAGTTTTGTAGCCAAAGGTATGGTATCTATTGCGCTCTTTCTCAGATTTCATTTTACCTTAACGAGTTCTTCCCAATATTCTCTTCCAAGTCCCAAATCTCGAGTGGCATAAAGACAGTATCTCCTTTGCTCAATCCATTTTTCCCCGTTTGCTATAACAAAGCCTGCAATAATAAGAGTTAGTGGAGCCTAATTTAATAAAATTGTTAACAGAGTGAAAGAAATTGTTAACAGAGAGAAAAAAAATGGTTAAAAGAGAAAAATAAACTGTTAACAGAGAAAAATAAATTGTTAACAGAGAGAAATAAATTGTTAACAGAGAGAAATAAATTGTTAACAGAGAAAAATAAATTGTTAACAGAGAAAAATAAATTGTTAACAGAGAAAAATAAATTGTTAACAGAGAAAAATAAATTGTTAACAGAGAAAAATAAATTGTTAACAGAGAAAAATAAATTGTTAACAGAGAAAAATAAATTGTTAACCGAGAAAAATAAATTGTTAACAGAGAAAAATAAATTGTTAACAGAGAAAAATAAATTGTTAACCGAGAAAAATAAATTGTTAACAGAGAAAAATAAATTGATAACAGAGAAAAATAAATTGTTAACAGAGAAATATAAATTGTTAACAGAGAAATATAAATTGTTAACAGAGAAATATAAATTGTTAACAGAGAAATATAAATTGTTAACAGAGAAAAATAAATTGTTAACAGAGAAAAATAAATTGTTAACAGAGAAAAATAAATTGTTAACAGAGAAAAATAAATTGTACTTCATCGCTGAGTACTTTCGTTTAACATTTCATTCTAAGTCATTTGATTTTTCCCAATGCGTATCGGGGCCAGCGGTGGCCGTACTGGAACAGCAGCAGGAGGGTTGCGAGTTCGAAACTCGATGCAAACAAAGACCGCTGTGTCCGTAGAGGCTGGTTCAAGTTGGATCCGTCGTGGCCCCCCGAATGTGTTCACATTGGTAGGGTGTGGACGTTTGGAAAATGACACAAGTGCTTCGGAAATTCAACTATCTTCTTACCTGGAGGCATTTTGACGAATTCGCGGATATTCAAACCGACTATTTCCTCTAACTGAGGTTTTAACCTTCAAAAATGGTGGTTTTAGACGCCAGTGTACAAATTGCGAATGCAGAATACAGAGATGAAGATGACGCCTTTTCAATTCAAAACCTCTGAAAAGTGCTATGAATAAGAATCTAGGTATTGCGGCATCGCTCCTCGCTCTCGAAATACCTAAAATGCTAATACCCATTTATTAAATAAGTGCAAAATTCGCACTCCAGTTTATTGGGATCGATTTGTCCACCATTAAGTTTTGCGGACAAATAGGTGGTATCTAATGTACCCTTCGCTAGATTTCGTTTACGCTTTACCATAATGAGATCTTCCCAATGTCCTCTTCCAAGTCCCAAATCTCGAGTGGTAGAAAGACAGAATCTCCTCTGTTCGATCCATTTTCCCCCGTTTTCCGAAATGAAGCCTGTAATAATAAAAGTTGGTTGAGCCTAATTTAATGAAATTGCTAACAGAAAGAAAGAAATTGTGTTTCATCGATGAGCACTTTTGTTTAACACTTCATTCTCAGCCATTTGATGTTTGTTTTTTTCAAATACTCTTAATGCGGATCGAAGAAAAAAAGTTTATCTTTCGGATTCTGGAAGTATGGGAAGTTAATTAATTTCAGTTCTTTTATTAAATTCCTGTGAAGTAAGTGAAATAGTTGTGCTTTTATTTGGACACAACTACGATAAGTTGGTATTTTAATTAACTTTCCACAAGAGCAACACAACGGGCTATTGGTGACGGTAAGGACTCAACCACGAAAGAAAAAATCCGTTGACAATACCACGCAATATTAACCCCCAGTCAGATGACAGTCACAATTACAAGAAATATTGATCTTTTCTGACCTCGAGGTAAGAGGTAGGTAGTTGCATTTGCGTTACACTGAAGTAACACAACGGGTAATTGGTTACAATTCGTGATCAATCCCTAACGGACAACATTGTTGTGTTTCTCCAGTGCGACTATAATTAAACTACCAATACCAACCCTAACTCCCGGGAGCAGAAAGTGCTTAAAACAATGACGTACCGCAGAACAAAGTTTTTGTCGAACACTTTTTCCTTAACTGTATCAAAATTTGGGCCGTTTAGCTTTTTAATCGTAAGTTACGATGTTCTGTAGTACAAAGCGCGCTCCTTGACACATCATTTTTTCTGCTCTGGCGACGGAACAACCTCCCTTCACCGCCCCAAATTACCACAAACACTTTATAAATAACACATCTTCTTTGTCTATGTCAAAATATTTAACTTCAAATGTTATAGACAGAATTGCAAATTCTGAAAGTATGCCTTGGTTCTAAATAAAGTGAGTTAATCAATTTTGATGTTTTATTATAAATATGCAATGCATATTTAGCCGATAACTGTGTTTTGCGTCTGTTTTTTATTTTAGAGCAGTTTTAAAAATTAGACTAAATGCCTACAGAACAATTCCAATTGTTTGGAGTTGTGTTGCAGAACACTGAATATATTTCTGCACCTGGACCATAACGGACAAAAACGTTGTGTTGCTCCAGTGCGACGTTAATTAAACTACCTACTCTAACGGACAACAACTTGCAATTTGGAACATTGCCGTATGACGAAGACAACATATAAGCTGACTACCCGCTCTTCAAACTTCCATGCCGTGCCATCGTGAAGAAGTTTGTGGTCACAGACTGATTTTTCGTCAATACCGTTTCACAGCATTTAAAAAAATTAAAAGGCTTCGAACGAAAGGTTAAATGACACCAATTCAACCAATTAGAGTGCATTTAAGTATACGACAGGCTATTGATGACGGTCTGGAATCCATCCCAATAGGGAAATACCTAGGACAACACTCAGTAACAGTTCAACCATGGTCAGTTGCCGAGGTCACACCGAATTTGACACTCCAGTCTCCAAACTTCCACACCTCACCAACGTGAGGACATTTGTTACCAAGATAGATTTAAGTACACCAGACCCCACGTTCACGACGGTCTTTGGTTGGATCGAGTTTCGAACTCGCAACCAACCTGTTGCTAATCCCCGACTTTTCCAACTGGTCTTGGACTCCGTTGAAGATATGATTTCAGAAACCGCACTTTAATAGAATAAAATAACAATACACCAGCATTAAGGCCCGGTGCACATATCCGGTTTTTCAACGTGCAGCGCCACTGCGGCACCGAAGCCCAACTATGCATACATAACCGTGAAATGACGCAGGAACTCATTTCGCGCCATTTGCGATAAATATTATATCGAAGAAAACGTGTTTATTTCGCTTACTTGGTGTAAAAATATATATATTTTGAAACAAAATAAACGTTACTGGATACAACAATTTATTAATTATTATTTATATTCCATTTGTTTATGAAAACAAGGTACTTCATAATGGAGACTCATGTGCGGCGACCGTGCGGCGCCTTGGGGAACTGCGGTACCAATTGCACGCAAGTAGGACGTGCGTGGTCCAAGCTTCGCTGGAGGCATGTGTGCACTGCTCCGTTGGATCTAATGTATCTCATACCGCACTTGCTTTGCGGCAGCGGCACCGCACGTTGAAAAACCAGATGTGTGCACCGGGCCTAAATCAGTTTAAATTATGATGCATTCTTTTGTAACGAATTTAGTCTAGCGGTGCAATAGATACTACTGTTATGAACACAGAGAGGTACGCAATCTTACCATAAATAATTTATTTCTATACATACACTATTTGCGTACACTATACGTACACGATTTGCACATATTATATGGACATCGCACCGTCCACTGGAAATCTATGTTCTAAACTAAACTTTAAAAATCTACAATCGCCGAATTTATTTGGCTTCATTTGAGGCCAGAAGTTGGTGGCCAAGTGATTAGACATGGAATTTCGATTACAGTCGTTTTATATGTTTGGTCGGTTTAGTTATTCATAGCACCAGTCGACATGATTTGAAATCACTTCTGACAACGGAGGACACTTATTTTTTCTAAACAGTCTACAATAATTTCTTAGAGTTTCCCGTGTCGATAGACCAGCAGTTACGTAGGTAGGTAGGTATTTAATTAACGTCTCACTGGAGAAACACAACAAGCTATTGGTGTTAGCGATAGAAGCCTGTTGTGTTGTTCCAGTACAACCAGTTAATTAAACACACACCTACCTAATAATAACAGTGGCAATTATTATGAACGCGTGAAAATTTCCTTTGGTTGTAGGTAACATCTTTTCATCAAATATGACTCAAACGTGGGGAAAAGACAACAAAGTAACTTTACTCACCAATACGAGGTATGTGGTCAAAGAGATTCGGTGCTCGGTCTAGTGCTCCGGGGTGAGTCAATACCTCTTTCATCACGCTGAATTCATTAAGGACCACAGTGTACTTCGTACCCATATATAAGCTAGCATATAAACAAAACAAAAACATATATACAAAAAACATTATATATATATAATTTCAAAGACACAGGAATTTCAAAAAAATTACAACAAAAGTGTTAAAAAGTGATAAAAAAAATGAAGAAATATTGGTGGATCAGGAAGGAGCCTGACCTTGATAACATAAAATGTTGTTTCCTACATATGAGCAGAATTACGCTGAAAATATTGATCATACACTCCTCCAAACAGTTTCGAGTTTCGTTTTCTGGTTTATTGCACCCCGACTGTTTGGTTAATTGTTATTTTGTGTGTTTTATCCTCTTTGCTATTTTATATATATACTTAATTTTATCTTGCATTAAACTGTGAATACATACGTGTAATGCTAATGCAAATAAAAAATGTATGCTAGTCATAATTATACATGCGAATATACATAATTATACATGCGAAAGATGATAACACCATTCGTGCTGTTTTCATACAAATCAAAGAAGGGTTGCGTCCATCGAACTTCTAATGTTACAGACGGAGCATGTACGCGACGTTTCGTAATATTTCTTTCGTACGCTCGGTTTTGAAGATGTTGGGGGAAAGCATGAATCCTAATCCTGAACTAATTATTAACTGGTTAATGCGATTATCAAGCGCGATTAAAAATACTAGTTTACGGCTTCGATAACCTATCGACCCAAGTCGTTTTTCAATCCCATGTGACCCTGCGACAGTGACTCCGCCCACATGCTCCGTCTATTTCAATAGATGGTAGATGTTTGTGTCATCATGGCGTCACGTGATCTAACAGTAAATGGGAGGACACATCAAGACGTCCCGTAAGTGCTTCGATTTTCTATAGGGTAACGAGACATCATGGTGACCCCAGGTGGAGAATTATATTCAGTGTTCTCCAACACAACTCCAAGCAATTGCAACTGTTCTGCAAGCATTTTGTCCGAATTTTGAAAACTGCAGTCAAATCACAAACAGAAGTAAAGCACAATTATCGGCCTAAAATTGTATTACATATTTATAACAGAACATTAAAATTAATTAACTTACAATATTTAAACCAAGGCATACTTTCAGAATTTGCAATTCTGTCTATAACATTTGAAGTTAAATATTTTGTCATAGACAAAGAAGATGTGGTATTTATAAAGTGTTTGTGGTAATTTGGGGCGGTGAAGGGGATGTAAAGATTCATCGAGTTCAAGAATCATCGAGTGCAAGAATGTCTTTTTGTGATTTATTTTCGGACATCAAACAAACAGTACAAACGGACAACAACACAACAAATAATAATATTACGCTGAAATATATAGATTCAAGTTTCAAGAAAAAGGAGGGAGCTCATCAAGAAAGCTCACACCCAAAGCCGTGCCATTCAGGAAGTCCCTTAAAATTGTTTTGAATCACATTACTTTCGAACGATCACGTGGTCTCGCCGAGAGTGTCAGCAAGAAGCTCCACTCTCAACAACACCCACATGGTACATTCCTATTCTCAACAGGGGAGGTTGTTCCGTCGCTAGAGCAGAAAAAAAGACGTGGCAAGGAGCGCTTTGCACTACAGAACATCGTAACTTACGATTGAAAAGCAAAACGGACAAAATGTTGATAAAATAAAGGAAAAATTCTATCGACAACTTTTGAAGTTAAATATTTTGTCATTGACATAGAATCTGTGTTATTTATAAAGTGTTTGTGGTAATTTGGGGCGATTTAGGGAGATTGTTCCTTAGCTAGAAAAAAAAGTTCTGACAAGGAACGCGCTTTGCACTGCAGAACATCGTAACTTTTTTTTCCAATGGTGGGCACATATGAACTTAATCACAAGGCCGGAAGTAATGATCACTTGTGAAGGAGCAACTAGTGGGAGGTCCATCATTGCTTCTAACAAAGGACAGCACAATTTACATCCATGCCCTGACACCGGATTCGAAACAGGAACCTTCCGATCCTGAGGCCAACACCTTAACCACTAGACCGGTTGGTCGGCGAACATCGTAACTTAAAATTTAAAAAAAATCGGCCGAAATTTTGATAAAATTAAGGAAAAATTGTTCTGCGTCGTACGTCGCAGTTTTAAACACTTTCTGCTCTCGGGATAGTGTTAATAACCTGTGATGCATGAAGCCACCGATGGACCAAAAATTTAAAGCAGCACCTATCTTCATGGAATTTTGTAGTCGGAATCAACAACTTCCCATCCCAAATGCCAGAGACCAAAGTCTTTCACAAGATATCATAACGACTTGATCTGACTCCCCACTACGTCGCATATCATCAAGTGTTCATAGATCATCAGAGTGGCTTCACGATCTAACTTATAACCTTTCTGGTGTAATTCTACAATTGCAACGAGTCCTCTACATTTGATGTTGTGATAATTTCTTTTCTCTCTGTATGTCGCGAACAACTGCGAACTAGACTAATTATTTTGCTGACTGTAGGTAGCGACACTGCTGCGAAAACTAACCTTTGTTTTTGAACTCCCTTTTGGCGGCAGATTGTGTTAAGTCACGAGAGCTGATGCTTGCCAACATGATAATGCTTAAACATGTACATATTCTTGTGTAAATACTTAATGATAGCAATAAATGTTTTAAATTTGTAAATATAAAAAGGCCTTTTGCTTTCATAGCTAATTTGTGAGTATAGATTGCTGTAAAGTATAAAACAGAAGTTATTCTCATTCAACGACCCGGGTTCTTAAAGTACAAGTTGAAGCAAGACAAGTGAAAAAGAAGGTAGATTAATTGCCTTTCCTAATAAGTATTGTTTTCAACACTGTATGCATTATACATGCTAGCTTTCATTGTGTTTCGGTTATCCTTCACAGGATAGCATAAGGGCTTCATTGATTCCACATTACGTTTTATGTCGTAATGTACTCGTAAGAGGTGGCTTTACAGTCTAATAATTACCTTTTAGTGTAATTCTACAATTGCAGAGTCCTCGACAGTTGAAATTGTGATAATTTCTATTATCTTTCATCGCAATGATACAAGTTAGGGATTCTGTTTTGACTAGGTTTCATTGTGACAATGGTTTCTTTGCGTTTCGATTTTTTTTTATGACAAGTAGTGTATAATGAACTTACGCTGTCTTATCGCATTTCCCAATGTTGCAACTACCGTAATTATTTGAATCATTAGCATTATCTCGCGCACGGTATTTAATCTGAAAAACAATGTTTATCTGAAGCATGTGTGGGGTTTATTTTTGTCCTTTATCGCGCATCTTTATCATGCTTTATCAAGTATCGACAGCTATCGGTGAAAGTCATGTTTGTAATTGCAGAATTGCTTTTTCTTCTTTGCTCCAACCAATTACGTTTCTCCTCAAATGTATTTATTGTTTCCAAGTGGCTGTCTAGTTGGATAATGCAAGACATTCCATTTGTATTGCTATAGAGGACCGAAGAAACAGGCCAGGACAGCCAAAAAAAATATGAATATTTTTTACGATAACTTATTTTATTAACCCTCTGTTATCGAACTGGTCCAAAATAACTTGTTTAGTTGCTCCAGTGCGACGTTAAGTGAAATACCAAAAAACAAATTACGACACAGTTGTTCCTAGCAAAAATATGGTGACTTTTTTTCAACGTTTTTGAATGTCGATGAAAAGAAAAACTAAAAATAGTATTATTTGTAAACAAATTCTAAATTTTGTACGACTATTTTTTTAGTATATCCTTAAAGATACTGCATATTTTTAATGTCTAACTAGGAAAGAAACGTCGAGCACTTAACATATACACCACCATCTCATCTATTAAAGAGAGTTAAATAAAACCTAAAACCGTTTAATTATTAAAAAAAATCCGTTTGATTACAAATAAAACCCCTATGAATACAATAAAATAATCAATTGCTATACAACTTTTAAAAAATTCCGTTTTTACGAATTCACTTTATTATATTAACTTTCTTCAGGTCTAATTATCCTATTCCTCTTCAAGTACAATTATCACAGAAAAAATTTTAATTCCTTTTTAACGAACTTTTATCGTTTGTACGAACTTTTTCCCTTTTTCTTGGGGTTCGTAAAAAAGAGGGTGTCTATACCAATTAAAACAATTAATTAAGTCTATATAAATAATAATGGAGTGTTTGTACATTGAATATTTTCACTTCCACTTACAGTAATTTATCTGTTTTAGGTCATTCTAATACAAAAGGAGTGGATCCACGCTTAGTATCTCTATATGTGTGTGCCCGTTCTGCATCCAAACAGCTCAGTAATTTTTCATGGAACTTTGATCACTTACAGTACTTAGTTGCAGTAAGTGACTGAACCCCATGACGTTATTCCTGTGTCTTCCTATGTGGCTACTTGGCAACTCTGCATGTAAGTATACCGCCGATTGTTTGCGACGAAGTTATGATTGATTTGAGTGGCATCAGCGAGAGATCGGATAAAAAGAAGAAAGCATGCTAGAAAGACTAATTGGCGTGCTTTTCCCAGCGAGGATAAAACATTTTCTGTATTCCGCGGCGTTGATATATAATGAATTTTGATTATGTAATGTTGAAATTGCCCTTTGATTTTTTTCAATAACGTAATCTGAACACGCAAACTCGAAACACAAAAACATTCGATGAATGTTCCACGATGAGTTGAATTGAAAGTACGATGCTAATCACTTTCAACAACCGTCGGAGGCTCTGTGATAGCAGACACAGCTCATTTTCGTATAGCAACTTCATTCCATTCGTTGCTACTCAGTCTTGTCTTCACAAGCTCACAGTCGGCTGCTAACGACAACACAAGACAATTCGATCGCAATCTTAAAAGTACTTGGCTACTATTCAAAAGTGCACCCGTCGTATTAATAAAGCTACCACGATCTCACACAAATGGTAATCCCTAGGGCAACTTTTTTGTTGCAGTAAAAATGGGAAAAGTTGCATTTATGGAAATAAAGTTGCATTTATTTTTGATACACTAAATTCTAAAATAAATTATTCGTAAAAAAAGAAAAAAATTCAAAATATATTGACAATTTTAGTCGTGTACAACAGTAATTTAATACATACTGAAATACAGAATAACGTTGAATGGCCGATCCTTAGCCAGTAACTTCTTTAACATTGAAAACCTGCGCCAGTCGCAGTGCTGTATCGGATAGTAGAAGCGCAAAATCCTTCCGCTCTACATTCAGAGATTTTAAATCATCATCTACAAGGCGAACAACATATTGATGTTCGAAACTCAACTCGCAAACTCTGCAGTCGATTGCACAAATTTCCTCTGGATTATCAAGAGTGTCAACCAATGTGTTGAAAGCTACTTCTTGATATTTATTTCACTTTCGTCTTAGGACGAACACCTTCTTACCATGAACTTGTTTGATCCACAATACTTCGGCGTTCGCAAGATCAGACACACGTGATCGAAGGGTTGATTCAGAGAGCAAAAAATGAAATAGTAATTTGATATTGATTAATTTTAAGCTATATTTTAAAAAGTTGCAGGTGGTTGCATTTATGCAAAAAGTTGCATTTATGTAGAAAGTTGCATTTATGCAGAAAGTTGCATTTATGCAGGAAGTTGCGGTTGTAACTCATTTATGTTGCGGTTATAACTCACTTATTATACACCCCATGTAGGAGTAATTTTGGTTTTAGTACTTTACATGCAGCGTAGAACGCGTGAAAAAAAAGTTGCATTTGTTGCAAAAAGTTGTCCGATTAATTACTTAACTAAAGGTGGAATCGATCGAATTTGTCTAACGCTAAATTTTGGAGGGAAAGTATTGTGGCGAATCTAACCTCCACTACGAAAATTAACATCAGATGCAATAGTATATATAACAGTATAACTCAACTCCATTATGAAGTACTTTTTGGTTTACAAAGTTGCACTGTTTCGTTTCAGCTTGCCAAATACCAGGGATCAGAAAGTGCTTTAAACTGCAACGTGCGTTACAAAACAAACAAGTCTTTGTAGAACAATATCTCCTTATTTTATCAAAATTTAAGCCGATTTTTTTTTAATCACAAGTTACGATGTTCTGCAGTGCAAAGCGCGCTCCTTGCAACCTTTTTTCTTTTCTAGCTACGGAACAACTTCCCTACACCGCCCAAATTACCTACAAGCACTTTATAAATAACACATCTTCTATGTCAATGAGAAAATATTTAACTTCAAAAGTTATCAACCCCAAAATTGCAAATTCTGAAACTATGCCTTGGTTTCAAATAAAGTAATTTAATTAATTTTGATGTTTTATTATAAATATGTAATACATATTTAGCCGTAACAGTTTTCAAAATTCGGTCAAAATGCCTGCAGAACCTTGCTTGGAGTTGTGTTGCAGAACACTGAATATAATTCTGCCCCTGGGGCCAAATATGTATGTTTTTGTAGAAAGTGAAACTTAACTTTACTAACATCAATATTCTTTCAATATCAGCAAAGATTCTAAATGATGAATTTTTAAGCTTTAAAAATTATTTGATGTTGTGAAATAAGGTCTAGAAGTTTGCCTACTTTACGAGTAGAAGCTGTGTTTAAGCACCTTATTATATCTGTGAGAAGTTTGTTGAAAACATTGGTTTTCTTTCTTTTAAAAAAAATCGCTGTCAAATCGATCTATCATTTTTGGAAAAATAGTTGTTGATCCCTTGTGCTTTGTCTGTGCTGAACTCATTTATTTTCAAAACATGTTCTTTTGTTATTGCATGTTACACTGAATAGAATTTGAAAATAGACACAAGAAAAAATGCATTCTCTTTTTAAAACTTTGGTCGTGAATATGTTATGGAATTAATTTGTCATCTTTCCCTTAAAGACGATAATATTCAAAAATGTCACATGCCTGGTTCAAGAGTGCCACAAGTCATTGGTTCGTAAAAATACGAGTGCTCGAGTATTCGTAGCAGATTCTTAATTAATTATGGTAATTTTACAGGAAACGGGGAGCAGTCTAAAAAAATTTAAAATCTTGACTTTGGTACTAGTCACCTGTGTCACCTTTCATTGTTTTTCATGCAAAGGAGAGGGTGGTATTATGTATTTGAAATCAGTGCATGAACGGATATGGTATGAGAATAGGATTTGCGTCCAAATGAGTTGAAAGATTATAAAAATATCGAAAAACAGTTTAAAAGTATCTTCCACTATTTCAGTTTTATTTTATCAGGAGGTATAAAATATATTTATTTTGCAACTTGTACTGGCTAAATGATGGTCTCGAAATAATTTTCAAAGAATCGTGTGAGGTAGCAGTCAATATGACTGGACATTGACGCGTGTTTGTTAGCACTATAACAATAAATATTCATGGCTTTTCAATCATCAAAAAAATTTTCACTACGCTTTCTTTTGTTAGAGACCAACTTTTTTGGTCGATTAAAAAATGAACAGCATTTTATATCTTGGCATGTTCATGTTAGAACTTGAAGAAAAACGTTTGTCTCATTAATTGTCATTGAAATATCTCAATTTTTCATACCATCGACGAATCGATACAAAAGAGATCAAATGTTGCCCCCTTCACACAACTTCACGTTTAAAATTGTCTTTCATTATAAAAGTAAACAAGTAAATTTGCTTACCTCTTACGTTGGTTGACCCTCCTAGCGGTTGTCTCGACAAGGCATCTCATCCATTAGAGAAAACAGATAAGATCTTGATGGATAAGATATCTCGTCATTGGAGAAAACTGTTTAGATCTTGATGGACGATATATTTCGTCATAAGAGAAAACGATCATATCTTGATGGACGATATATCTCGTCATTAAGGAAACGATCCTATCTTGATGGACGAGATATCTCGTCATTAGAGAAAACTGATCAGATCTTGATAGACGAGATATCTCGTCATTAGAGAAAACTGATCAGATCTTGATGGACGCAATAACTCGTCATTGGAGAAAATGATCCTATGTTGGACGATATATCTCGTCATTACAGAAAACGATCCTATCTTGAAGGACGAGACATTTCGTCATTATAGAAAACTGATTAGATCTTGATGGACGAGATATCTCATCATAAGAGAAAAACTGATAAGATCTTGATCTCGAATCATTAAAATTTAGGTAATATCTTGATGGCAAAAACTCGTCACCGGCAAAAATGATCTGATCTTGCCAATTGTTGAAACTGCTTGGAGGGTTAACAAACCTAAACACACTATTAACTGATCTGTTATTATTTTCGTATCATATAATCTACATAACAGTAGATGTCTTGACCAACAACTGGTGTTATTACTTGAGAAATGAATTTTCAGTTGATTTTTAAATGTTAAAATTCCTGAAATAGCCTAATCTTTTTATGCTTCCTTGGTGAAAAAATTTATTAAAAAACCAATCGGGGTCTCTAACTGCTCGATTGAGAGTCAGAACATGAAGTATAATATAAGGAATAGTATTCCATTGAAATTGTTTTTGTGAACAAATTAAAATATGAGATATCACTGTCAAAAAACATTATAATTAACTAATTATACCCAAACTAAATTATTAATGGAAAGCTTAATCTAATTTTTTCACACCGAAATTATTTTAAGCTTAAACCAATAAATATGGTAAGCAAACTGGATTTTTGAATTCAAATATACAAAATTAATCTAGTGGGGAAATACACTTTAACTCGTCAAGGAGAGTAGGTAATATCTTACCCAATAATGTCACCATATTTTTCTCTCATCTTCCACAGTTTCTTATGCGGTTCCTTGCCTAAAAACGGCAAATATCCCAATATTGGTAAGCCAGTGGGTCCAGGCAAACGTTTTCTTTCATCCCCAAACCCTGATGCTATTGCACGCAATATAACCCAGGACACAATACTCAAAAGAAACAGCAATAGTCCTTGAGTTGTAGAGAAATCGTCGAAAAACATCGATTTGAAGAGCGACTCCAGTTCCATGATTGTTGTAGTTACACGATCGATCAGAGAAATGTACTAAAGCAATTATGGTAAATAATTCCTTAACTAATCCCGAATTTTATCAGCTTAGAATTTTCAATGGCTTCAGATTCAAAGTTCCCTCAGATAAGAAAGTGGTGATTTTGGAAAATTGTTTCCGTGTGTAATCGTTATTATCTCGCACGTTGTCGCCTAAAGGACGTTTACCTGTAACTGCGAAATCAACAAGTAAAACATTTCGGTTCGAATTAATGAGCTGGTATTTTGGTATTTTAATAAACGTCGCACTGGAGCAACAGAACGGGCAATTGGTGATGTTTCAGGTTGAATAATTATGTTAATTAATGGATGCGTCGTACTGGAGCGTCCGGGTTCCATCCCTCGTCATCTGACCTTGGTTCAGGTCAGGTGTTGCCTCGTATACTGACCGTGGTTCAAATTTACGTGGTGTTGTCCTCGGCCGCTTTCCCTTTGGGATTAATGCCGGACCGTCGTCAATAGCCCGCTGTGTTGCTCTAGTACGACGTTAACTAAAAATACCAAACACCAATACTGATCGTGGTTCACGTTGGTAGTTTTTAATTAACGTCGTACTAGAGTAATACAACGGGCTATTGACGACAGTCCGGGATCAATCCCCTAAGTGAAAGATCCGGGGTAATTGGTAATTTTTTAATTAAAGTCTCGCCGACCAACCGGTATAGTGGTTAAGGTGTTAGCCTCTAGATCGGAAGGTTCCTGGTTCGAATCCGGGTCCGGGCATGGATGTTTGTAAACGTATGGTGTAGAGGCGGCTGGTGCACCTTAAATCTGTCGTGGCCGAAAGACCTCACGTTGGGTTGGCGTGGAAGTTTGGAGAGTGGGGTGCCAGCTCAGGTGTTGCTTCGTTATCTGACCGTGGTTCAAAATTATGAGGTGTCGTCCTCGGATTTTTCCCTTAAGGGACTGATCCCGGACCGTCGCCGATAGCCCGTTGTGTAGCTCTAGTACGACGTTAACTAAAATTACCATTACCTTTTTTTTTAAATTAAAGTCGTGCTAGATCAACACAACGGGCTATTAACGACGGTCCGGGATCGAACCTATAAGGGATAAAATCCTAGAAAGATTCGAGGACAGCACCACGTACCGTAGTTCAAGATTACGTATATTGACCTCGGATCTCTTTCAATTCGGGGATTGATCCCTGACTGTTACCAATAGACTGTTGCGTTGCTCTAGTGCAGTGGTTCCCAAACTATTTTGGTCGTGGAACCCCAAAATTTGTTGACAATGATCGCGGAACCTTGAATATTTTTTATACAACGACTTTTCAAAATTTAATATCTGAAATTAAATGAAACGAGTATTATTTTGGTATGTCGGATTTTATTGAATTAGACAAAACTAAAAAAAAATTATTATAGAAATAATTAATAAAAATACAAAACATAAACTAAAATAAATGAAAAAACTTTAATGTGAAGAATGCACCTGTTTCTTTGATTCCATGATTCTCTTAAAATTGGGCGTAATGTTTGATAACTGAACTCGCATATCTGGTGCAGCATCAAGTTTGTTACGATATTTGGTTTTTGTCGCAACATATTTTGAAAACCCAGCTTCACACAAATAAGTGGTTGCAAACGACAATAGAATTCGAATAGCCTGTTTTGATAAATTTGGATAGTCATCGAATACATCTGACCAGAATATTGTTAACGAAACTGTTCTAAATTTGGCTTCTACTTGTGTATCCGAACTCAATTCAATCAATTTTTCATAATCCATGGAATGAAATCCTTTTGGTTTTTCTTTTATTTTGAAAGGATTTTGTACCCAGTAATTATCTTGATTCTCTAGGTTTGGAAAGTAATCACCGAGTGATTGCTGTAAATTGGACAGATGTGTTTTTATACCATCGCGGATTTTCATATCTAAATCCACTTCAGATTCTTCGAGAAAATCACTAAGCGTCTGGAAACACTCGAAGTTTTTTTTTTTCACAGCTGAAATCCAATATTGTATTTTCCTTGAAAAGGCAACCAATTTATCTTTTGTTTGCAATATGTTGACATGTTTTCCTTCCAGAGCCAAACATAATTCGTTCAATTTTCCAAATATATCAGCAAGGTATGCAAGTGTAGATTGCCAAGTCATATTATTTAATCTGTCTGATAATTCAAATTTATTACCAATAAAATACTCCATCAGTTTCTTTCGCAATTCAAATATTCGCACAAGCATTTTACCACGCGATAACCATCTAACTTCCGTATGAAGAAGTAAAGTGGTGTGAAGACTACCCATATCATCGCACATGGCTTTGAAAATACGTGATGCAATGGCTTACTTTTGATAAAATTGATAATCTTCACTGCTTCGTCTAGAACAGGTTTAAATGTCACCGAAATCCTTTTTGTTACTAATGCATATCTGTGAAGTATGCAATGAGTACTGTTACAGTTTTTTGCAAAATTTTTATTCTGTGCTACAGCACCACTCACTTTTCCTGTCATTGCTTTTGCTCCATCGCTGCATACTTCAATACATTTTCCCCAGTTAATTTCATGCGTTGTCATAAAATTATCAATGCAGTTAAATATATTTTCCCCCGTGGTGTTAATGTTCACACTTTCACATAAAAGCAAATCTTCTTCAATTTTTTTTATTAAACTCACACCGAATGAAAACAAGCAAAATTGCTAATCCAGCAACTTCTGTGGACTCATCTAATTGTAATACATAAGCGTCACACGCCTGTAACCGAGAAATAAGTTATATTTCAATGTCATCAGCAATATCGTTAATACGCCTTTTTACAGTATTGTTAGAAACAGACACACTTTCAACTTGTTTACTATACCCTTCGCCCAATACACACGAAACGATATCTTGAACGCAAGGTTTAATAAGTGATTCACCAATAACACATGCCTCACCTGCTAGAGCAATACGGTAAGATACTTTATAAGACGCTTCCGTTATCTTTCGATTATTCGTTTTGAATTTTTTTTATCATAAAACTCTTGCTTTTAGTATGGCTTTCAAGTTTTCTTTTAAAAAAAGTAATATATTTGCCTTTATCTGTTGGGGGATTTTTTTCCAAATGCCTCAGTAGTTTTGCTGGTGCTAAGGAGCTGTTTGCCAATATTTTGTTGCAAAGCAAACAAACCGCATCTGGAGCCTCCTCGTCACCAGTACTAGTAAATTCAAACGACAGGTAACTGGTATCATATGTACGTCTTTTCGTTGATACCACCTGTTCAAAATTGGAAGATGGCAGAGTTGGAAAATGAGGCTGTAGCTGTACGGAACTGGAAGTTGATGGCATTGTGGGTTCCAGAATGCCTGTATCTGTAGATTCCACGTTCTCTGCATTACTACTAACAACGTCAGTTTTCTTTAACGACCCATATTTTAACCATTGATCCATTGTAAGGGCAATTTTGTTTATAGAAATAAAAATGATAAAATATTACAGCGTATAATGAATAAATTATAAAAACTATTTATAGTCCTACCTGATTTGTGAAAGCACAAGAAAAATAGAAAATACTTCTTTCTGTTCACTTGAAAAAATAGTTATGTTAGCTTTAAAGTAACAGCCTAACTCAAGATCAGAGTACGAAAATCCACTGATTGCTACGAGAACCGTTCGCTGTGTGAGTGTAACCAATTCACATAGCGAGAGCGAAACACTATTGTATAGGTTAGCGGCAGTAACCATATGTATGTATGTTTTAGATATTACGCTACTTCTTTTGATATTGAAACTTTGTTTACGATCTGAATTTTATGGTCAACCTGTACTTACCCAGCTATAAATGTTCATTAAATGACATTCTGGTTTGAATGACAGTTACCGTTAATAATACAAGGGCACAATAGCATTGGAAGCAATTACACCAATGTATTGCAGATAAAAAAATTACATAAATTTTGGTGAAGTTCGAATTGTTACCGATGCTTGTGTTTTCAGTTGCCTTATTTAAAAATTTTAAATTTAATGCGGTGGTCGATTATAAACTTTCTGAGGAAAATGTAAATACATTAGACGCCATTTTTTTTTAATGAAATGAAATTTGTCACGCGGAACCCCTAAATTTTTTCGTGAAACCCACTTTGAGAACCACTGCTCTAGTGTAATGTTATTTTTTTTAAATTCTAAATACTGTGATTAATCTCCAAGGGAGCGATCCAAGGACAACACCGGTAATTTTGAACCACGGTCAGATGACAGGGTCACACATGAGCTGGCACCCCACTCTCCAAACGTCCTCACCGCACCAACGTTAGGGCATAATACACTAGCGAGAAGAACTTACGGAATGCCATTTTTTTAGACGCTTCACAACCTTGTCAACAAGGGGACGCAGTAGGCCTGATGGAAGAGCAACGGTTTAGCAACAGATAAGTTGCGTGATCAAATTCAAACAAAGACCACCTTGTACAAGGCGGGCTGATGCACGTTCAATCTGTCGCGGCTGCAAAAATATCCTCGTGTTAGATGTAGAAGTTTGGAGAATGGGGTGTCAGTTCAGGTGTGACCTCGTCATCTGACCGTGGTTGAAAATGACGCGGTGTTGTCGGATCTTTCCTTTCGAGTTTGATCCCGGATCGTTGCCGATAGCCCGTTGTGATGCTATGATGATATGATTAATGTGCATACCAATTTGTCCTTATTAGTTTCCTTATTCTTCAGCGGCTTTCCACAAAAACAAAAAAAAATCGGTCCTGGTCCAAGAATGAGTGTCAGGGCACAAATGATAGCGACTGTATTCACGATTCAATCTGTCGTGGCTGCAAATATCCTCGTGTTAGATGTAGAAGTTTGGAGAATGGGGTGTCAGCTCGGATGTGACCTCATCATCTGACCGTGGTAATAGATATCATAGCATAGCAATACCGAAGTTTCATTTATTCCACACGCGGAAAGTTTTGATGTTGATTGCAAGAATGAAATTTAGAGAGTACTTGTAATGAATATTGTGTTATTGTTTTTGTTTTTTAAATTTTGTTAAACATTAAACACGATAGAAAACAAGTAACGTTTTCGTCGTTATGCTTTTTATTTCTGAATAGGCAAAAATACTCCGCAGACGCAAAGAAGACAAGGTCAAGTGAAAGTAATTTCAATTAACGTCGTACTAGAGCAAACACAACGTGCTATGCAAAGAAGATAAGAGTAGTGTAGGGTGAGAGTGCCATCGACAATTCCACGAACGAGGTTCGAAAAATTTCCGTCTCCTGGATCCGTTCTCAAGCCAGAAACCTCACAACTTCTAAGAACGTGGGATGATTGAGCTACTGTAAACATGAAAATATATCATCGAACAGAACGGCATATACCACAACGATTAACATAATTTGTAATCGTTACAATAATTTTCCTTCAAATTTTGTCAAAAGAATTATATAAACTTTTACATCATCTCAATTATATGTGCACTAGGGTGGAGCGAAAAACACGAATTTCGGAAATTGAAAACGCCTATGGTGGGAATAGTTGGGGACTACCATGCTTATTAATAATACAAAATATGAGCTAAATCAATTAATATCTTCAGATGCCAAAATCACTTTGAAATTTCGAAATTTTGCCAATTTTTTCACAAAAATAATAATAACGCAATTAAAAAAATTTAATACATCTTATTTAAAGCCATGGGTGGGTGAAATGAACTTCCCTGCGTGTAAAAAAAAAAGTTTTACACCTAACATTATCCCGGAAAAAAAAAAATTCCCCTTTTTTTAGAGCGCCATCACGCGCGTCTCCACTCCTCTCAATAAACTCATCATTGCGACCACGCTTTTACACGGGCGCTTCCCCTTGCAGCTCTTTGTTTTTTTTTAATTATGAAAACAACCCAGAACTCAGCACGAGGAGATGGCTGCAGATCGAGTTCCACCCCCCCCCCTCCCTCTAAAAATTTCAATTTAAGTTACTAGCTTACACTAAAAAATTAAGTTGAAGTTACTGGCAAGTGGTTTAGCTTAAAAGTGGTTGATATTGGCTTTTGGTTTCAAATCTGGGTAAAGCAAGTCTAGAAGTAATTCTTGACCGAATAAATCCATCTCGTGCCTCTGTACCACATACTGTACTATATGCTTCAGTTACTAATTTAACGCAACGTTCTACTGCTTGTGAATGGCATGGAAAGTTAAACATGTTACTATTGGTTGGAAAGTCTAGAATCATAGACTTGAGTTGATCATCAGAAAGAGATACTGTAAGTGGTGGATCTGTAATGGAATCTGATTGCTATTCAATTAAATTTATGTAATCGTCTGCTTCGAAGTTTAACTTGGGAATTTTAACCTCTCGAATATTCTTTTCAACTTTATTTTTTTTTTGTCTTAATTTTAAATTCTTCTGAGGCTCAATTCTCTGACGTGTTTTCTATCATCATCTAACATTGCCAAAATAATATTTTCTGGATGGGCATAATAAGCATTTCTTTGCCAAAGTTATATCTACTACAATTTTTAAATCCTCAGGCAAAAATCTCGATTTATTTAAAATATGGTAAAAATGGGGACTCCCGTACCAACATGATGACTGACTTTTAATTTTAAACCACACATATGAGTGTTCCTTCACAACATACTCTGTTAATATTTTCAAGTTATGGGTTGGATCTTCTGTTGAAACATATAACCTTAAAATTCTATTTGTCGTCGTCGACCATCTGGAATGATTCAATTTTCCTGGATCTTTTTGTGACAAGCTTAATGGAATATATTTATTTCATATCCCTGTGCACATTTTGTAAAGGTATCGTTGATCAGTGCTAAGATCCTCTAGGACAATATCTGGCAAAGTTACTTACATTTTTTCAAAGTTTGTCAAAGGCAATTTTTCACAAGATTCTAACATTTTTCCAATTTCTCCGCTGTATCCTTTTGGTCCTGTGGTTTTCCCTTCTAAATGTTGCAACAAATGACGTAAAGGTAGCTGGGTAGCTCATTTGTATGTAATAAACAAATAAACCAATGCACAGGAAGTCCTAAAAAGAGCTCGATATGTCGAATGACTCGATTTTTCAAACATGTATTTACCATTGTACCATCACAACCAACCACTTGCATCTTAGAAAAATCGATATTTTTCTCCAAAAAAGTTAAAATACTTGTTTTAATATTTTGACAAGAGTCAGTTGTAGGAGTGACATGTCCCATATATTTTGATCCTGGTTCTTATATTAGAACGATTTGTTCTTCTGTTGCCGTCTTTCAAGAAATCCTTTCTTTTTCTTTAATCATTACTAAAGTTTAATCCTTTCGCTCATCGAAGTATATTACATATTCTGATAAAGAGGTAGTTTCCTCATTTTTCCTTTTTAGGTAGCTGCGAGTCTTTGTCCTTTCTCTTCTAATTTTACTACGATCAACTATGTTTGAAGAATCCTCCTTGGAAATTTTTCCCATATCCTTCAAAGCAGCATTTATTAGAATTGCTGCCTGAGCTACATTTGGAAGTTTAGTTCTCGTTTGTGAAGTTGAAGAAGAATTATTATCAATGACTGTGTTTATAGTGTCATTAGAATTCTTAAGCAAATTAAAACTCAAAGTAGCTCCCGTAGTAGAGGGCGAGATATTTTGGATTGTTTTCCTTTACAATCTTTGAGCTGAACGTTTTGGCTCTCCGCTTCTCTATCTTTGCGCTGCAACCTTTTTTTCAAGCATTCTGCTGGTTTTAATGCCAACATTTCCAATGACCATTTTTCGAAAGTCCTTTGATCTGTTAAAAAAGCTTTTTCAGCTTTTTTATTCATATACTTTGATTTTGAAAGTACAACTGAGAAAGTTCTTACATATGCTAATATCAAATAGATTTTTTTCTGCTGATTCCCTGGAGGACACAACCTTTTTCGAGAAATATAGTTTGCCAGTATTTTTTAATAGTTTCTTAATATTTCTATATGCTTTATGGTATTTTTTCAGCACATATATTATTTGTTGGTTTATTACAATTGGAATCGAACTTTTCCCCCATAATCCTTTGAGCTCTTTAATTAAAATTGAACATACATCAGCCACATAGAACAATTCTAATTATCCTTTACTTGGAATAAAATCATTAGTAGTAGGAATAAAATCCTCTCTTGTGCTCATTTCCATGGAAAATAATAGTATTAAATCTCTTTAATAATCTTTCTGTATGTAAAGATAATCTACTGATCGTGTCCTGGGCATTTCGACTAATTCACAGAACCGTGTATCCTTAACAAACAAAACAAAGCAAACCCAAACAAAACTGAACTTAAAGATTAAAATTTCTATACAAAAAATATCTAAAATAAGTAAAAATAAACAGTAAAATACGCACCAAGAAACGAAAGCGAATCAATTTGAACAAAGGATAGAGTAGAGTAGATCCTCGATAGAGTAGATCGGTAGGGTATTTGCAGGAGCATACATCTACTAGATATTTATGAAAAAAGTGGGCGGGTATTTAAAGAAACCCAGACACCTCCACTCCATATAGTGAAATACGAGTTATTTACCATTTATAAACAAGCGAAGACAGCGAAGCGTCCATCCACACTAGTAGAGAGGAACGCAATGATGAGTCTATTGAGAGGAGTGGAGACGTGCGTGATATAGCGCTCTAAAAAAGGGGAAATTTTTAATTTTCCGGGGTAGTGTTAGGTGTAACACTTTTTTTTTACAAGCAGGGAAGTTCATTTCACCCACCCATGGTTTTAAATAAGATGTATTAAATTTTTAAATATGTTATTATTGTTTTTCTGAAGAAATTGGCAAATTTTCGAAATTTCAAAGTGATTTTGGCACCTGAAGATATTAATTGATTTAGCTCATAGCATGGTAGTCCCCAACTTTTCCCACCATAGGCGTTTTCAATTTCCGAAATTCGTGTTTTTCGCTCCACCCTAATGTGCACACAACTCAAAAATAACGTGGCGCCATCTTTCGTTGAAAACATGAAAGTATTCTTCAGTATAAGAAATGCACCCTTTAATAATGGACCGGACAGCAAGATGTGATGATTTAATTAGGAGATAGTCCCCCATGTGCTGCAATTACACTAGCCACCCTTCCGGGCATACTTCTACGGACGTGGTTCCCTGGTCCGTAAGTGTCGCTCTAACACGTCCCGCAAATGTTTTTTGGGGTTTGGATCGGGACTCTGAGCAAGTCAGGGAAGATCTTGATACCACTGCTTGACAGAGGTTACAACATGACATGGAGCGTTGTCGTCCTGGAAGTAACATTCGTCCATTCCATAAATTGCCAGAGAGTAGGAAGAACTTGATCGTCCAAAATGTTCATGCAGGTGTCGGAGTTCTATTGACCAGGAACAACATGCAAAGGTCATACCACGAAAAACACCCCCCAAACAAGTAGTCGGATTTTATGCAAATCCGCCGGTGCCCGGTCCATTATTGTAGGGTAGTGCATAAGCGATAACAATTCTAAAAAGCCACAAATCAGGTATTGAATTTACGTTTGATAGTGGTTTTACCGTGCAGAAAGAGAAACCGCCTCCCTGGGTACATAAAAATTTCATTTTACAGTATAATTATGTGAATATGGCTTCTATAAGCGTGCATTTCTGGTCTTAATAATCCCCTTTTTTCAAGTTGAAATCTAGACCAATTCCAAGAGTACATGTTTTTCAAGACACGCAGAGACCAACTCATGTTTTTCAAGACACGCAGAGACCAACTCATGTTTATCCAGCTGCAATCCCACATGTATTCGGTTTAAGACTAGTGAAAAATTCAATATCTATGAGATAAATATGGATCCATAAAGATTAAATAATTCATATTAACCTCACGTTGGGTTTGTGTGGAAGTTTGGAGAGTGGGTTGCCAGCTCAGGTGTTGCCTCGTCATGTGACCATGATTCAAAATTACGTGGTGTTGTCCTCGGATATTTCCCTTAGAAGATTGATCCTGGAACTTCGTCAATATCCCTCTGTGTTGCTTTAGTACGATGTTAAATAAAATGACATACCTAACCTTATCTTCATGTTAAAATTATATTATTTCATTCTATACAAATTTCAATTTTCACATCTAAGTCTATGTCTCGAGTCTAAGAGACTGATTAAATACGGCTTCATACTCAGACTCATGCTGTCATTATTTAGTTGTTTAACATTTTTATTTTAACTCCACGGATAGTTTAGCCGTCTTAGTGTTAGGATCGACGAGGTCTCTTCGTTATCAAAACTTATGTTTTTGATGGACGAGACATCTCGTCATTACAAAAATAACTGGTTTCATTTTCATTAGCAAAATTGGTCAGATCTTGGTGGACTAGGAACGACTAGGACTACGTTGAAATCACTCGGAGAGTTAAGGAATTAAATAGAAACGTCCAAATGAAACATTCGAGTATGTGATAATCAAGCATTCAATAGCCATGGAAAAAATGAGGTTCTCAGGTTTCTAGAATTTCTTTCCTGAAAACATTTCTCTTGCACAAGAAAGATGTTATCGCCTGAAATAAACAAATCTATCAGTTTTCACTTCCTGATAGTCAAATACCAAGACATATATTGCATTTATGGTGATATTTGGGTCGAGTGCCTTTTGATATAATAAATTCTGCGTATATATGCAAAGAACGTACAAATCTAGCAACAGAGGTTTTATCGTCTCTCTTATTGTTGATATCTTCTAGAATCCATACAATAGTTCTTTTGCACAATATTTTACTATCATTTTCAATTGATAGTTAACGTCAGTAGAGTTGCAACTTTACAAAAGTATTGTTCACTCTAAACTTTAAAAAAAAAATGCTGGCACAGCATATATGTGCAATTTTAGAACGCATATGTTTTGTAATCCACTCGGTTCTTTTTCTTACTCTTTGTTTTCGTGGCTATGAATTGAGATTAGGATCCGAAAGGAAAAGAATGTATTGCGTACTTCAAAAGTATAATCATAAGTGGGACACTTTGTGTGAAACGCAATGGAATGTTGTTGAATTCCAATCCCGTAGCGATCGAACAAGAAGTTGGTCAAAATGGGGTTGCATCTGGGATCTTTGAATTTAATACGTCTTCAACACTTGAAGTGGTAATGGTAATTTTAGTTAACGTCGTACTAGAGCAACACAACGGGCTATTACACTATAAGATCCGAGGACAACACCTCGTAATTTTGAACCACGGTCAGATGACGAAGCAACACCTGAGCTGGCACCCCACTCTCCAAACTTCCACGCCAACCCAACGTGAGGACTTTAGGCCCCGACAGATTTAAGGTGCACCAGCCGTCTCTACACCATACGCTTACAAACATCCATGCCCGGACCCGGATTCGAACCAGGAACCTTCCGATCGAGAGGCTAACACCTTAACCATTATACCGGTTGGTCGGCTCAACACTTGAAGTGGTTGTTGTTGTTGTGCGGGCCATATATGGCCCAATTGGTGGTGCCATTCCCCCGGAGGGTTGGACTTCTTCGTACATGACACATCCGTTTTACAGGAAGGTCCCTTTCACACATCCATTCACTCACACCTATCGAAATTTAGATCCCAATCACAGGCCGATAACTCCCTGATCAGGTACCCCCAGAGGTATTGATTTGGTATGGGAACATGGGGGACTTTGTGACCACGACCTATTTAACGTGCCCCAGCCACCATTAGCGAACACGACGGTCTTTAGCCAGGTCTAAGCGCCGATCTCGCAACCATCAGAATTGCAGGCTCCGGAGAGAACCCACAACCCTTCTGGGAAAGAACCTTAAGGGAAAGAATCAAGGACAACACCTCGTAATTTTGAACCACGGTCAGATGACGAGGCAAAACCTGAGCTGGCACCCCACTCTTCAAACTTCCACACCAACCCAACGTGAGGACTTTCGGCCACGACAGATTTAAGGTACACCAGCCGCCTCTACACCATACGCTTACAAACATCCATACCCGGATTCGAACCAGGAACCTTCGGATCTAGAGGGTAACACCGTAACCACTATACCGGTTGGTCGGCTTTATTATTAAAGACGAGATATGTTCATCAAGATGTGGTCAGTTTTGCTAATGACAAGATACTTCGTTGAGACAACCCCGAATAGGGTTAAAAATCTATCATCTATTGAATATTCATATCGATATATGGGTCATTTCGTGTCAAACCGCACAACCCGACCACCTGTAATGTTTTTTTAAACTCGGCTAATTCGTTGTCCAGTCATGTATCAGAAGTTTTGGAGAAAGTTTTAGCTTCCAACTTGCGATAGTTTTTCATGTATATCAGTATTAGCTTCGAAAAACTGGGCAATATTTCATCAGAAATTTGATACCTGTTTCCATCAAAGAAGATCCTTCTTTTAGTCTCATTGGACAAACAGGTAAAAAGATACAGGTGTTTATGGATTACATACTTCTATTTACTTCGAATATTTTAAAACTTTAAACCAACATGCGTGTCGCACTATGAAACTTTCAGAAAGCAAAGATAAACTGTGTACTTTTAACATACATTTTTTAGAAAAACGAAAGCAATACGTTTTTTTTTTGTAATTGTATATAAAAGTGAATAAAACATGGTCATATACTAAATCATTTGAAGGATTGTACACTTTTCTCTAAAGTAAGAGCTGTCATGCTCAATAATTGGACAGTTAGGTTCAGAGGTACAGGAGATTTAGTATGAATAATTCCAAGAATTTTCAAACTTAAAGTTATTAAAAAAAATTACTGCCAGTTGGAAGACAAAAATTAACAGAATTTCTTATCTCAGACTGGGAAAATATTAGAAATTGAAAAGGTCACATAAGAGGTCATAAACATCATTTAAAAGATTGCACATTTTTCTACAAAATGATTCAGTATCATTGCACAATTAGGTCAAGAGGTAAAAAAAATTAATAATCTTGAAAATTTTCAGAATTTTTCAAACTTAAATTTTTTTTTAACTATCGCAGTTTGGAAGCCAAAAATTTACAAAATTCTTATCAAACTGTAAAACATTTTACTTAGCTTAAAAAAATAGGATGGGGAGGGGGTCGTGTCGACCTTGACCCCTTTGGAAATTACCCCTTTTCTGTGCCGTTTCACAAGGAATAGGGGGACCTATCTATTCAAAATTAGAGAACAATGCCTTTTCGTTTTATCACTCAGACTTCGATAAAAAGATAACAAAAAGATAATTTGAAAAAAATATTTCTGCAACAACACATAAAGTAGAAATCCGAATTTGAAAGCACCGAAATTCATATCCTTTTAAAATTTATTTCTCCCTTTAAATCTGAACTGTGAACACTATTAATCCCACTGCTGCGATGGATTCTGTATTTCCTTATTTGAACTTCAACGTCTTCACTACTACACAAGTACTGCTGCTCGTGCTCCTGGGCATTATCACCTGGATTTTAGTGCGAAGCGTGACACCTCCAAGAGGGCAAAATAGCAAACCTATCCCTGGGCCCATAGGAATACCTATCTGGGGGTATCTACCATTTTTAGGAAAGGAACCGCACAAAACGCTGAACCAAATGAGTAAGAAATATGGCGATGTCATTGGGTAAGACTCTTTTACTTTCAATTATTCATTAACATAATTAACCAGAAATGTGAACTTGTTATATACCTAGATTAATAAGTTCTGCTCATTTAGCTAATTGAAATATTGAGAACCAATTTAATGATGGAATAAGGATTCCGAATATTTAAATACACGAAATCTTGGAAGTTCTTTTTTATCATTCACCTGTCACCGGTCTATGATCCATCAGTCTATGAAGAATAGAGTTCTGAAGTAAAAAAAACTTTAAAATGCTACCAACAGTGTTTGAAATTCTATTGTTAGGAATTTTAGGGACGTCTTTGAGATGTGAGTGCTGTCTCTGAGTGATCTCTTCAGTCATTTCGTACTCAAAAGGGACAAATGTCTGATCTCGCTTCTCCAATACGGTGTGTATTTGTAGGTAGTCAATATCGGGTAGGAATTCGAAAACGCGCGCGATCAAGCTATGTCTACAGCTCTGGCCAAAGAACCTGGGACATCATATATATTCCTCAATAAAACCTTCCAGTTCCTTCTTGTAGACACCTCTTTGTAGATTGAAAGTCTAATTAGTTGTTATAGGTGAACATTTAAGGCGTACGTACACACTCCAAGTTTTTTCTTTTAATTTTAACTTTAAAAATCCAGTTTTTTCACAGTAGGTTATTGGTTTATGCTTAAGCCATTTTAGTGAGAAAAAATAATATTAAACGAATTATTAATTCGCTAATTAAGATATAATGAGCTAATTAGCATGTTTTTTAACAGTGATATCTGAAATTATAATTTGGCTAGAAAGACAATTCTAGTTGGAAATTATTTCCAATATTATTCTTCATATTTTGACCCACAATCAAGTTGCTAGAGAGAAAAGTTTTTCTGTTACAAATTTTTTCGCCGCGAATGCATAAAATATCAGGATTTTTCTGGAAATTAAGCATTTAAAAATACATTAAAAATTTATTTCTTAACTTATAACTTGATTGAGGGTCCAAACATCCACTGTATTATGTAGATTTTAATGACACAAAAATAATTATAATAGATTGATTTATCGTTGAGTTGTCACAGTTTGAACAAAGCATCATATTGCAAAAACTTGTTTCTTCAGAAATTAAGTTTAAAGTTTAGAAAAGATGCCTGTTCATGATGACAGTACCTAATGAAAACCATTGTAACTAGAAAACTATTTCGAATATTTGCAAGTTCTTGGCATCGTTTGAAAGCTAAGGAATTAAAGAAAATATTGAAGCAATAAAAATAATTTAAACTTTCTGGTCGATTTTTTCAGGATTTCTAGTGTGTACATGCACTTTAATCCTCTAGATGTTACACAGAGGTAAATAGGATTTAGAATTGGACAACTGTTTACCAGCCTTAGCAAACTGGTCAGCCTATCCGTAGCTTTGTATGCCACAGTGACTTTTCATAGAATGTACAGTCAATATTTGAGCCCCGTTCACATGATTCGGGTAAAACGAGTGTTTGGCGATTCTATCAGGGTCCTTCTCTTCAAGGTTGCGAAGGTAAATACTTGAATTAGAGGAATAAATTAACAAAATTTAATGGCGGGACCTTGCTACACATGTTATAAGCTCTTTGAAACGCCTCATGTGAACATGGCCTTATGCCACGATGGTGAAAAATCTCTGTATTCTCATGTATGATAGAAAATCTCTAACATACACCAAGAGAATTTTCAACTATCGCTTATCAAGAGCACGACGATGTATCGAATGTACATTTGGAATAATAGCGAACAAATGGCGAATATTTCACAGGCCATTGAATACTAAAATTGATACAGCCAAAACTACAATTGGGGCTTTGTGTTCTGAACAATTATGTAAGATCCTAAGATGTGTATCGATATGAAGATACTCTTTATAAAGCTCCATTAACAAGCTTTAGTACCAGAAATATATCACGGGGAAACATGTCAGCTAAAACTGTGAGAGAGAAATATGCTGATTATTTTGTGAATGAAGGCAAAGTATCATGTCAAGATAAAAATATATAAAGGTCATTAAATATTAAAAATAAAATACAATAAAGAATTTACCAAATATTTTCTTTTTTCTTTGCTGTCTACAACTTCAGAAAAAATTTCGACAATATCTTCCCGAGATGACTTTTTCAAACCTCTGTTCTTAAAATCAGAGCACTCCATATTCCAAATAGTAGGCCTTTTATGTATTTCATCAATTAAAAGATCGGTGTCACAGCGCTCTGCTTCCATCGTGAACGACTTATCCAATTTTCCAATGTCAGCAGAACGCTTATAAAGAATTTGCTAATATTAAAGGTAGAGCAAGGTCATTTATGGCGCCAAAAACTAACAGATGAGTCATATGAAACGCGTGTGACTGTGAATGTTCCAGCAAAATAGAATCGAAATCAAGGACAAAATGAATATAATGACTACACTCAATGGTGAACAAATTGCTCTAAAAATGTCGTAAAAATGACCTACAATTAAGCCACGTTCACAAGAAGAGTTTTAACGCGCGTTTGGCAAGACTAGCGAGGTCCCGCCATTAAATTAAGTTTATTTATCCCTCTAATTCAAGTTTCTATCTTTGTGACCTTGAAGAGTGGAACCCTGAAGGCCTCGCCAAACGTGCGTTAGACGCGCCTCATGTGAAGGATTAGAATATGATGCATGGAAAACAAGGCCAATAAAACATCGACTGGAGGATTGCGAGTTCGAATTCAACCAAAGACGGTCGTGTACAAAGGGGGTTGGTGCACGTTAAATCTGTAATGTCCTATTATGTCATCATGTTGGCGTGGTGTGGAAACTTAAACGGACCGTCGTCGGTAAACGTTATCTCAAAACTAAAATTACATACCATTCCCCTTTTACATACTATTCCCACTAAAGACTTTACGTCCCCAATCAGCGCCGTTCCAAGTGGATCAATCACGGCACAACTCTTGGACTCCTTCTTGGTGTGTCGATTTTTTTGTTATGCAGTGTATTACAGAAATAAGAAGCCGTTTAAAGTAATAAAAGGATGTTTATTATCAATAATTTGCGAAAACTCTCATGAGCATACGATAGATTTGAAGCGAGTATGTGAGGCCTCGTGTTGAAATTACGTTTGGGTCACCCAAACGACTGTTTAGGATGTTGAATGATATATCCACTCAAGAACCTAGAAGACTAATTGCTACGTGTTTAGTGGCTGGAGTCTCAGAACGGAGTGTCAGTCGTTGAGTAAATTCACTTCGAGCGGATTCTGAGAGCCACCCCAGCACACATGTCATTGGTTCATGCCATGTGTGAGTCATGTTGTGGGTCAAAGGAAGTTGCCTGATTCCGCGCGGCAACATAGGATTACCTAAAATCTAGAAACACTTGCTTCAATTCTCAATATTTCTTTAGAACTATACAAGTCGATGCTGAAACTTGTCTACGAGGGTGTAAGTTGACAGGTTATAAGCTTTTCACGATAGTACACAGTAGACATAGGTAAGCAGGTTGTTGAATTACCGTCGCACTGGAGCAACACGTGATGTTAGCCATGTGTGAGTCCTGTTGTGGGTCCAAGGGAAGTTGCCTGATTCCGCGCGGCAACATAGGATTACCTAAAATCTAGAAACACTTGCTTCAATTCTCAATACTTCTTTAGAACTATACAAGTCGATGCTGAAACTTGTCTACGAGGGTGTAAGTTGACAGGTTATAAGCTTTTCACGATAGTACACAGTAGACATAGGTAAGCAGGTTGTTGAATTACCGTCGCACTGGAGCAACACGTGATGTGAGCCATGTGTGAGTCCTGTTGTGGGTCCAAGGGAAGTTGCCTGATTCCGCGCGGCAACATAGGATAACCTAAAATCTAGAAACACTTGCTTCAATTCTCAATACTTCTTTAGAACTATACAAGTCGATGCTGAAACTTGTCTACGAGGGTGTAAGTTGACAGGTTATAAGCTTTTCACGATAGTACACAGTAGACATAGGTAAGCAGGTTGTTGAATTACCGTCGCACTGGAGCAACACGTGATGTGAGCCATGTGTGAGTCCTGTTGTGGGTCCAAGGGAAGTTGCCTGATTCCGCGCGGCAACATAGGATTACCTAAAATCTAGAAACGCTTCAATTCTCAATACTTCTTTAGAACTATACAAGTCGATGCTGAAACTTGTCTACGAGGGTGTAAGTTGACAAGTTATAAGCTTTTCACGATAGTACACAGTAGACATAGGTAAGCAGGTTGTTGAATTACCGTCGCACTGGAGCAACACGTGATGTGAGCCATGTGTGAGTCCTGTTGTGGGTCCAAGGGAAGTTGCCTGATTCCGCGCGGCAACATAGGATTACTTAAAATCTAGAAACGCTTCAATTCTCAATACTTCTTTAGAACTATACAAGTCGATGCTGAAACTTGTCTACGAGGGTGTAAGTTGACAGGTTATAAGCTTTTCACGATAGTACACAGTAGACATAGGTAAGCAGGTTGTTGAATTACCGCCGCACTGGAGCAACACGTGATGTGAGCCATGTGTGAGTCCTGTTGTGGGTCCAAGGGAAGTTGCCTGATTCCGCGCGGCAACATAGGATTACCTAAAATCTAGAAACGCTTCAATTCTCAATACTTCTTTAGAACTATACAAGTCGATGCTGAAACTTGTCTACGAGGGTGTAAGTTGACAAGTTATAAGCTTTTCACGATAGTACACAGTAGACATAGGTAAGCAGGTTGTTGAATTACCGTCGCACTGGAGCAACACGTGATGTGAGCCATGTGTGAGTCCTGTTGTGGGTCCAAGGGAAGTTGCCTGATTCCGCGCGGCAACATAGGATTACCTAAAATCTAGAAACGCTTCAATTCTCAATACTTCTTTAGAACTATACAAGTCGATGCTGAAACTTGTCTACGAGGGTGTAAGTTGACAAGTTATAAGCTTTTCACGATAGTACACAGTAGACATAGGTAAGCAGGTTGTTGAATTACCGCCGCACTGGAGCAACACGTGATGTGAGCCATGTGTGAGTCCTGTTGTGGGTCCAAGGGAAGTTGCCTGATTCCGCGCGGCAACATAGGATTACCTAAAATCTAGAAACGCTTCAATTCTCAATACTTCTTTAGAACTATACAAGTCGATGCTGAAACTTGTCTACGAGGGTGTAAGTTGACAAGTTATAAGCTTTTCACGATAGTACACAGTAGACATAGGTAAGCAGGTTGTTGAATTACCGTCGCACTGGAGCAACACGTGATGTGAGCCATGTGTGAGTCCTGTTGTGGGTCCAAGGGAAGTTGCCTGATTCCGCGCGGCAACATAGGATTACTTAAAATCTAGAAACGCTTCAATTCTCAATACTTCTTTAGAACTATACAAGTCGATGCTGAAACTTGTCTACGAGGGTGTAAGTTGACAGGTTATAAGCTTTTCACGATAGTACACAGTAGACATAGGTAAGCAGGTTGATTAATTAACTTCGCACTGAAGCAATAGGACTATTGGCGACTGTCCGGGATCCATTCCGGGGACAAAGATCCGAGAACAACACGTCGTCATTTTGAACACCTGAGCTGGCATCACAATCACCAAACTTACACACCACAACAAAGACAGGACTTCGAGGCCACAGCAGATTAAATATGCATTCGACCTCACGTTCACGCCGATCTTTGGCGATTGGTCATTTTTCAAACACGCAACCCTCGGGTTGCCAAGCTGCATCCTACCAACCGGGCTCCCTTGGTCAGTGTGTAGTAGAACCTTTACAGACATTTCTGTAGGTGATCACTTCATTATGAAACGCCTGTCTTGACAAAAGTCGTTTCGCAAGTTCTTGTACTACAAAAGAATCATACATTTTCAAAACCCGATTTATTCAAAAGTATTATACTTACAAATATGATTGATATATGAAAATAACCACAAAATATTCAAGTTTGTACACCAGGTGGCGTAGCAGCACTAGTTCATGTTTGTCTTTCACAGTTATCCCTAACGTGTTTAGTTCAGTCTCTCTCGAAATGGAGGCAAAGCGAGAAAAGAGTTTCTGCGTCCTAGAATATGCGAAATGATCGTTTGTTATAGCAGTACAACGTTCTTTCAGAAGGCAGTACGGAAAAGAACCGCCTTGTAAACAAAGCATTTAGCGATCAGTGATGCATTGATGAACAATGACGCGATCACGCTACAAAATGTTTGGAATGAATTGAACTACCGCCGGGACGTGTGTCGTGTGACCAAGAGGGCACATATAGAACATTTGTAGTGAGCATAAAACTTGAATATTTTGTAGTTAAATTTCATATATCAATCATATTTGTAAGTATAATACTTTTGAATAAATCGGGTTCTGAAAATGAATGATTCTTTTGTAATAACCCTGTATTACAAATACCTCAAGGAAGTTGTTACATTGTTATCTGTACATTTAAGTCGTTATTTCTAATTTGTATTTGTTAGCTTGTATTTAGGAACAAAATACACCGCCGTTCTGAATAAGTACGATGTGATGAAGGAAGTATTAGGTCACCCAGGAGCACAAGACAGAGCCCCTAACATCTTCGATTTCATATCTAAGACAGGTAAGACGCTCTATTATAACCCTTTAACCCACTAGGTGGTTTCCACAAGATATTTTGTCCGTCAAAGGCTGATCAATATTACTCCTGTCATCAAGGTATCGCGATGTTCTAATGACTAGACCAAGTTCTGGTCAGTTTTTACCTTAATCTCGTCACCTATGTATTGACACTTTATTCATATAAAAATATTTGGAGATTTCCGAGATATCTCATTCACTAAGATCTGGTCAGGTTGACAAGATGACTCTTCGGAACAGCCATCCAAGAGGTTAATACTGCACACATTTTTTATTCGGACGATACAGGAAACAATAACACATAATTTCCACGAGATATCTCGTCCATCAAAGACTGATCAATTTTTTCCCGTCATCGCGATGATCTGATGATGACTAGACTACGATCTGGTCAGTTTTTTCCTTAACCTCACCATTTATGTAATACCGATTTTTTATGTAAAATATTATAAATATTTTTTACATAAAATATACCGAGACATCTCGATTAATTAGGTTGAGGAGACGACTCGTCGTGACAACCACCTGTGAGGTTAATAATGCATACATATTTTTAGCAAAAATTCATATTATACAGCACACAATAACACATCTGATTGTGATTAATAGTAAAACCGCTACTTTTTTAACTGAAAATTTTTCTATTAACTCAATTATTTAATCCTTGAATTTCCCTTTTCAAACAAAGTAGACATTTTCCTTGTATAACATACATTGACTTTTTTATGAAGGACCTAACAGATCCGCTGATGGGAAAAGGTAAATGTATTAATGTTTTTTTATGAATCTCAGATATTGTTTCAGGGTTCCATGTTAATAATGGCGAAAAATGGATTGAGCAAAGGAGATTTTGCCGCACTGCAGTTCGAGATATTGGCCTCGGAAAGGGATATTGGGAAGATCTCGTTATGGTACGTTTTAACGAATAAGAAAGGTTGTAATTTTGTGCATATTTATTTATATCTTCTAACTAGCCACTGTGTGGCCAGCAATGCATTGTAGTGATAGTTGTTTTAGTGGGGTCAGGTGTTTCCACTCCTCGCTAACCCCCGGTGATTGCTACGAATTCCCATTTGGTTTGCTTCTCAAACCAACATCACGGGTAACGCAGATCCAATCACCACTGATCGCTAACGCTCGCTAACCCCATTGCCATTGCTACGCATTCTCATTTAATTGCGAACAGATCCAATAGGCGTGACGTCACAATCTCTTGCGAGAATATCATAGATACTCAATTGAAAAGTTACTTTTTAAAATAAAATAAAATCCATTGGGTATCGATCTAACTTAAAATGTTCATCAGGTTTCAAATCCGTTGAAATTTTTATTCTATCTTTAGCGATCGCTGAGATAGAGAAAGCCCTGAAGGACGTAAAAGTCGTGACGTCATTGTCTAATGCGCCCCCCCCCCCATATTCATATTGCAAAAATAAAAAAGTTTTATTAAGTAAATTTAAAAAGCAAGAAAATTTGATCTGTTATCTCTCGATAGCTCGGGACTCGTCACTAAAGACAATACGTCCCCAGTCAGCGCCGTTTTCAGTTGATCGAGCCCGATACAACCTTCGGGAAAACTTTTGGTTTGTTGATTTTATTGTTATAGGGTGCAGTATCAAACATATATAAAATTCAGCAACTGCTACATGCTGGATGGATGGTATTGTGGTGAAATTATCCATCAGTGCAAACATTTACTTACAGTACAGTTGCATAGATATAGCAGCATAACCCAATTCCACTATGAATACTTTTCGACGCGATACTTTTATATTTGGAACAGTACCATACACGAAAAGTCCAGCGTTGCAAATAAAGCGTTACAACTGTTTTGTCTTCTGGTTCCAATAAACGTAACAGCAAAAAATATGCATAAAAATACACATACATTATATGGCAGCGTTTCTCAACCTTTCATTATTCGCGGCCCAGTTTTCAATCATAATTTTCATCGCGCCCCCCTCCCCCCGCATACAATAAAATGTATACAACAATAATATATATTGAGTATTTTGATTTCTGTTTTTAAATTATTTTTAACTAACTGCCAAAACAAGAGTAAAAGCGAGCCAACGTTGGCGAGAAACCACATCTGGCATTTTGCCAAGCGGGCGGTGAACAGATGAAGCGAATGGAAGCGGGGAAAATTATTTTTGAAATGAAAGCCAAACAGGGAGATAACGTTAAAAGGATATAATAGTACAAAAATTCGTTAATGAAAGTTAACCTAGACGGGGTGAGCTAAATTTAGAAACTGGGAACATTTTTTTTTGGAATAATAAAAAAAATAAAACAGAAACATGACTAAAGAAAAGAGAAAAAATAAGTAATATGGTTTGTGGAAGCCGTCTCGAGCATGCGCAGAGCAAATGTTTTCTCATAGGAAGAAGTAAAATGTTCGATAACGCAAGTTTCAATTCTCATTCGAGTCGATCGCTATCAAGTCTATCGTATGTTATATACACAGTCCAGTCACATTGATGTGACCACCTGTCAAAAGCCAGAATAACCACCTTTGGCAGAGCAGACAGCTGCGAGACGTGCAGTAAGAGAGTCAATTAGGTTTCTGCACCCAGTGAATGCCAGTAAAACATTCCCCAAACCATAATGCTCCCTCCTTCAGCCGGGATCCTTCCGACTATAGTTGCAGGGTGTTTGCTTTCAGACGTTTCACGCCGTATACGCCAACGTCCATCTGTCCGATGGAGCGTAAAACGTGATTCATCGGAAAAAGTCACCTGTCGCCACACTGTGGACGTCCAGTTGCGGTATTGGCGTGCAAATTCCAGCCTTCGTCGCCGATGAACAGCAGTCAACATAGGTGCATTAACCAGGCGTCTGCTGCGGAGGCCCATGCGCAGCAACGTTCGCTGAACCGTTGTTAAGGATACACTCTTGGTAGCCCCTTGGTTCATCTGGGCGGTCAGTTGCTCAACAGTTACACGTCTATTCGCCCGAACGCATTTCCGTAGCCTTCGTTCGCCTCTGTCATCTATAGCCCGTGGTGCACCACATGTGCCACGCCGCTGATTTTGGATAGTGCCATTTTGCCATGCACGGTATACTGTTACCACGGCGGCACGCGAACAGTTTACAAAATTAGCCGTTTCCGAAATGCTTCCACCCTTGGCCCGAAAGCCAATAATCATGCCCTTTTGGACGTCGGATAAATCGCTACGTTTCTGCATTACGCCAACGATTGAAATGCTTTCCGATGCCCTAGGACATCCTTTATATATACTCCACTGCAATTTGCTGCCACCTGCCTTTTGTGATTGGTTATTTCACGTTGACGTCGAAAGTATTTGGTGGTCACATTAATGTGACTGAACTGTGTATGTTTTCGTGTGTTGATTGCAGTAACCATTTTAAATATTCACGGCAGCAGATTTATGCAGACCCATGGATAACTTTTTAAGCGGGCGTAAACGAGCATTAGACGATAGTCAAGCATCAACAAGTACACAGACAAGCGTGGTTCCGAAAATAAAATCAAGAAAATATTCTCAAGAATACTTAAATTTGGGGTTTACCAGTACTGAAGTAAATGAAGAAGAAAGGCCCTTGTTTATCATTTGCTCAAAAATTATGACCGCAGACAGCATGGAACCTAATAAACTTAAACGACATTTGGAAACGCTTCATAGTGTGTACGTCAACAAACCCAGAGAATTCTTCGAATTAAAATTAAAATCATATGAAAAGCAAAAATCATTTTTTAAAGAAACTTTGTCTGTGAATAAAAAAGTTTTAATTACATCCTACAAAGTTTCATATAAAATAGTCAGATGTAAAAAGCTCACACCGTTGGTGAAGAGCTTATTTTGCCAGCAGCAATTGAGATTGTAGAAACTATGTTTGGAGATAGTTTTTCAAAACAATTGCAGTCCATACCTCTTTCAAATGATAATGTTGCTCGTCGAATTGGTGATATAGCTGAAGACGTACAGTGTCAGCTTTTCTCGAAGTTGCGTGACAAATTGTTTTCAATACAACTTGATGAAGCAACAGATAGTAATAAAGATGCTTATTTCATTGCCTATGTTCGATTTTGTGATAGTATGTCAGTAGTAGAAGAACTATTTTTCTGCAAACCGATAGAACTCGAAGCAACAGCGCTCACATTATTTGCTATTTTAAATGATTTTATGAACGAGGCAAACATAGAATGGAAAAATTGCATCGCAATATGCACCGATGGTGCTTGTTCAATGTCCGGAAGATTCCAAAGTATACAAGTACTTGTAAAACAAAAATCGCCTCAGTGCGTCTGGACACATTGCATGATCCACAGAGAAGCTTTGGCTTCCAAAGAAATGAGTCCTGGTCTGAATATTGTGTTAACTACAGTTGTAACCGTAGTAAATTATATCAAAATGAGACCCTTGAAATCAAGAATATTTTCCCCCACTTCGTAAAAGACATGGGTAAAATGCATTCAGCTTAACTATTTTATTGCGAGGCAAGATGGTTATCACGTGGGAAATTCTTGCAATGTGTTTATGAATTAAGAGAAGAAATCGCCATTTTACTGGAAGAAAACAGACCGGAAGCCAAGAATTTTCGCGATGGTTTATTTGTGATGAAATTGAGCTACTTGGTCGACATATTCGAGATAGTAAATAACTTGAATCTTCAACTCCAAGGAGCAAATATACATATGTTGGATAGGAGTGATAAGGTTAATGCTTTTTGTAGAAAATTCGAACTGTGGAACAGAATTTTAAAGCAAAAAAACCTTACAATGTTTGCAAATGTGAATGATTGTACTAAAATTTACCAGGCTGAAGAAGAACATGTAAAAGTTGTTTTTGTAACCATTGGAAATCATTTAGCCATGCTGGCAAAGAATTTTAAAAAGTATTTTCTTGCTGACGACAAACTGATAGCAAGTTACGAGTGGGTTAGGGATCCATTTCATAAGATTCCCGAAGGACTCTCAATTGATGAGGAAGAAAAATTCATAGACTTCACGACAAGTGGCGAAACCAAAAGACAATTTAGTAATAAATCACTATTTGAATTTTAGTCAGGAGTAGAGGATTATTTTTCTGCACTAAAAACAAGGGCATTTCGCATTCGATTACCATTTTCAACACCCTACCTTTGGGAAACTGGATTTTCTGCTGTGGCTTCTTTGAAGACAAAATATAGATCTCGGCTAAATATTGAAACAGAACTGAGAGTGGCTATTTCTAATATTAAGCCTTTCTTCGAAAAATTTGCTCGGCAAGACTGGCCCAAGGAAGTTACTAATAATTATTGAATTTGTTTTTAGTTTGGTATGTTTTGATTTAGAAAGTTTTGTTTTAGAAGTTGTTTTACTTTAATAAGTTAATTATTAAATATGTCGAAATGTATTTTGTTTTCTATGTGTATGTGTGCTTTCCTTTCAGTCAGTTAATCAATTTTTTTAAATAATGTTTTCCCTTGGATATTCTCGCCCCCCCCCCCTTCTAGTGTGCTCGCGCCCCCCAAGGGAGGCGCGCCCCACAGGTTGAGAATCACTGCTATATGGACAAAAGTATTTGGACATAGCGGACTTTCAGAAAAAGTGCTTTGTTATTCTATTTAGTAAAGGGTAGGCATTCCTTTTGCTTGTATTACAACTATAACACGTCGAGGCATTCCTTTTGCTTATATTACAACTGCAACACGTCGAGGCATTCCTTTTGCTTATATTACAACTGCAACACGTCGAGGCATTCCTTTTGCTTGTATTACAACTGCAACACGTCGAGGCATTCCTTTTGCTTGTATTACAATTGCAACACGTCGAGGCATACTTTCCCCAAGTTATCTGTAAGTCTGGGCAAGAATAGCTTTCCACGTCTCTTGTAAGGCCGAGAGAAGAGACTGTTGTGAAGATGGACGTGCGTGGCGGTGTCGTACTCGACTCTATAGTTTGTATCACAAGTTTATGATCGGGTCTCTGAGCAGTTCAGTAAAGCAAATTCCCCTCATTTTCATAAAACCAGTCCAGCATACGTTTTGCAGTATGACGGAGCTCCATCCTGTTGGAAGAAACAAGCACCATCGCCGAAGTATTGCCATAATGTAGGCAAAACCGAATTCTCTCAGAACGTCGAGGTACCCGTCAGAGTTCATGGTACCAGGTACATAAAACAATGGACCGAGGCCTAAACAGGAAAAACAACTCAACACTAAGATGTATCCTCCTTCGATGTCTGCAATGTCTAAATACTTTTGACCATATAGTGTATTATCAAGTTTTGGCTATCCCGTAAAGCGCAATTGGACAGTCATGGCATTTAAATTTTCAGGTCTGCTTCAGACTACTATGGCAAGACATAAAAAGATTGCACACAAGACGCGTGACTGTGAGATAACATTCTAACATGCTACCCAAACCCAAAGGGCTGTTCCATTATGTTAAATTGCATCGGTGTTTCCGTGGAGCACATCCTGGATGCACAGGGTTTGTGGTGCAAGGGCCATAGGTATCAAATATGCTCCAAAAAGCATCCAGTGAATAGGAATACACACAAAAATCTTCATAGACACAGAAGAGATTAATTAAACCATTTAGTTTTGAAACCTGCGCAGCTTCTACTCGGAGGTTTCCATAGCAGTGAGTAATTCCTCTGAGTCCTCTCGATTGCAGAAACTGCTATGGACATCAGTCCATCTTTTCTGCCCTACGATTAAGAACAATATTCTACATGTGAATGGACTACAGTTATATTTCCTTATGGGCAAATTACTCCTTGTAGTGGGTTGATGCAAAAACGTTCGTCCCTTGCTTTCAACAAAAATGTACGAAAAATTATTTAACTTACTAAAAATTACAATGAAGCAATATCGTATGAACTTTCTCCATCTCTGTGGTAGCTGCTCATCCTGCGCTGATAGAAGTTCTGAGGTTTCGGGCTATAAAACCTATACAACAGCCGTAAATGGTTACGGCACTCGGAATTGTCAAAGGCAACCCTCATCCCATACACAACACGTATCTTCTTTTGCGTCTGCCAAGTATTCTTCCCTTTTTGGAAATTAAAACGCACAATAGGTTGACAATGCTCTTTATTATTTGCCATTTTGAATGCTTAACGAAATTTTTAAAAACACAAACCAATAACACATTTTTTTTGTTCCCAAATACTTGCTGAAGTTTCTTCTTTCCAACAACCTCAAAACGATACAACCGTTTGTAGTAGGTAACACTTCGGTTCTGCGATGCAATACCCATCTGGCTCCAAAACCTCAACAAACTTTACATCAACCCAATTAAAGTACCAGACCAAACTAGTGCTGTATGTAAGCTTTGACCCAATTCAGTCGTGTACCATTTTTTAGAAGTATCAGAACAAAATTTGGTTGAAAATATAGCAGGGTGTTCAAGAATGAGCAGCATATCTAGTACCATATTAATTGTAAAATAAGGCAATATGTGTGCAAACGAACATGTTTTTTCATTCTAGGAAGAGACAATCAACTTGACAAATAAACTTAGAGCTACGAAGAGGGAGGCATTTGATATTTCTGATGACCTATGTAGATCTGTTATTTCGAACATTCTCTCGATCCTGATAGGGCGTAGGCTGAAGGAAGTCCAGGAGGCTGACAAAATCCAACTCTCTGTAGATTTCAGTTATGTTAGCTTGCATTATTTAAGTCCTACAATGGCTACAACTCTGATTCCCGGTATGAGGAAGTTCTTCGAGATCTTCAAAATTGCCGGCTCTGACAGGGCTGCAAAGATAGTGAAGGATTTCTATTCTTGGATTAGGTAACATTTTTCATTGACTTCTTTGTAATTAGTGATTTGTTAAGTTTGAGTCACGTTAACTCTTCTGGTGGTAGTTAGGGTAACGAGTGATTTTGTCGTTCATAAAACTGACCAAATCGTAAAGGATGTGAGCTACCTTGTCAATATAAAAAACAAAATGTGACTATAACTTTATCTCGTCCTTGTCAAAAAAAGCGGCAATAGAATGTTGATGAGAAATCATTAGAAACATCGATCAGATTTGGATGGGCGAGTTATCTCGTCAAAACCACTTCGAGGGTTAAATATTATTCATGCTCCCTAAATAATTAGTTTAATGACCTATCAATTGTGCTTGGTATCTTATAATTTTATCGTTGTATGGTAGCATAATAAGCAGCATTTATGGTAGCATAATAAAATGTAGTTGCATGCAGTTGTATGACAGCGTAAAAAAATGTAGTATCATGCAGTTGCATGATAATAGTATCATAGCATAATAAATTTTAGCATAGTATAGCAGTACCATAATATAGCAGTGGCATAATAAATTTTAAAATAAAAAATTATAAGAAAATTTTCAAAAATGAAAGTGTTGGTGGATCATGGGGTCATCAGGGAGTAGCCTGACCCAGACAACACAAAATGGTGTTTTGTATATATGAGCAGCAATACTCTAAAAATTGCTCATACACTCCCCCAAACACCATTAAAAAGCAAACACACAAAATAAAACAAATAAAAAGAGTAAGAAGAAAACGAAATCAAACCCTCAACAGCAGCCTGGAGACTGACGACACCAAGCTCGAAGATCGCCACGAAACATTAATGACAGTTAAATTCTTTTTGCATTGAAACAATGAAAAATAAAAATTGTAATGTTCGTAAACGAAAATTAGGTGTTCAACATGTTTAGTTTATTAATAGAGCAACTTTTTTGTTGCAGTAAAAATGGGAAAAGTTGCATTTATCATTCCCTAAAGTTGCATTTATGAAAATAAAGTTTCATTTATTTTTGATATACTAAAATCTAAAATAAATTATTAGTAAAAAATGAAAAACTTCAAAAAAAAATTTTTTTTATACATTATTAAATACAGAAGAATCGTTGAATGGCCTATCCTTGGTTAGTAATTTCTTTAACATTGAAAAACTGCACTCAACAGAGACTGATGTTAACTGACATTGTTATATTGAACCTTTTCTGCAGTTATGAAACAAGTGTACCACTCAAATAACTTGGAGCAATAGCGGATAAAGCACCTTGAGTGTGATTCCAGGAGCAGTCATATAATTTGCTGTATCGGATAGCAGAAGAGCAAAATCCTTTCGTTCAACATTCGGAGATTTTAAAACGTCATCCACAAGGAAACAACGTATTGATGATCGAAACTCACCTCGCAAACTCTGTAGTCGATTACGCAAGTTTGCTCTGGATTACCATGAGTGCCAACCAATGTGTTAAAGTACTTACTATTTATTTCACTTTCGTCTGTTAGGACGAATACCTTCTTTCCATGAACTTCTTGTTTGATCCACAATACTTCGGCGTTCGCAAGATCAGACACACGTGTTTTAAAGGTTGATTCAGAGGGCAAAAAAGGAAATAGTAATTTTATATTAATTAATTTTAGCTAAATTGTAAAAAGTTGCAATTACACAAAAAGTTGTATTGATGTAGAAAGTTGCATTTATGTTGCAGTTATAACTCACTTACAATACACCCCATGTTGGAGGAATTTTGTTTTTAGTTCTTTACATGAAGCATAGAACGTGTGAAAAAAATTTGCATTTGTTGCAAAAAGTTGCCCTAGTTATTAAGAAACGAGAATGTTCCAAGTTCCATTTTTTGAAAGTCGAATATAAAAATGTGTGTCTCCAGCCCCAATTTAAAAATCAAATTCAAATGCAGTATAATAGAATTGAAAAGCAACTAATACGTTCCAGAAGTAGTTAAGGAATAGAATGAATCATCGATTATATAATTGTTCATACTATTAAACCTTTCAAGAAAAGAAAGAGTATTTAGCATTGAGACGTGTGTTTTTGAGGTAATCTCTAGTATTATAAAAGGAAGTGTTTGTATGTCTGTTTCGCGGCCGCAAAATTCTGACGATCTATGGCACATACAGCAATGAGATTTGGCACACAGATAGTCCAAAAGTTTTGCAATTTTTGGGTCGCGGCGAAATTTTATAGTTCAATCTAGAAGATTTTTAAATGAATTTAATAGTTGTATTCTCTACCTGGGGCTTCTTCAAACGCAATTTCGTCCGGACGAAAGAAGAAACACTCTAAAATGAACCTTTTCTCCCCCACGTGACCTTCTTTTATATTTTCGCAATAGATTGTGACGTCACGTAAACTTTCTCTTTCAAAAAAAAAAATAAAAAAAAACAGATTGCAAATTCTGCCAATCGCGTTAAAAAAAGAAACAGATTGTAACGACTTAGACTAATACTACAGGTTGAGAAAAAATAAGTTTTATTTCTAGATTAGAATATGCTTATATATAAATTTGTACACAGTTCTCTTGGAATCGGAGGTCTGGGAATGGTTCCCTTGGAGAATCGGTAGCAGTGACCCGAGTAATGGGGTGAGTTCCAGGCTACGGCCTTTCACGGTTATCTCGGATGAGATCAAGTCTGTCGGGATGCCGAGGCGGAGAATCGGGTCTCCTCTGGTATACGAACCAAGCAAAGGGTGAATTCCAGGCTTACGGCCTTTCACGGTTATCTCGGATGAGATGATGTCTGGCGGGATGCCAAGGCGGAGAATCGGGTCTCCTCTGGTCTACGAAACAAGCAAAGGGTGAATTCCAGGCTACGGCCTTTCACGGTTATCTCGGATGAGATCAAGTCTGGCGGGATGCCAAGGCGGAGAATCGGGTCTCCTCTGGTCTACAAACCAAGCAAAGGGTGAATTCCAGGCTACGGCCTTTCACGGTTATCTCGGATGAGATCAAGTCTGGCGGGATGCCAAGGCGGAGAATCAGGTCTCCTCTGGTAACGGGACTCGAGCGATAGTCCTCCGGCCGGGTGGCCTCTCTGAGCGTTCTCAGGTGAGATCAGAAGGTCGCAAGCTCGTGCGACCGTGGAGCAGTTTAGCCGGCTACCTGCCGCGGCTGCTGCGTTCCTCTCAAGGATAATCTGGGGCCGGATGCCCGGGTAAGTTCAGCTCGACCGTCCTGTGGCAATTAAAATCACTCGGAGCTCTTCGAAAAAACCGTGCGCGCCCTTTTATACCTCTTTTGGAGGGGGTGGGCTTCTGGCGCTGTCGTCGCTCTTGACGTAATTCACGTCCTGCAATTGGTCTAGTGTAAGGGGGGTCACAGGTGCCCGCTGACCTTATTGGCCTTTGAACCCCGACGGAAAGTCTCGGTTCGGCCTCTCTCGCTGTCTAGGATCTTGCGTCCAGCTCGTCCATCAACCTGGGAACCAAAAGTCTGCCCATTGTCTCTAACTGTCAAGTAGAGCGACAGGAGGGCGACTGGCTGTCGCCGCCATTTCCGTTGGACTTAGACGTGGGAGAGAGAGAGAATATATGGATACTCCACAAGATTACATTTCCTGTCCCCTTTTCGGCGAAAGAGAGTAAGAAATAAAAAACATATTGACTGGAATTGTTAAGTTTTTTTTTTCGTTAAATCGGAATTGCTAAAGATAGATTGAATATTTCAACGGATTTGAAATTTGCGGATAATTTCACTTTAGATTGATGCTTAAAAATAAGATTTTCTTTAAATAAATAATTTTTAAATTGAATATATCTTCAACGGATTTGAAATCTGCGGAATATTTTACACCAGATTAATACCTTACATCACAGCGTTTCCCGTTGTGTTGGTTTGCTTCTCAAACCAACACCACGGGCACGGGCAACGCCGGGCTGCATATTACCAATCTTTACCTGGAATAGAAGACATGGGGATATTTTAAGCCCGTTGATTCGTTGCTTTCTCTCTCCGAGATCTATGACGTCACTCACCCATAGTTCTCACTCCGCATGTGTGAAAAGTATCACTATTTACTTGCAATGTTTACAAAAAAAAATTGAGACTGCTTCGACCGAAAATCGAATACTAATAAAAAAGAAAGCGATAGCTTTTAGAAGATTACCAAGCGGCAGTTCAACGGCTTGTGCCATGTACTCGTAATTTGATCGTAAATGTTTTGTGTTCAGTTTTAATTCCAGTATAGATTCTACACACATAATTTAAAAATAATCCATTTTCGAACTTTAAAGGACATTTGGATCCTTGAACAGAATAGAAGGCGGAAACAGGGGAGGTTTTCGTTATTACTGGGGATCTGTTGTATAGATTCGTTATTAAGGTTGCAGAGGTTTTGCCACCGGCTTTCAGTTCAAGTAGAAACTACCGAGTAATGAGTAATGACAAAGTCCACGTGAAGCATCGCCATCAATGTTGATGTCACGTAGTGACGTCATAGTCGACAGTTTGAAACCAACGAATCAGCGGACTTAAAATTTCCCCATGTCTTCTATTCCAGGTAAAGGTTGTTAATATGCCGCCGGGCTAGCCACACAGTGGCTAGTTACATTTTAGAGAAAGTTAGATTCAGTTATAAATCTTTCTGAAACGCACCAGCTAAACACCAATCGCATTATAGTAAAAAATTTTAGAATTGTTAAGAGTCCCAAAAGATTAATTGAATAACTGGAAATTTAAAATTGGTACGTTTAAAAAAAAACGAAAGAAAAAGGGTATTTATTATTGAGAAGTGTGTTTCCGATAACTTTGGGGGGCTCCGCTCACAAGCGCCTCAGCGTACAGCGTAAGTGTCCGACAAGTTGACTCTGATTGGCTGGTATGATCATGTGCCTGAGACGTAAAGGTGTTTCATTTGGCTATTTATCTACGTTTTGGCGCAGATCTCTTTGACTGATAGGAACGGTTTTCGAAAGGTTTTAACATTTTGAACCGAAAATTGTATCCTTTTATTATATAAGTTAATAATTATATAAGTTAGTGTTTTATGTATGCTTTTTGTTACATCAGAATGGTCCTAAACCAGGGATGGATACGACACCATCATCCTAAAGCAAAGGGGACGGCAGAGGGGCGGAAAAATATCAGCTGGTAGTGAGTTCAGGAGTGGTTTTTAGATTATTTATGTAAAATCAACGGAAGTTTGGAAAAATAAAAAAAGGGTATTAAAAATTAGGAAAAGTAATTTAGAATCAAAAGGAATTAAATTGGAATTGTTTTAAAATAATTTGGATGATCTAAAAATATTTCCGCCAGTTGGGTTCGAACTCGGGAAGTCATCCTCCGCCGCTCACGCCAATCTGACGGTAAGTGACTTTAGCCATTTGGCCATCGCTGCTTCACCAAGAAGAGCTCTTTAAAAGAAGAGTTCATTTTTGCCTCCCCTTATTATATAAGTTGGCGAGAAATACTACTAACAACAACCATACAACATATATATGAGGAGCCAATTAGAGTCAACTTGTCGGACACTTACGCTGTACGCTGAGGCGCTAGTCTCCGCTCCACGCCAAATCGGCTCGTCACCGTTCATTGACGTCACATCGAGTTGCATAATCGAGGCTTTCATTCCCGTCAGCCTCGGTTTCATAAAGGCCGTTTGACGTTGGATCTCTGCGTGTCTGCGCGAGGAACAATTTGTACACTATCATGAAATTATACTTTTTCATCGCATTAAAATTTCAATTTCAAAAATAATTTTACCGTAAAAAAGAATACTTTCTTAGAATTCCTGCGATGTTTTCAAATTTAAAAACTAATAGTAATAAGACGTAAGTATGACAGTTTTTTTTTTAAGTAACAAAAAAAAAAATGTCCCAATTTTTCCAGAATTAAAAAAATATATAGTATCTGAACCCAAATTCTAATTTCTAAAAAAAGCAAAAGCGCTGAGCAAAAATTCACATTTAAGAGGTGTTCTAAGAAAATCATGGCTGAAGACTGAAATTTCTTACGTCTTTTGCTTACTCGCTTTAAAATTTTCGCTTTTTTTTTACTGTAACACTTTATGCACCCTAAACTAATAGCCGCATCAGAAAAAAATCTTTTTCATCTTTTTCCCTGTACAATTTTGAACAAACTATGTTATATCGTAATTTTCTTATCTGTACTTTACGGGAAACCTTCTAAGAATCGAGCAAAAAAGGCGAGTATTCAATCCTGCGGCGACGGTAAATTTTTTTTAACATAGAGAGATTACACAGTAAGAAAAAGTTAGATTCAGAGTTACAAATCTTATTGAAACGCACCATCTGACCTGCAATAGTATGGAAGTAAGTTTTTTTAGAAATATTAAATTCCCAAAATAATAATTTAATAACTTAAAATTCAAAATCGTTGCGTTTATCACAGAAATTACTGTCAGCTTTGCCACACGAAACAGAAATTTTTAAGTCGAGAAAGTCAGTTGTATTAACTAAATTGGTTTTAACTAAATAAAGGTGATCCGGATAGTTTGATTTCCAAATATTAGAAAAATATTCTGTTAATCTTCTGTTTGCTTGAAAATCGAGAGAACGATACAATGTTGATCATTTTAAGATGTGAACAGTTTCGTTTTTTTCTGTCAAACAAATGTTGTGTCTCGTCCTGAAATTTTTGAACATTTATAGCTGACTTGATAAGTTGTTGCAAAATACATTTTAAAAGATTTTTTCTCTTTTCCGATATCTTTCACCCTTTTTTGCCGCCAGCATTAGCAAAAAACAAAGTAAAATTAGATCCTGTCTGATAGTCACCCTGCTCATTATGAACGAGCCGTTTTCTATCGCAACCGCCAATACCCAGACCTGATGTTGAATGCAGTTCTCGTGGTAAACAAACAGTACTTCACTTCTTCATTCCTGCGCTTGTTTGAGAAAGTTAAATTAATATGTTTTCTTCCATCAAACGTTAAAGTTTGACCATTAACCGTCTGAGAAAGACTTAGAAGTAGTGAAGAGTTGTTTTAAACTCACACCACACTTAATGACTAAATAACCACATTGGTTGAAGGAATGTCAGGGATTTCTCACCCTTTAGAAACATTCTTTTGTTCCTTTCCTTAGAATACAATTATTTGGAAAGATTCTGCTATTCCTTTCCATGGAAGAACATTTTTTAGAAAAATTGTGTTGCTCTTATTCTTATAACATAATCCTTTTGTGAGATTCTATTGTTCATCTTATTATAATCGTATCCTTTGAACAAAAATTATTCCTTTCATTAGAAAATAATACTTTGGAATTTGCATACTGTTCCTCTCTTTCCTTGTCTTGAATCCTTTCGAAATATTCTGCGTCCGTCTTTTCAATTGAATAGAATATTCTAGTATGATTATCTAGGTCATTTCCTTAGAAACCTTTAGTAATACTACTGATCCATTTTCTTCGAGTGGAATCCTTTGGATAGACTCTATTGGTCAAGAAAGTCAAAATTGCAAGCTAGGCTGACAGTGACAATACTGTTGGTTGAAAGATGGAAATATGCATGTGGACCTTTCAGAGGGTTTTTGGTCTGACCCATGAGGTTATGTCCCCAAATGGGTTAAGTACGCATACCATCCCGTTTCAAAATACCTTAAATAAAGTTGATACAATTATTTATTGATCGGTGTTTTTTCTAAGGACTGAAGAGATTAAGCTACCAGAAGGTTTTTAAATATTTGTAATTTTAATTCTTCAAAATGATTTGATAGTAAATGTAAAATTTTGATTTCAGTGAAGAAATAGATCGCCACAAGACCTCTGCGTATATTAAAGCAAACAACGATTTCATAAATATTTATTTAGAAAAGTTAGCAGAGATGGAAAAGTCAAAGAGCGTAAAGCATTTCTTCTCAGGTACGAACCACTATTTTTACTTCTTTTAACATGATTGTTTTGTCATAAAAACTATTTTAACCCTTCAGCTAGTTGACTCGTGAGGTATCTAGCAATTTTCAAGCAGATCAGATGTTCATGAACGAGATATCTTGTCAGTACAAGAAAGCACGATCGCCGTCATTAGAAGAAAACTGACCAGATCTTGATCTCGTCATCCTAAAAAAAATTTGCAATGTAATGATGACGAGATAACTGGTATCACATTAGCAAAATTGACCAGATCTTGACGGACGAGATACCTCGTCAAAACCACTTTGAGTATTAAAATGTACGATTTTTTTTGCAAAAGAACAGTTTGTGCAAATGAACTGTTTGGTATTCAGAAAAGAAGATGACATGTTTGAATTTATAGCAATTTTTATGAATTACAATATGACGAAAAGAATTTTCACCTTTTACGAGGCAATTTTGCCTCGTAAAATTATGAATGAGTAACAGTTCAATTTAGGTAAGCATACTAAAACCATCGCAATATAAGTCTAATTCTAACAGTTGCAATCATATAACGCTTTGCAATGCTAGTAAGCAATGTTATCTTCCTTGCAACTATTTCTTCCTTGATTTCTATTGAATACAAAGTAATGTTAGCTGACATTATTTTAAATTGGTGTAGATTGCCTATGTGAAAGGTGGGATCAGAATCAAGTTAAATATGAATCCTGATTGTACAGAGGTTATTCGGACATTTTTTGAACGATTTGGATGCGCTCTAAAATATTGTATGCTACGAACGAATTTACCTTTCCTGCAGTTAGATAAAATATAACTTATCGTCTGTTTACTCATAGTTTTGTTTACTTTCAAAATGGCGCTTTTAAATACGCAATGGATGGAACGCTATGTTTCCATTCTTTAACTAGACAGTTATGCTTATTCTATTATTCAAAAATGCTGTAACAGTTACGATGTTTTGATATCGGTACAGCTACACTCTACGTTTATGACTGATGGCAACGGCTTGGCGATTTTTTTGGCGCACTTCTTTAGTCGCCAAGGAAAAAATTATTTCTTAACTCTTTTTCTGTCACAATTTTTTTTCTTTTTACAACACACTTTTTAAGCAAATTTCAGAACGTTTTAAAAAGTATATTTAAAAAAAAATTTCACAAAAAGTAGTAAGCTTAATCACTTATCAAAACACATTTGTGAACCAGCAGAGAAACTAAGCTACGAATGGTAAGAATACCCTGAAACTTATCAATTACACTAAATACAGTGAGCATGTTGAAAAAGAAAAAGATTTACAAAAGAAAAAAAAGCAAGAAATAATACCTGATAACGTCAGAATTCTCTCGTAAAAAAATAATGAAAACGAAAATGGTCAAAAAAACAAAACTCTTAATCCTGTCGTGAAAACTATTATAACAAAATAAAAATTTCACAACTGTCAAAATACAAATGAATGGACCAATGGTATCACAGAAAACGATTTAAAAGGACCAATGCAATAAAATGATATTTTAAAAACAAAATAACCAATGGGAGGAAAGAAAAAATTTCAAACGAATCAATCAAATCAAACGATTTTAACGGATTTTGGAAGAACTTTCTAGAATATTCAAAATGGAAATTGAAAGTTTCCGTTTGCCGAGGTTGCCGTGAAAACCGCAACAACAGCAACGAAAGATGGGTTGCCTTAATTTATCGTAACTCACTACTAAAAGTGCGCCAAAAAAATCGCCAAGCCGTTGCCATCACTCATAAACGTAGAGTGTAGCTGTACCTTGATATCTAAAGGTACGATCATAAGGAATGTTAACGATAAGGGAGGGGAAACGTAAAAGCGTAATAATACTTCCAAATACGTATAAAAAAGAAAAGAATTTCTGAGAATAAATCTCTCTATATTAAAAAAAAGTTACCGCCGCCGCCGCAGAATTGAAATTTTTGTTGTTTAGCTCCATTCTTAGACGGTTTCCCGAGAAAGTACTGATCGGAAAAATATGAAATTAACATGCTTTGTTCTTCATCGTATTCCCTGGATAATTATTAAGATTTTTTTCCGATGCGGCTATTAGTTTAGGTTTTATTAAGTGTTAAAGTTGAAGAAGTGAAATTTCTTCCGCGAGTGAGCAAAACACATTCAAAATTTCAGTCTTTAATCGTGAGTTTTTTTTTAAGAGTACCTCTCAACGTAAATTTTTGCAGCTCGTCGAGTTTTTTTTGAAATTTAAATGTGGTTCTTGATAATATTTTTTTGAAATTCGGGAAAAATCGGGACATTTTTGTTACTTTTTTTTAAAACTGCCGTATCTATATCTAATTACTATTAGTTTTTAATTTTTAAAATATCGCAGTATACCTCAGAATATACTCTTTCTTACGGTACTATTATTTTTGAAATCGGTTAATAATTAAATTGGATGCGATCAAAAGTTCGTGATACAAAATTCGGAATCTTCGGATATTTTCGCTACGTTTTGTTAAAACCGTTATGTCTACGGCAAAAACCATTATTTTTTTAAATTTGAGAACATCACTGAATACACTACATTACACTCTTTCTTATGGTACAATTATTTTTCAAATTGGTTAATAAACAAAATCGATGCAATTAAAAGTAGGTCATACAATTTTCGGAACTTTCAGATCGTAACTTCCGATACAAAACTAAAATGGTCATATCTATATAGTATTACTGTTAGTTTTTAATTTTAAAAATATTGCAGTATACCTCACAATGTACTCTTTCTTACGGTACAATTATTTTTAAAATTGGTTCATAAATAAATTCGATGCAATCAAAAGTTGGTGACACAAATTTCGTATTTTTCAGTTCGCATAGCTGGTTCCGCAAACAGCAGTGGGTTGCATTTTCTACTATCGGGTTTGCCAGATATCAAATTTATCGTAGCAACAATTGCCATAAAAACGATTTCTTTTTATTTGGCGAGGAAAAAGGCTCGCTTTTTTCCCTCTGTTCTCAAGACAGTTTACCGACAAAGTACAATCGTAAAGTTTTGATATTAACACTGTTTACTTAAAATTGTACAGGGAACAAGATACAGAAGATTTTTTACTGATGCGGCTATTAGTTTAGGGTGCATTAAGTGTTAAAGCAAAAAAAAGTGAAATCAATTGCGAAAGAAGTATTGGTTTGAGAAAGCAAACCAAACGGGATTGCGTAGCAATCCCCGGGGTCGGCGAGCGTAAGCGAGCAGGGCGCGAAGCCCTCACTGTGACGTCATGTACCGGAAAGTGAAATCAGCATAATACGAATTATTCAGATAGTTTCACTCTGTGAAAGGAATGTTGGTTTGCGAAGCAAACCAAATGACATCTGTGAAAGGAGTGTTGGTTTGCGAAGCAAACCAAATGGGATTGCGCAGCAATCCCCGGGGGTTGGCGAGCGTAAGCGAGCAGGGGGCGGAGCCCCCTAGTGTAAGTAAAAAAATATAACAAGAAACTGGTATCAAGTTAATACAATTTATAGATATTTCTGCTAAATCTACAGATGTCTTACCCATGGACGTTTGGGCTTTTGGACTTTTAAAAAGAGCAATATCGAAACAAAGACCGAAAACCGTTTAAGGACTTTGGAAAACTCTGGAGCAAGAATGGGACAAAATACCTGTGTTTTATACTGCAAAAGTCATTGTGTTGTGTGTGTCTATTAGTGTGTGTCATGGAAATTCATGTGTAGAAAGATAGTTAACAATAAATGCTTTAAAATTGAACATTAAAATCAAACAATTCAGGTAAATAATTGATCTTCATCCTATTAAAATAATTCAGCAAATCTCCAAACAGCCTATCTATTTGCAAATTGAAGAATCAAATTGTAAAAGATTCATGATTCCAGAAAGTGCTGAGACTCCCGTAACTATTATTGTTATTTATTGGCAAGAAGTGAATTTCAATTTTGTAGAACAACAACTATTTTATAGAGTCTTCCCGGAATACAGTGATCGTTTTGAATACATACGTCTATTAAATTGTCTTGTTTAAAAATAGTTGCTTATATTGAATTTCGTAACTGTTGATTTGATTTTGATATTTTAGTCCGAATGTCGAAACTGCACCACCAATTGATATATTGAATTGTGCCAGCGACTTTTAGTTTCCATTTGTAACATAAATTGGTCTGTTTTCTTTTCTAGAACCTATGTTGCAAGGCAATTTGATTGTGCTATTCGTAGGCTCGACTGACACAATATTTAAATCCATCAGTTGGCTTCTCAGACTTATGGCTGCTCATAAAGATGTCCAGGATAAAGTGTATGCCGAACTCATGGAATCTGTAGGGAAAGAGGGAAGAGTGAGGTACGAGGAAAGGGAAAAGTTCCCCTATACATTTGCCACTGTAATGGAAGGGCAAAGGATGTCCAGTATTGTACCCCTGAGTACAAACAGAAGGTAATAGTGTTATATTAACTGTATCAAAATGCTTTTAACCCTTAACTGCTGTGTCACAAACCGTCTCGTAACTAGTGTGGAGGGGTCTCTCAGACCTCACTCACTAAAGTGCGTATAAAGTTGATTAATATACTGCTGTTTGTAAAACATGCAACACCATGAAGGAGTCAAAAGAATTAAATGAAATTTAATACACAAACGACTTGTATTAGTACAAATAAATGAATAAATTTTCAAAGCAAAAACAACAATATTAGGTGTCCAAAATCAGTATTTGGTGTAGCCACCACGCTCTGCAATAAGTGCTGCTATACGACGTGGCATGGAGTGGGACAGATTTGAATGTCTGCTTGTGGAAGAGAATTCCATATTGTTTGTATGCGCACCCAAGGTTCGTCTTTTGAAGCTGTAGGACGCGGATCATGAGCGAGACGCCGACCAGCAAAATCCCACACGTGCTCAATAGGCGACATATCCGGCGAATAAGCAGGCCAAGGAAGAAGTTGCATGTGTTGGGCTGAAAAGAAGTCTCGAACATTCCTTGCAACATGTGGGCGTGCATTATCCTGTTGAAAGATAGCTCCAGGGATGCCTTGAAAGAAGTGAACGACTTCGGGCTCAAGCACTTCACGGACGTACCTGTTGCAATTCAGATTATACACAATTCGCAGCAGCTGAGATCGACCATTACCCTAGATCATAACTCCGGATGTTCGGCCACTATGACATTCCATAACGCACTCTGGAAGGCAGCATTCACCGGTATAGCGTCTAACACAAATGCGGCCATCATGGTTCCACAAATTAAAGCGGGATTCGTCAGAAAAGACAACTTGTTACAAATCTGTATTACAAATTCTTCATCTGAGCGTGGTTCAAAATTACGTGGTGTAGCCCTCCGATCTCTCCCTTCGGGGGTTGGATCCCCGATCGTCACAAACAGCCCATTGTGTTACTTCAGTGCTACGTTAACCTTCAAGTGGTCGCGCACTCCACATCAACGTGAAGGAAGCGGTTATTTCTTAGACACACAATTTCAAAATGTAAAATTAAATATAAAAGACTAGGGTTGCCGGAAGATAAATATAAAAAAAGAGAACATTTGGTATACTTTAAAAAAAAAGAGAACATTTGGTATACTTTAAAAAAAAAGAGAACATTTGGTATACTTTAAAAAAAAAGAGAGAACATTTGGTATACTTTTAAAAAAAAGAGAACATTTGGTATACTTTAAAAAAAAGAGAACATTTGGTATACTTTAAAAAAAAAGAGAACATTTGGTATACTTTAAAAAAAAAAGAGGACAAAAAGAGAACACGGAAATCACGCATTATTAGTGTGTGATTGTTAGGAATCTAATAAAAGAATCTCTGAAATTATAAACCGAAAACATTAACCATTTATTTACGCCTTTTTTCAAAACGTTAAAAAAATAAGAATCCAATTTTTATAAACAATAAACATGTAACAAGAAAATAATAGTAGATAATAGGGGGCCCGCCCCCTGCTCGCAAACGCTCGCCAACCCCCGGAGGATTTCTTCGCAATCCTCATTGGTTCGCTGAGCGAACCTATGCTCGATTCGCTCGCATCAATGAAGACATGTGTCCTAGCAGAAGGGATTGTTTACAAAATATGATATTCCAAAAAAAATATTTTTCAAATCTAAATTGTTTTGCTATTTTTCAGAAAATATATATACAGTACCGATAGAATCTGAATTCAAATGAAAACTTTGAGAAAATTTTGACTTGAAATGTGAGGGCTGATTTGGAAATTGAATACCCAGCATGTTGTTTGAGTGTATATTTACCCCTGCACTCGAGCCACCCACGCATTTTCATTGAGTTTGCTGCTGTCGAAAGTTGTTGTACAAGCGTCTCGTTCAACTATAATTGTTGGCCCTGAAAAGGACCTTTTTTTTTAAATGGCCCTGAAAAGATCCTCCGCTTTCTTTGATTTCTATTATTAACTGCAACAGTTCAACTAAAATTCTTTTTTTTTCCAATAAAATTTCATCCGATAACGCTATAAATTCAATTCAAGCGCGAGGCTTCGTGAAAAACAAAGAATCGTACAATGTTGCCAAAACGCGAAAACAAATAACGTCTTTTTTGCGTGCCACGTAAGAGAATTATATATATAGATGCTTAAATTTAAAATGTAAAGGTTGTATTTATTAAAATTATGCTTAAAATAATATCAATACAATTTATTTAAAGAAACGCTCTTCAAATTTCTGTACTATTTCTTTGTTTCATATATAATATAAAAAATGTAAACATAAGGCATTTAAACAATTTAAAATGCCCAAAGAATTGTATAAATGAGGTGAAAATTAAAGGAATGAAATTGTCGATACAGTTAATGAATTATTTACATCATTTAAGTAACATAATACAAAGTAATAAATACCATAATAAATATTTCTTGTAACTAAAAAAAAAACAGAATTAATAAAACTTACCTTAACGGTCGCGCGTATCTGTTAAATACAAATGACTGATCTGCAGGAGACCTATTAACACCCCAAAAGTCAAATCATGACTGAAAGTAATTCTAAGTGAACGGGAGGAATAGCCAAGAGCGTATATTCGTAGCTTTATTTGGTATAAAAACATATAACTAATATCAACTCTAGTGTATCTCCCACATACGCGCAAACGCTGGAAGGTTAGTTAAAAATTAACTACCTATATTACAAATATTAGTATCATGCCATGCAACTTATTCTTCCTTAACATTTTACGATAAAGAATGAAGTATTCAACTTAAGATTCAGAAAAGTTGTCATTATGACTTAACCCCCTTTGCCTTTACACGGAAGAATTTGTAATTATAGTGCATATACACAGTCTAGTCACATTAATGTGACCACCTGTCAAAAGCCAGAATAACCACCTTTGGCAGAGCGGACCGCTGCGAGACGTGCAGGAAGAGATTCAATTAGGTTTCTAAAGGTGTTCACTGGGATGTTGAGACATGCCGACTCCAGTGCCGTGGCCAGCTGCGCTAGATTATTTGGTTGAGGATCCATGGGAATTGTTGCAGGGTGTTTGCTTTCAGACGTTTCACGCCGTATACGCCAACGTCCATCTGTTCGATGGAGCATAAAACGTGATTCATCGGAAAAAGCCACCTGTCGCCACTCTGTGGACGTCCAGTTGCGGTACTGGCGTGCAGATTCCAGCCTTCGTCGCCGATGAACATCAGTCAGCATAGGTACATTAACCAGGCGTCTGCTGCGGAGGCCCATGCGCAGCAACGTTCGCTGAACCGTTGTTGGGGATACAGTCTTGGTAGCCCCTTGGTTCATCTGGGCGGTCAGTTGCTCAACAGTTGCACTTCTGTTCGCCCGAACGCATCTCCGTAGCCTTCGTTCGCCTCTATAGCCCGTGGTGCACCACATATGCCGCTAATTTTGGATAGTGCCATTTTGCCATGCACGGTATACTTTTACCACGGCGGCACGCGAACATTTCACAAAATTAGCCGTTTCCGAAATGCTTCCACCCTTGGCCCGAAAGCCAATAATCATGCCCTTTTGGACGTCGGATAAATCGCTACGTTTCTGCACTACGCCAACGATTGAAATGCTTTCCGATGCCCTAGGACATCCTTTATATACACTCCACTGCAATGTGCTGCCACCTGCCTTTTGTGATTGGTTATTTCACGTTGACGTCGAAAGTAGGTGGTGGTCACATTAATGTGACTGGACTGTGTATGTTTGCTATAGAATGTATGCACTTGGGAAGATTACCTATACGAATTTTTAATTGCGTATTAACTATATGACACGAGGGTAGACGTTCCAATTTTCTTTGTACCATGAAGCAAAACTGACTGTTCTATTGGGAGAAGTTAATATTTTAGCTTTTTTAACAAACTACACTTTTTTGGACATGGTGTATTAATAATGCAATTAAGTAGTTTTTCTACCCTTACTCATGCAAATATTAATGTTCTGTTTGAGTAAGTCTATGGGTGTTAATGAATGAAGATAAAAGAATAACTCGGTTTCAAAGCAATGGGATTATATTTTACGGTTGAGTATACAGCTTTAGGCTCTTAAGCCTTACTAAAGGAGGCGTCAAGACGAACGCGTCAATGAGCGCTTAGCAGCTGGTGAGTTCGCTCTCTCTCTCTCTCTGTTGCACCTTCGCTCCGCCTTATGTACTTCGTGGCACTGACATCGCTACGAGTGTCGCCACTGAACAGGTAGCTCGGTTGGATGGGGAGTCGAGTATAGTACATTAGTTGTTCACTTTTCCTCAGAGAGTGAATCTTTTGTTCTAGTATAAAACTAAAACGAATGCAATCAAGGCCAATCATATACCTCGTACTTATATATAGTAATTGTTTGGAACTGTGAAGTTCTGTTAGAGTGACGGACCAACTTGTTTCTTATGTTTTATTTCAAACACGTATGAACAAGTACTATATACATATTTACAATAAATATGTTAAAATGGGGGAAATTGTCCCGCTAGAGAGCCAAGACTCATAGACTGTTAGAGTGACGGACCAACTTGTTTCTTATGTTTTATTTCAAACACGTATGAACAAGTACTATATACATATTTACAATAAATATGTTAAAATGGGGGAAATTGTCCCGCTAGAGAGCCAAGACTCATAGACTGTTAGAGTGACGGACCAACTTGTTTCTTATGTTTTATTTCAAACACGTATGAACAAGTACTATATACATATTTACAATAAATATGTTAAAATGGGGGAAATTGTCCCGCTAGAGAGCCAAGACTCATACATGTTGTTCCGATGGAAGTTACAAAGGTTCAGCTGCGACGCACTTCTCAGCAGGGTCACATGACCGACTGCTACCAATCAGCGCGTGCTCGGACAGTAATACTATTTTTACGAGTCCATAAAGTTGTAAGTTTTTTCGGTCAAAAAATCAACTAATTTGAGTAGAAGCAAGGAATTAGAAAATTCATTTTTAATTATCTGGTAGTTTTGTGTGTTTGAGCAATTCCTCAATTTATAGGGTACCTTCAGTTTACATCATTAAATGTTTCATCAACGTTTTATATCAAGGTTTTTCATGTGAACAGGGAAGTGTATTAAATTCTTAGCATGGAACTTTAAACCTATTGCCAGTTTCATTTTCAATATTTGAACACTTGTTAAGTCTTAAACTCTTCGAATCTCTCTCTCTCTCAAGTAAATGATTTAAACGAGGATAAAAATTTGGTTATTTACCAAGAATTTATTTGCATTCCTTTGTTTCAGATATATTTTGTCGTTAATATTTTGTTTTCATGAACAATATCCTTTAAACTATTGAAATCGATGAAACAGATAAATTAGCGCAAAAATAGTAAAAATGCTTAATTAACGTAACAATAGTCTGAAATATTTATTTCCTTTCTCTCTCACTATTGTATTCCAAAACTTACCCTGGCAGTTAACCCCCCTGGTGGCTGTCTTGATGTGGTATCTCGTCATTGCAAAAACTGATCAGATCTTGATAGACGAGATGACACGTCACTAGAATAAAACAGATCATATATACATCTAATTACCATAAAAATTATTCCGCATTACCATGATTGCGAGATATATCGTCATTGGCAAAATTTATCTGACATTGATGGAAGAGATATCTCGACAAATCTTCTCTGAGGGTTAAATGGCATCCCTGCCAAACATAATTGGTTTGTAGTATAATCAATTGTGTTAATTTTTTATATTCCATCGTTGTACGATAGCATCATAAACACCATATCTGTAACTAAGAAGGCAGTTTTGAAATACGAATGACTGCAGTTAAAAACTATTTGTTACCACTCTATGGGGTACTTTATTAAAAACACTTGACAAAAATTGGAATTTGATATAACCTTTTACAGTTCTACAAAATTAAATATTCCACAGTCGAAATCTAACATAACGTCTAAGCCTATCTTAGACAAAGTAGTAAATCTACCATATATGGTCTCATACTGACAACATTTCAGAAGTGTGTCAAAATAAATGTGGTCTTGAATGCTCCAACTGTGTTTACCAACTGAACCTTTTTGGTGGTTGCCCTGATGAGGTATTATTACTAAGCAAAATTGACCAGATTTTTATGGACGAGATATCTCGTCATTCGAAGAAAACTGCCCAGATCTTAATCTCGTCATCATTAAAAAATTGGCCATATATTGATCCGAGATATATCGTCATAAAAAAAATTTCTCAGATCTTAATGGATTAGATATCTTAACGAAACCCCTCTGAATGTTAATGTAGATTTATTTTCATTCTCAGTATTAACCAAGATATAAAGGTCAAGGGCATGGTTATCCCCAAAGGTTCGGAGATTACGGCTAATCTGTGGGCATTGCACAATGATCCTGACTACTGGGAAGAACCGGAACTGTTCAAACCCGAGCGATTTCTGACGAATGACGGTACACAACTGATCAGCCATGTTCAAAGTTACGCACCTTTTTCCTCTGGTAAGTGCGGTTTTAATAAGTAATAAATTGCTTTTGACTATTTATTAAATTGCATTGTCTCTTTTTTGAAGATCTAGGGGGTTCCGCCATCTACTCGACTACGCTCGCCACACGCGGTGATTGCTTCGCAAACCAACACTACTTTCGCAGAGTTTTCAATCTCCTGCGACGGCGAAACTATCTTAATAATTCGTATATTCCTGATTAGTTTTTTCGGGCCATGACGTCACAGAGAGTGCTCCGCCCCCTGTTCTCTAACGCTCGCTAATATCCTGTGCTTTCAACGCGATCCCTTTGTTTTCATTGTCAAACGAACACTCCTTTCGCAAATGTGATTTCGCTTCTTTTTTTTTTACTTTAACATTTAATGCACCCTAAACTAATAGTCGCATCAGTAAATAACTCCATCTTGTTCCCTGTACAATTTTGAATAAACCATGTTAATCTCGTAATTTTCTGATTTGTACCTTCTCGGAAAACCGTCTGAGAATCGAGCGAAAAAAGCGAGTTGAGCCTTTTGGACTTTCCGGGCCATGACGTCACAGCGAGTTTTAACGGCCAAATCAAAAACTCGTTGCTATAGTAACTGTAGCTACGATAATTTTTATATCTGGCAAACAAGTTAGTTGGAAATGTAACTCTTAGTTTTCGTGAAGAAAAATGGACGCTTCGCAAAATTTTTTTAGTACACTTTATACTTTTCCTCGCATCGAATTTATTTATAAACCAATTTTACAAATCATTTTAGCATACGAAAGAGTACAATATAAGCTTTCACGTGGTATTTTCAGATTTTGAAACTAATAGTATTAAGCAGTTTTAGTTTTGTATCGTAAATTCTGATCTATATATATATATATATATATATATATATATATAAAAAAAATACGAAATTTGAATGACCAACTTTTAATCGCATCGAATTTATTTATTAAAAAATATATAAAATAATTCTACTATAAGAAAGAGTACATTCTAACGTTTACCATGATGTTTTCAAATTTACAACTAATAGTAATAAGCTATAGATATGACAGTTTTAACAAAAATGTCCCGATTTTACCAGAATATCAAAGCAAAATTATCAGAAACCAAATTCAAATTTATAAAAGAACTCTGAGAAATGCATTTACGTTTAGAAGTACTCGAAAAAAACTTACGGCTGAAGACAGAAATTTTTTACGTGTTTTGCACACTCGCGTTAGAAATTTCGCTTTTTTTCAATTTTGACACTTAATTCACACTAAACTAATCGCCACATTGTAAAAAAATATTCTCCATCTGGTTTTCTATACAATTTTAAACAAACCATGTTAATTATGTAAATTTCTGATCTGCACTTTCTCGGGAAACCGTCTAAGTCCCGGTGCACGCATCCGTTTTTTCTATGTGCGGCTTCCTTTGTCTGAACGCATGCTTTGTCTATATCATTAGGAAGTCGATGGGGAGATACTTTCATTTCGCGAGAGCTTAAATGCATAAACAGATGATCGTTGCTATTAATCAAATAATTTTTATTTGGTTTCAAAGGGACACTTTTATTGCGGCACTAACATAACAAAAAGTTCTTTCTCCAATGTATAAAAAACGGTTAATAAGGTTAAAAATTTAAAAGGTGAAGTTAAAATTAAAAACATGACAGATATTTCTTTTTGTACTCGAGAACTTATTAGATTAACATTTTTAACTAAAATTTGAGGTTTATGTGTGTTCTAAATTTGTGATTTTCACACATTTTAGGGACACAAAATAGGTAAAACAAAATGTGGAAAATTGTCTATTCACATCTGAGTCTTAAATAATGTTGCCATGATTTAGCGTTAGTTTTATTTAAAAACATTGCAGACCTTGGGAACGCAGTTAAAAGAGTTCCGGATTTTAAACCTAAGGATTGAAGTTCTAAATTCGATGCAACCAAAGAAACAGGATGCTGGATAACGTTAAATCTATAATATCCTCAAATACCCCCACATTGGCCTGGTGAGGAAATTTTGAGTGGGGGTTGTAAAGTTAATTTTTAAATTAAAAAGATGAAATAATTATGATTTTTGGATAAACTATGTAGTGGTAGTACAATTGGTGGTGTTATGTTTTTGAAGTGGTTCCTTGCTTCCTAAAATACTAGAAAGAGGACTTCAAAGCAATAGCACAGAAACTCCCACGATCTCTAGGGATTTCTTGAAACAACTTATCTTAAAAAAATAAATCATAAATGATGGATGTATAAGTTGATATCAGTAATAATGATTGTAGCTGAAGTTGGGCACAATGATATTGAAGACTGATGGGGGGTTTTTTCTAGGAGACAGTCAACACATCTGATACAAAAATTTTCTTTATTTATTTTTTCCAAAATATAGATTGGTAGATGCTTTTCCCCTCACCGTGTATTGGTTTCATCGATGAAGATTTTTGAGGGAGATATTCTGTATAGCTGTGGTCATTCTGGGGTCACGCTATTTCGGATCCACCAGGTGTAAAATTTGTGTTAATTGAATTGTTAACTAAAACTTGATAAAATACCATCAGGAAAAGTCCGACGTGGTCATCAATTTCCCAGAGGAGACACTTTTCTTCACAGGGCACGGCCCATTCCCATTCTACCTAACGAGGTTTAAGAAAATCAAGTCTGAAAACTGCTCCTGTGGTGAAATTGGCACCCCTCTATATTACGTCACAGTTTGCCCCCTTGCAGCCTCATGGCATATGAGAACACCTGCTGACCACCTTAAAATTGCATGACTCAGGAACACTGCATGCAACAAGGGCTCGAGGGTTAAAATTATTAACATGGTGAGATTCATTAAAAATCATCAAGACTTGATTATCCTAAGAGACATAGAAAAACGAACTTTTTCTCACCTTGCAAGATGTATATATATATATATATATATATATATATATATATATATATATATATATATATATATATATATATATATTGTAACCTAGTATAATGATTTGATGTATATACTGTATAGATGAAAGGATATATAAATGTAATGTAATGTGCTCTAACATTCTGCCCCCCCCCCATATGAGCTGTTGTTTTCACTCTGGGATTTTCTCTCTTCCTGTTCCTCGGAGGGTGAAACGTAGCCTTCAGTATACTAATTTTTCGCAGTGAGGGGGTTGTGTCTTAGGAACGCGTTCGTTTTCTACTGTTTAGGGGGTCAATCTATGAAAAGTGGTACTGCCTAGGTACTTTTTAGATCACGCTTAGGCGCGGTGATGTTTAAAACTGTATCGTTTTTATATTAACGTTACAGGGGTGTTCCTGCTCTAGTGATCCTCGTCATCTGAATGTGGTTAAAAATAATGAGGCGTTCTCAGATGTTACCTTTCACTAGTGATCCCGTATCGTCGTCAATAGCCCTTGGTTTTGCTCCAGTGAGACGCTAATTCAACTACTTACCTGTTCTTCAACAACCTACAACAATGTTCCTGTAAAATCAGTGTAACGGAATTTAAAGTAAAAGATGAGACGCTATTTATTTGTGAATTGAGATTTAATAAAATGAATATTTTAAAATTGAAAATTTCAGTGTTATGCATGTTTTAAAGGTGATTTTGAAATGTCTATAGACAAAAAAAATCAAGGAGTGATAAATTATTTGTTCACATCTGAATCTTAAATAATTTTGTCATTTTTTTTCAATAATTTGTTTTAGTAATATTTTTTCTTTTCATGCAGGAAGAAGAGACTGTCCAGGAGCATCTATTGCATATATGCAAATATTATTTTATTTCTCAGAAATTGTAAAGAGTTTTGAAATAGGTTTACCCCCTGGAGTGGAAGCCGAATTTAAAGTTGTGGACGGTATTGTCACAGGTTTAGAGCCCCAACCCATGTGTTTTACAGACAGAAGAAACGACGTTTAGAAGAAACGATAGTATTTGTAAAGACAAATAGAGTTGAATGAGTGGACTATTTAATGTTGTTATAGTGCTGAACTTGTTACGTTATTAAAGACATTCATGTACACAAAAATGTATAAAGGGATGTAACAATGGTCGTGATCATCAAAACACTTTGGAATCGAAAAACTCTTAAAATGATTATTTTAATAGATTTCAAGCCTAAATGTATCTAACATATGCGTGCTTTTATTATTTTAATGCTGTACAAAAATAAAGTATTTTCGTTCTGTTTTTAATTTACATGTTGTAATGACTTTTTCAAAATAATTCATGGTTTTGGAAAAATAGAATAGCAACGTGGTTTTCCTTACGAATGATTATAGGAATATAACAGTGATAACATTTAGAAGGGGTTTTTTTACCCTCCGAGGTGTTCGTTTCGTTTTTAGTGTTGCCGACAAGCCACTGACTCTCCTGTGACCTGTGACAAAAGTAAAACATTTTAGTTCTGCTTTTCAATTTACTTACTTTCATTTATTTTGCAAAAAACTTCATGGTTTTGGAAATATAGAAGAATAGCAAAGTGGGTTTTCTTATGAATGATTACAGGAATGTAACAGTGATAACATTTAGATGGATGTTTTTTTAATCCTCTGAGGGGGGTTCGTTTCGTTTTTACTGATACACGAATCGACTAATATTTCGCCCGATGAAGACTTTATAGCGGCTATTTTATCTGTTTTTAGGTTTCCCCTTTGCTGGATAAAGTTTAACCCCTTTTTTCATTTTCACACATGGAGACGAACATTCGTAGAAAAATTTAAAGCTTGTGAACATGCTGTGCGAATTCCTCCTTGAACCTGGCGAACAAGCGACAGACTCTCCTGTGACATGCACAAACACTTTCTTTCACTACTTACATCGTGAACACACTTTTAAATGTTTTCAGAAACAGCTAAAATATCCAACATTTCTCGGATCCTACTCCGCACACACACATTCGCTAGTTAACTGTCACTAATATGTCCTGGATGAGTAAAGGTCAGCCATATCTGTATCGTGTCCTGTGCGGACGTTTCTTGAACGACCGTGTCTTGAGCGAACAATTCTGGCAACCATACAGAGGGGAGACTTGGGGTGGTGCTTCTGGCAAAATTCTCAGAAATGGGAAGGGTGCTATATCTGTGGTGGGCCATATCTGTATCGTGTCCTGTGCGGACGTTTCTTGAACGACCGTGTCTTGAGCGGACAATTCTGGCAACCATACAGAGGGGAGACTTGGGGTGGTGCTTCTGGCAAAATTCTCAGAAATGGGAAGGGTGCTATATCTGTGGTGGGCCATATCTATATCGTGTCCTGTGCGGACGTTTCTTGAACGACCGTGTCTTGAGCGGACAATTCTGGCAACCATACAGAGGGGAGACTTGGGGTGGTGGACCATATCTGTATCGTGTCCTGTGCGGACGTTTCTTGAACGACCGTGTCTTGAGCGGACAATTCTGGCAACCATACAGAGGGGAGACTTGGGGTGGTGCTTCTGGCAAAATTCTCAGAAATGGGAAGGGAAGAACCACTCTCAGGGCAGTGAATTTCTGGTGAGGGATAACTTAAAAATTGCGCTCGTCTAAGGTGTTCATCAGGTGCGTGTTTCTCATGCTCGATGTTCACTCAATTGCGACATAAAACGATTTAACAACGCGTTAGGCGATGCTTGCGCTGACATAAACTTTGAAGTAATAGGTATTCTAATATTGAGCGAGTGAGACATTTATTACATCATTGATTACAAGTATTATTAATCCTCCGAGTGGTTTCAACGAGGTATCTCGTTCACGAAAATATCTGACCAATTGTGCTTATGATGAGTTATCTCGTCATCACGATACGGACGGTTTTTGTACGACGACGAGATCAAAATCTGGTCACTGTCTTTCTAATGACGCTATCACATTTTTAATCACGATATCACTTCCATCAAGAACCGGTCAGTTTCGCTGATGACGAGATGTATGGTCAAGACAACCACCAAGGGAATTAAGAACAATACGAAACTGCAACGAGCCTTTTTACAACCCCTTTTTACGCACCTCAACGTTTCAATTTTTGTTTTAATTAATGTTATCACATTGTGCATTGCGACTGTGCGTACAGAATAAATGAATTCACTTATACCACTGTGACAACGCGTCCACACTTTTTATCCCCACCGATGGAGACGTTCAGGCAGTACAGACACCAGGGTGCTGTGCCGGTTCTCAAGAGAGTCGAGGCTCTTTCATCTTTGCCGACGTCTACGGTGGTCGGAGGGATTTCAAGTAACAAGTTGTCTCGGCGGCGCTAGAACATTCTGGAATCTTTTGGAAAGCCCCCAAGGAGAAATTTGTCCAATGGGAGAAGAGAGGACGTTCCCCACCCCTTTTGGCTGACCCGACTTCGGAGAGAACGAGGGGGCAGACTACAAGGCTACTAAAGGGAAAGGTAGGGTCCACCAGAGTGGTTTTGCAAGGGGAGAAAACGTGACGTCACTCGGCGGAATCGGCGGGTAGAGAGATACGGTTCTTCCGCGTAAAACCTATGAACGACAAGCAGATTGTTTCGCTATTTGCTTTCATTGAAAGTCTTAAACAATGTTAATTAATATTGGGTATCTTGTATTGTCCATAAAGTTTTTTTTTCAGCATTTAACCTCTTGAAAATGCTTTTGTCATAAATTAAAAAGAAAATAAATAAGTTTTAAAAACAACTTACCCGATGAGGTGAAATATCGTCTAACATGGCGACAATTATCCTTTCATGCTGGTTTTTGCGATTTCTTAAAAATTTAATCTTAATAATTCGTTTTTTAGAGGCAAAGTTCATATATTTAATTAGGAAAAATGTTCTTGTTCTTGCAAAAAGTTTGAGAACTGAGGAATTTTGGGCGGGAAATTTTTCCTGTAATATCTGTGTGAATTTATTTATCGCATCTTCACATTTATTTAAGTGCATAGGCCCATGAAATTGCACGAAACACTTTTCAAGTTCTTTAACCGTTGCAAACCAACACTCAGTTGGTAAAACTAAACCTCCTCGAGATAAAGCCCCGATCCATGTTTGATTATTTTCTTACTGAATATGTACATTATTATTTCCCAGGATCCCAGGATTTCGCATGCGCCTTAAAAGCAATGTAACCGGCATTAAATCTTAATGTTTCGTTTGAGCAGTCTTCTCTTATGTTTAAAGATGATGCAACTGTTGAAGTTCCAGGAATTTCTGATGGTTGAATTCGGACATTATTTTCTAGTATTGAGTTTAATGACTGCATTGTACCTGTAAGTTGTGCGGCCATTCTCACATTTTGTCTTTCTGTGTTTCTAACTTGAATATGCCCCTAAGATAATTTTGGGCACGCCCGAATCGAATTCCACTAACTTTTTGAATCACTTTTTTAGAGGGTAGTTTAATACCGCTATCTAATGTATGGTTTTGTGATAACTTTAGAAGATGAGGGGGAAATCAGCAAAACCCTAGATGTTTTATCCATTGGATTTGAAAATGAACTGTTTGTTGGTGTTATCGATAGTTCATTCCAAATGCTGATGCCACCTAAATCTGACCCGACACCTAACATCTTAAATCCAATTTCTTCTAGTTTTTCTATTAATCTAAATAATATTAGTTTTGTCTTTTGCTGGTCAAAGTTATAATATATTGACTGCTTCCAATACTATATGAGACCTTTTGCCATGATAACTTGAACATTGCCGTAGAGCCCTAATATTTTATCTTTTGCTGAATCGTAGCAAACACGAGAGTCAATATTCATTTCATCGAAACAGATAATTGCAAATTTTTCAGCTTCAGTCATGCTGTCGCCTTTAGTCTTCATGAAACTTAGAATTGGGGCTAAAACTCCTTCATAAAAGTCTAATCTTTTACACCATCTTTTCAAAGTTGTAATGGATGGTAGCGGCATTTGCCTTCAATCAAAACTTGAAGTTGTGAATCCGAGAAAAACTTTCCTACTATTCTTTTTATTTCTTCTTTTAATTTATATTTAAAATTTCGTTCTAAATTTCTCTTAGGATTATTTATTTTTAATAGACAGAACCTTTTCTCTTTACAGATTTGAGTGCTTAATATTTCCAGGTTTTTTTTTCCAATTGTAAGATGCAGTCCTTTAGCTTTTGATTCTCAACTTGCAATTCTTTGATTCTTTTCTGACTTACAACTTCAGTATCAAATTTTTCTTGAAGTTTCTCATCCGGAATTTCCTGATTATTCAATTGTTTCTGTTTTTACGGAGATAGTTGAAGGATATTTTCTAGGGCTCGTTTGCTAATATTTCTGTTTTCTAATCTGTATGATGATCTGTTTGAAATCAAAAGGAATATTTTTAGAAGGTATGGCAGTTTTACTCAATACCTTCCTGCTATGAAATCCAAAAAGTTAATTCCTCAGATCCCGTTCATAGTCGTTTTCCGTAAAATGAACAGAACTTATTCTCGAGTACTGAGGCTTGAAAGAATCTTTTCTTTTGCACTTTGTGATTCATACATTTTTGTAATACTCATCGGCGGGAAATCTATGAAACAGAACATCTGGTGTTTTCTTTTTGTAATTTTTGCAAGTTGCAACTTCACAGCTCGACATACTCGCTTTTAGAGACTTGTTATATAGAGCTCAAATAGATGAACTATCCTGTTTTCCGTTCAAATAGATGTAGAACTGTCAATGGCACTTAAAACAAAGATACACAGAAAGGAAGTCAAAAATGTCTATTTACCTCGAAACATACATAACTCTGAATACCTGTGATCTACTTTTAAAACAGATGTATAATCAGGAAAGGTTCTTAAAACAGTGAAAAAACTGTAAGGGAACTTCCAGTACTCTGATAGCAATGCTTTTCACTGTGACAAGGACGAGGCACTTGCTCGCTGCAAACCTCATTCCACCACGTGACGTCATAAACTCACCCCTCTTGTCGCGGAGCAGGGACAAAGGCTGACGGACCAACCTGTCCCCTTTACTAGCCTTGGGCAGACTACGCTGAGATTTCAACGGCGCGGTTGATTTAGCGAGGCTCAGAGGTCCCAAGAAGGGTACCGACTAAGTCCCAGTACGGGCAATTCTTTATCTGAACTCTTCATCAACGTATGTAAATAATGTACAAAGGAATCATTAAAAATACTCCAAAAAGCAGTACTGACGTGGTACTTTTTGTTCAGCAATTCCCCGCCACACAGCTGTGACCCTGAAAAGAGTCTCCGCTTTCTTTGATTTCTATTAAAAGCTGCAACAGCTCGATTAATAATATTTTTTTTTTCAATAAAATTTTCATCCGTTAACGCTATAAATTCAATTGAGGCGCGAGGCTTCGTGGTAAACAAACAATCGTACAGTGTTGCTAAAACGCGCTAACAAATAACGTCTTTTTTGCGTGCCATGTAAGATAATTATATATAGAGATTTTTACGAGAAACGACGTTGAGAAATAATCAATTTTGATGACCCCGACCCTCCAAAATACAATTAGCGACATCTATTAGTGAACTTTTTTTTTTCTTTTCAAACTTGTGATATAGTTTCTTGTTTACTTAAGAGGTTAGGGGTTCGATTCTCAGATATCCGTGACCCTGGGAATAGAAAGTCATATACCTCAACAAACTAAATTTTTACATAAGTAATTCAGAAGTTTTAACCGTATTGTTTGCTTTTCAGAGGTTAATGCCGCGTCTTGTTTCTCAATGTCGCGTTTTGTTTTCTTATCGTCTCGTGTATTCATCGTCATGTATGTTTGTTGTTTTATCGTAGGATCGTATTTCGCTTGTCGTTATGTATGCTGCATTTATTGTCTTTGTTCATGTGTCTCGTCATTGTGTGTTTATTTTCTTATCTGTATGTGTAACAGAGATAGTGTGAAGTGTCGTATGCTATTAAATAAGTGCTGTTTTTAACAAGCTTTGTATTTAAAGAGTCAATGGACTTTTAAATCAAAAATTAAGTAATAGACAACAGAGGAACTGTATCTGTAACTAGCAACATGTGTTAAAACTTTAATTATGAAAACTAATTTAAATTTATGATTTTATTTGAGTCTTACAGGGTCAACTCTTTGGAACGAAGATTACAAATGTTCTCATTTGGACCAACTTAAATGCTTAATCTTTAAAACCTTTGTGTTTGATGATTAAAATGTTAATGCAATTATTATTTTTTCTCCAAGAAGCCTATAAAATAAACCATGTAAAGGCTTAAGTTCTTTAATTATGAAACCTGTGCTTCATTGTTTTTAAACCCCTTGTTATCATTATTTATTGTATCGTTACAGTTTCTGCTAATGCGTTGGTTGGGTGTTCTGACGCTGTCATTCTTTTGTTAGGTGATGTGTTTTTTTTGTTGTTTTTTTTGGCTTTTTATATTTTTACCCTCGTGATATATTGAGGTATTGAATTTTTATCAATTTTTTGAGGAAGGGGAGAGTATGTGCTGTCACACAGCTATTCGCAGATTGAAAGTGACCTAATACAAATTACGTCTGCGTTTCCTACATGACCCCATCACGTTATGTCTTCAATGGACATATGACCCCATGAAATGATCGTTTCCGGGGCGGTGAACCCCAGAGTAGGTGTAGTAGTGGTCAGTAACTCCTCGTAAAACAAGGGAATGCAAATGCCAATGGTTCTTCTTCTTGAGCATAGCCCATTCATTTGCTTCGCAAACCAAATGGGAATTCGTAGACTATTGGACAACAGCCATCACGGCTTTACCCGTGGTGTTGGTTTGAGTAGCCATGACACCACGGGCAACGCTCATTGTCAAATGACGCCAATTTTGAATTGTGAAGAGATCCAATCGGCGTGATGTCACAATCTCTTGCGAATATATAAATATTTAACCGAAAAAATATTTATTAAAAGAAAATCAAATGCATAAGGTATCTATTTGATGTACAATTTTCCGAAGATTTTAAATTCATTGAAATTTTCAATCTATTTTAAACGATCCCGTTTTAATAAAAAAAGAAAATGTGGCCAAATTCGAATTACGTAGAGATCCAATCGGAGTGACGTCACAATTTCTTGCGAAAATATAAATATTTAATTGAAAAATTATTTATTAAAAGAAAATCCAATGTATAAGGTAAGGAAACAAGGAAAAAAAAATTTTTAATCTGCCATGTCTATATGGTGTTATCATTCTAAGGAAAACAATAATAATTAATTATGTCTTTAAATTAATTTTAAAATGTTCTAGATTGAATTTAAAATTCGGGCTTCGTACAAAAATTGCAAAAATTTCGGACTACCATTGTGCCGAATACCATTACTGTAAGTGCCATAAACGTACACGAAACAAACAGACAGACAAACACTTCCTTTTATAAAAGTAGACATACCTGTACAACACAAAAAGTAAAGTAAATAACCTGGCGCCATTTTTTATATGAACATGAAAATATTCTTCAGTGTAGCAAATATAAGCGTTATCAATTCTCAAAAGCCCTAAATCATGTTTTAAGTTTACGTTTAATAGGTGGTTTCACCGTGCAGAAAGAGAAACTGCGTCCCTGGGTAAATAAAATTTTCATTTTACAGTATAATTATGTAACTATGCCTTCTATAGCATGCATTTCTGAGCCTAATTATCCCCTGTGGTCAAGGTGAAATCTATACCAATTGCAAAAGACCATGTTTTTCAAGACACTCAGAGTCTAACTCATTTTTATCCAGAAGCAATCATGCGTGTATTTGGTTCAAGACTAGTGAATAATTCAACATACATGAAATAAATGTGGATCTCCATATAAAAATTAAATTCCTTCATATTAACCTCACGTTGGGTTAGTGTGGAAGTTTGGTGTGTGGGGTGCCTGCACAGGTGTTGCCTCGTCATCTGATCATGGTTCAAAATTGTTGTCCTCGGATATTTCCCATAGGGGATTGATCCCGGACCTTCGTCAATATCCCGCTGTGTTACTCTAGTACGACGTTAATTAAAATTACATTACGTTACCTTCATATTAACCAGTTTCATCCTATTGCTCTATTTAAAGGATAGTTGAAAAATAGCATGTTGAAATCAGTATTTGTTTTTTGGTAATATTTTATCAGCAGGAACATGTAGTGGTATGTATATACTTCTACTAGCATGAGTTATGTGTCGCCAAGTCTGGCTCCTCCTGCTGGAAACTTTGTTTATTCCCGGCGTTAGTTGGTGTGGCTTGTATCTTCTTTTTGCGGTTGCGGAATTCCTTTTTGGTTTACACACTTGGATGGGCATTTTTTATGTGAGGGTAATCTTTTTTTATCATCCTGTTTGTTAATTGAAGCTTTATTGTTATTAGGTAAGTTATAGCGGATTATTTTTTAACTGTCCTCTAAATAGGACAGTGGGACGATAAGCATGCAATCATGACGCTTTTTTCTAACCTTATAACTGAAAGTAAAATAACTTTCTCCCTCCCTAGCGTTTTACCCCTGCTGAGTCATGTCATTGCAAAGATTTCTGAAGTTATAGGAAGTATTGGAATTACTAAATAGTTTAAATATACTTTAGATAATAGTCTAGGAATAATCTGATACAGTTTATCCGAGGCAAATGAATTCGTTTTGGTTATAAACTTTGGGCTCTCTGTGAAAGCGAAATATATTGTTACAAGTTTTCTCTCCACTGCGGTAAAGAATCTGATGCAAGAAATTATATTTTTCTTAGTGCCCGAGTTGTGATGAAACTGACTGAGAATATTGTGATTCCTTCAAGCTACACTTTATATTTTGATAACTTTTTTACCAACATTGACCTTTTGAAAAGTCTTGGTGAACAGGGTTATCGAGCCACAGGAACCATACGAAAAATTTGGATAAACCATGAGTGTCCTTTAGAAGAATATAAGTCTATGTGGAAGAAAGAAAGAGGCACGTTTGATTTTGCTTTTGGCAAGAAATCCGGGATTTTCCTGGTGCGATGGAATGACAACAGTACTGTCACTGTTGCTACAAATTTTCAGCACTTTAGAACCATTCTTTGATGTGAAGAGGCGAGTAAAAGGACATAAAGATAAAGTTAACTTGAAGATGACTAATTTGATAAATTATTACAACAAACATATTGGTGGTGTGGATCACCACGACTTGTTGACTGGACTAAATGCAATTACAATTCGAGGGAAAAAAGGTACTGGCCACTTTTTATTCGTACAATGAAGTGTAAATGCATGGATAATCCACAAAGCTGTCAACAAAAGTGGTGCCCTAAACTTGAAGAAATTTCGAAGAGCTATAACAACAGTTTATTTAAAAAAGACTATGATCAGAACAAGAGATAGACCCAGGATCTCTTTTGTACCTTCTAATGCAAACGAAGACATCTGTAAAGATGGCGTTGACCATTTTCAACTAAATAGGGGAAAATAGCGTCGTTGTCAAAGAGAGATAGTTTCAAAGGAAAACCCAAAACGTACTGTGGGAAATGCGATAAAACACTTTGTCAGGCGTGCTTTGGGCCTTTCCACGAAGATCAGAGTCAAATTCAACTGAAAATTGAACTTATGTAAGTAAGAAAGTATTATTCGGATAAAGTAAAACATTGTACGCGGAAATTGCTTTTCACTAATGAAGAGAACACTAAAACATGTAAGTGCAAATTTCATCCCCCTTATCCCAGTGTCCTATTTAGAGGATGGGTCAGATTTCTTATATAAAATATAAAAAAATTAAAAATTTTGTAACATTTAGTTTATTAAAGTTTAATTAACCTCATAAAATATGATTCTTCTCAAAATTGTACAAATAAATAAACTGAGATAAAACGGGTTAAAATTATATTACTTCATTTTATATAAATTTCAACTTTATTATCTAAGTTTATGTCTCGAGTCTAAGAGACTGATTAAATACAGCTTCATTCTCAGACTCATGCTGTCATTATTTGGTTGTTTAACATTTTTATTTTAACTCCACGGATAAATTTAACCCTCTTAGTGTTTGTCTTGATGAGGTCTCTTCAAAATCAAAACTGATCAGCTCTTGATGGGCGAGATATCTTGTCATTAAAAAAAATGACAAAATCGTGGTCTTATTTTCATTAACAAAATTGGTCAGATCTTGTGGGAGGAGATATATCGTCGATACCATTTGAAAGGTTAATTTAATTAATTCCTTGATTTCTTTATGATTTATAAATTTATATAAACTCATGCTGTCATTATTTGGTTGTTTAACATTTTTATTTTAACTCCACGGATAAATTTAACCCTCTTAGTGTTTGTCTTGATGAGGTCTCTTCAAAATCAAAACTGATCAGCTCTTGATGGGCGAGATATCTTCTCATTAAAAAAACTGACCAAATCGTGGTCTTATTTTCATTAACAAAATTGGTCAGATCTTGTGGGAGGAGATATATCGTCGATACCATTTGAAAGGTTAATTTAATTAATTCCTTGATTTCTTTATGATTTATAAATTTATATAAACTCATGCTGTCATTATTTGGTTGTTTAACATTTTTATTTTAACTCCACGGATAAATTTAACCCTCTTAGTGTTTGTCTTGATGAGGTCTCTTCAAAATCAAAACTGATCAGCTCTTGATGGGCGAGATATCTTGTCATTAAAAAAAATGACAAAATCGTGGTCTTATTTTCATTAACAAAATTGGTCAGATCTTGTGGGAGGAGATATATCGTCGATACCATTTGAAAGGTTAATTTAATTAATTCCTTGATTTCTTTATGATTTATAAATTTATATAAACTCATGCTGTCATTATTTGGTTGTTTAACCTTTTTTATTTTAACTCCACGGATAAATTTAACCCTCTTAGTGTTTGTCTTGATGAGGTCTCTTCAAAATCAAAACTGATCAGCTCTTGATGGGCGAGATATCTTGTCATTAAAAAAACTGACCAAATCGTGGTCTTATTTTCATTAACAAAATTGGTCAGATCTTGTGGGAGGAGATATATTGAAAGGTTAATTTAATTAATTCCTTGATTTCTTTATGATTTATAAATTTATATAAACTCATGCTGTCATTATTTGGTTGTTTAACATTTTTATTTTAACTCCACGGATAAATTTAACCCTCTTAGTGTTTGTCTTGATGAGGTCTCTTCAAAATCAAAACTGATCAGCTCTTGATGGGCGAGATATCTTGTCATTAAAAAAACTGACCAAATCGTGGTCTTATTTTCATTAACAAAATTGGTCAGATCTTGTGGGAGGAGATATATCGTCGATACCATTTGAAAGGTTAATTTAATTAATTCCTTGATTTCTTTATGATTTATAAATTTATATAAACTCATGCTGTCATTATTTGGTTGTTTAACATTTTTATTTTAACTCCACGGATAAATTTAACCCTCTTAGTGTTTGTCTTGATGAGGTCTCTTCAAAATCAAAACTGATCAGCTCTTGATGGGCGAGATATCTTGTCATTAAAAAAATGACAAAATCGTGGTCTTATTTTCATTAACAAAATTGGTCAGATCTTGTGGGAGGAGATATATCGTCGATACCATTTGAAAGGTTAATTTAATTAATTCCTTGATTTCTTTATGATTTATAAATTTATATAAACTCATGCTGTCATTATTTGGTTGTTTAACATTTTTATTTTAACTCCACGGATAAATTTAACCCTCTTAGTGTTTGTCTTGATGAGGTCTCTTCAAAATCAAAACTGATCAGCTCTTGATGGGCGAGATATCTTGTCATTAAAAAAAATGACAAAATCGTGGTCTTATTTTCATTAACAAAATTGGTCAGATCTTGTGGGAGGAGATATATCGTCGATACCATTTGAAAGGTTAATTTAATTAATTCCTTGATTTCTTTATGATTTATAAATTTATATAAACTCATGCTGTCATTATTTGGTTGTTTAACCTTTTTTATTTTAACTCCACGGATAAATTTAACCCTCTTAGTGTTTGTCTTGATGATGTCTCTTCAAAATCAAAACTGATCAGCTCTTGATGGGCGAGATATCTTGTCATTAAAAAAACTGACCAAATCGTGGTCTTATTTTCATTGACAAAATTGGTCAGATCTTGTGGGAGGAGATATATCGTCGATACCATTTGAAAGGTCCTTGATTTCTTTATGATTTATAAATTTATATAAACTCATGCTGTCATTATTTGGTTGTTTAACATTTTTATTTTAACTCCACGGATAAATTTAACCCTCTTAGTGTTTGTCTTGATGAGGTCTCTTCAAAATCAAAACTGATCAGCTCTTGATGGGCGAGATATCTTGTCATTAAAAAAACTGACCAAATCGTGGTCTTATTTTCATTAACAAAATTGGTCAGATCTTGTGGGAGGAGATATATCGTCGATACCATTTGAAAGGTTAATTTAATTAATTCCTTGATTTCTTTATGATTTATAAATTTATATAAACTCATGCTGTCATTATTTGGTTGTTTAACCTTTTTTATTTTAACTCCACGGATAAATTTAACCCTCTTAGTGTTTGTCTTGATGAGGTCTCTTCAAAATCAAAACTGATCAGCTCTTGATGGGCGAGATATCTTGTCATTAAAAAAACTGACCAAATCGTGGTCTTATTTTCATTGACAAAATTGGTCAGATCTTGTGGGAGGAGATACATCGTCGATACCATTTGAAAGGTTAATTTAATTAATTCCTTGATTTCTTTATGATTTATAAATCTATATTAAACCAATCCTATCTGATTTATTTGTTTGTACGTATACTAAAAATTGAAGTGATACTTGACATTATTTGTGAACACATTGGTCGAAAGTTGAAAACAAATCGTGAAATAAAATTACCAGATATCTCGTCAATAGCGAAATTGGTCAGATCTTGATGGACGAGATATCTCGTTGAAACCACTTAGAGGGTTATAAAGAATTATATAGAAACCTCCAAATAAAACTTTCAAGTTTGTTACAATCAGACTTTCATTAGCCATTGAAAAAAATGAGTTACTCACGTTTCTGGAATCTCTAATCTAAAAACTTTTCACTTGCCCAAGAAAGATGTTATCGCCTGAAACAAATACTGCTATCAATTTTCACTTCCTGATAATCAAATACTCAGACAAATGTTGCATTTATGGCTGCTTTATCTGTCGAGTGCCTTTTGATACAATACATTCTGTGTATATATGCAAAGAATGTACAAATCTAGCAACAGATGCTTTATCGTCTCTCTCACTCATGGTTGATATCTTCTAAAATCCATACAAAAGTTATTTTGCACAATATTTTATTATCTTTTTCAATTGATAGTTAACGTATGCAGAGTTGCAACTTTATAAAAGTATTGTTTACTTTAAACTTTAAAAAAATGCTGGCACAGCATATATGTGCAATTTTAGTGCGCATATGTTTTGTAATCCACTCGGTAATTGGTAATTTTAGTTAACGTCGTACTAGAGCAACACAACGGGCTATTGACGACGGTCCGTGATCAGTCCCTTAAGGAAAAGATCCGAGGACAACACCTCGTAATTTTGAACCACGGTCAGATGACGAAGCAACACCTGAGCTGGCACCCCACTCTCCAAACTTCCACACCAACCCAACGTGAGGACTTTCGGCCACGACAGATTTAAGGTGCACCAGCCGCCTCTACACCATACGCTTACAAACATCCATGCCCGGAGCCGGATTCGAACCAGGAACCTTCCGATCTAGAGGCTAACACCTTAACCACTATACCGGTTGGTCGGCTGTAATCCATTCGGTTCTTTTTCTTCCTCTTTGTTTTCGAGGGTTTTAATTGAGATTAGGATCCGAAAGGAGAAGAATGTATTGCGTACTTCAAAAGTATAATCATAAGTGGGACACTTTGTGTGAAACGCAATGGAATGTTGTTGAATTCCAATCCCGTAGCGATCGAATAAGAAGTTGGTCAAAATGGGGTTGCATCTGGGATCTTTGAATTTAATACGTCTTTAACACTTGAAGTGGTTGTTTTTGTTGTGCGGGCTATATATGGCCCAATTGGGGGTACCATTGCCCCGGAGGGTTGGACTTCTTCATACATGACACATCCGTTTTACAGGAAGGTCCCTTTCACACATCCATTTACTCACACATATCGTAATTTAGAGCAATTTTAGTGCGCATATGTTTTGTAATCCACTCGGTTCTTTTTCTTCCTCTTTGTTTTCGAGGCTATGAATTGAGATTAGGATCCGAAAGGAGAAGAATGTATTGCGTACTTCAAAAGTATAATCACTTTGTGGGATACTATGTGTGAAACGCAATGGAATGTTGTTGAATTCCGATCCCGCAGCGATTGAACTAGAAAATATATGGGGTTGTATCGGAGACCTTTGAATTTTTGTAGTTAATATGTCTTTTACCCTTGAAGAGAGAGAGAGAGAGAGAGATGATTTCAGCAAGGTATCTCATCTATCAAGATCTCATGAATATTTTGCTAATGGCAGGATATCTTGTCGTTAAAATATTACCGATTTTTTGATGATGAGGAGATCAAGATCTGGTTGGTTTTTCTCTGAATTAAAAAAAGTTACCGCCGCCACTGTTGCAGGATTGAAAACTGGTTGTTTTTTTCGCTCGATTTGTGAAATGTTTATGGCTTGTTTGTCATCATTGCAAATGTTGCCGATTGTGCGAATAATTCTGGAATTCGCTTTGTCTGAATATGAGCAGTCTATGAAAGATTCCACGTTTCCTTTCACCATTAAAACAGTGGTTACAACACTGTTTCAACGGTCAATATTTTTTATTAACAGTGCCTTACAGCATTGGAAATACCATATAATTTAATCTACTTTAAACAAAACCGAATGGTAATAAAAGGAATGTTCTTTATTTATTAAAGGTTTATATCTAAAAGATTATATTAGTGTTTAAAAATCACACACACAATTGGTTTAAACCCCAACTAATAAAACCTAGTCACTTGACTCACTGCAGTCTTTATAAATACACTCATATCCAAAATTATCTTTACATACCCAAAAATAATTATAATCCGTGAAATACGCAATTGAAGTAATCCATTTTTGCAGCGAATGTGTGAAAAACAAGCCTAATTAGAATTATCCAATCAAATGGTTTCTGATATGTAAATCAAGGAGTTACGTCATCCGATGGTGAATCAAGCTCTTTGCGCAAAGTGAATATCTGTGTGAATTTCTGCAATACAGTGTTTGATTTTAGTGTGTAAGGACCTGTAGCTGTTTCTGACGGCTCCGAAGTATCATTTGGAAGAATCTGTGAAGTGGCGCAATATCGGCCGTTTAGAAGCAGGGCAGACAGTCATGGAAGCAACGAGATGTGTGAATATATCAAGACAGACAGTCTCTCCGCTTCGGAAACAATTTCAAAACATTGGAACTGTTGTAAGGAGGCCTGGACAAGGTTGTAAACGTATATTAACTGCTTCTCAAGATCGATATATAAGGCAATTACTTCCCGTCGTAACAGGAAGTCTACTGCTCGGCAGTAAAGTTCAGAGCTTGCAGTCGCCACGGAAACTGTTGTATCACGGCAAACTGTATGAAGAAGGCTTAATGAAAATGGCCTTTATGCCAGAAAGCCAAGGGTATGTGTTTTACTGTCTTCACAACACAAGAGGGATTGCTTTAATTGGCACGAAGAACATAAAAAGAGGAGTGAACACCATTGTACCCATGTTCCCTTTACTGATGAGTCGAGATTTAGTTTAGCATCTGATTCTAAGCGTTTTTACATCTGGAACATTGTGGAACGTGACTGTTTGATAGTGCAGGTGTGAGGGTATGGGGTGAAATAATGATCGATGGACGTACACTAGGGTGAAGTGAAAAACACGAATTTCGGAAATTGAAAACGCCTATGGTGGGAATAGTTGGGGACTACCATGCTTATTAATAATACAAAATATGAGCTAAATCAATTAATATCTTCAGGTGCCAAAATCACATTGAAATTTCGAAATTTTGCCAATTTCTTCACAAAAAAAAATAATAATAACGCGTTTAAAAAATTTAATACATCTTATTTAAAGCCATGGGTGGGTGAAATGAACTTCCCTGCTTGTAAAAAAAATTGTTACACCTAACATTAACCCAGAAAATAAAAAATTTCCCCTTTTTTAGAGCGCCATCACGCGTCCCCCCCCCCCGTCTCCACTCCTCTCAATAGACTCATCATTGCGACCACGCGTTTACACGGGCGCTTCCCCTTGCATATCTTTGCTGTTTTTGCATTATGAAAACAACCCAGAATTCAGCATGAGGAGGTGGCTGCATAACGAGTTCCACCCCACCCACCCTAAAAATTTCAATTTAAGTTACTAGCTTACCCTAAAAAATTAAACTGAAGTTACTGGCAAATTGTTTAGCTTTAAAGGGGTTGATATTGGCTTTTGGTTTCAAATCTAGGTAAAGCAAGTGTAGTAGCAATTGTTGACTGAATAAATCCATCTCGTGCCTCTGTACCACATACTGTACAATATGCTTCAGTTACTAATTTAACTCAACGTTCTACTGCTAGTGAATGGAATGGAAAGTTAAATATGTTACTATTGGTTGGAACATCTAGAATCATAGACTTGAGTTGATCATCAGAAATAGATACTGTAAGTGGTGGATCTGTAATGGAATCTGATTGCCATTTAATTAGATTTATGTAATCGTCTGCTTCGAAGTTTAACTTGGGAATTTTGAACCCTCGAATATTCTTTTCTACATTATTTTTTGTGTCTTAATTTTAAATTCTTCTAAGGCTCAATTCTCTGACGTGTTTTCGATCATCAGCTAACATCACCAAAATAATATTTTCTGGATGTGCATAATAAGCATTTGTTTGCAAAGTTATATCTACTACAAATTTTAAATCCTCAGGCAAAAATCTCGATTTATTTAAAATATTTGAAAAATGAAGACTTTCGTACCGACATGATGACTGACTTTTAATTTTAAACCACACATATGAGTGTACCTTCACAACATACTCTGTTAATATTTTCACGTTATGTGTTGGATCTTCTGTTGAAACATATAACCTTAAAATTCTATTTGTCGTCGTAAACCATTTTCCAATTTCTCAGCTGTATTGGTCCAGTGGTTCCTGAAGATTTTGGTCCAGTGGTTTTCCCTTCTAAATGTTGCAACAAATGATTTAAAGGTAGCTGGGTAGCTCATTTGTTTGTAATTAATCAATGCACAGGACGTCCTAAAAAGAGCTCGGTATGTCGAATGACTCCACTTTTCATACCTGTATTTACCACTGTACCAACTCAACCAACCACTTGCATCTTAGAAAGATCGATATTTTTCTCCAAAAAAGTTTAAATACCTGTTTTAATATTTTGAGAAGAGCCAGTTGGGTATGAGTGACACGTCCCATGTATTTTTGATCCTGGTTCTAGTATTACCACGATATGTTCTTCTGTTACCGTCTTTCTAGCAATCCTTTCTCTTTCTTTAATCATTACTTAAGTTTAATCCTTTCGTTCATCAAAGTATATTCCATATTCTGATAAAGAGGTAGTTTCCTCATTTTTCCTTCTCAGGTAGCTGCCGGTCTTTGTCCTTTTTCTTCTAATTTTACTACGATCAACTATGTTTGAAGAATCATCCTTGTAAATTTTTCCCATATCCTTCAAAGCAGCGGTTATTAGAATTGCTACCGATCTATCGGAAACAACAGTTCTGTCACAAGCCTGAGCTACATTTGGAAGTTTAGTTCTCGTTTGTGAAGTTGTCGGAGAATTATTATCAGTGGTTGTGTTTATAGTGTCATTGGAATTCTTAAGCAAATTAAAACTCAAAGTAGCTCCCGTAATAGAGGGCGATATTATTTTGGATTGTTATCCTTTACAATCTTTGAGCTGAACGTTTTGGCTCTCTGCTTCTCTTTCTTTGCACTGCAATCTTATCTTCAACCATTCTGCTGGTTTTAATGTCAACATTTCCAATAATCATTTTTCGAAATGTCCTTTGATCTGTTAAAAAAGCTCTTTCAGCAATAGGTACTTTCATTTTGAAAGTACAACTGAGAAAGTTCTTACGTTTACATATGGTATTATCAAATAAAAATATTTCTGCTGATTCCCTGAAGGACACAACCTTTTACGAGAAATTTAGTTTGCAAGTATTTTTAATAGTTTCTTAATATTTCTATATGCTTTATGGTATTTTTTCAGCACATATATTATTTGTTTGTTTTTTACAGTTGGAATCGAACTTTTCTTTCACAATCTTTTAAGCTCTTTAATTAAAATTGAACAGCCACATTCTAGCATCTCTTTTATAATCTTTCTGTATGCAAAGATAATGCTTGATAACATCTGCATATGTTGGAAGCATGTTAGGCTTCATTATTTCAGCTATTCCAAACACGGGACATACATCTACTGATTGTGTCCTAGGCATTCCGACTTAATCACAGAAGCGTGTATCCTTAACAAACAAAAATGAACTTAAAGATTACAATTCGATATACAAAATATCTAAAATAAGTAAAAATACACAGTAAAATACGCACCAACAAACGAAAGCGAGTCAATTTGAGCAAAGGACTAGATCGGTAGGGCATTTGCAGGAGCATACACCTACTAGATATTTACAAAAAAAAGTGGGCGGGTATTTAAAGAAACCCAGACACCTCCACTCCATGTGGTGAAATAAAAGTGATTTACCCCTTATAAACAAGCGACGAAAGGGAAGCGCCCGTGCACCCTAGTAACGAGGAATGCAATTATGAGTCTATTGAGAGGAGTGGAGACGGGGGGGGGGTTGCGTGCTATAGCGCTCTAAAAAAAGTGGAAAAGTTTTAATTTCCGGGATAATGTTAGGTGTAACACTTTTTTTTTACAAGCAGGGAAGTTCATTTCACCCACCCATGGCCTTAAATAAAATGTATTAAATTTTTTAAATGCGTTATTATTATTTTTGTGAAGAAATTGTCAAAATTTCGAAATTTTAAAGTGATTTTGGCACTTGAAGATATGAATTGATTCAGCTCATATTTTGCATTATTAATAAGCATGGTAGTCCCCAACTATTCCCACCATAGGCGTTTTCAATTTCCGAAATTCGTGTTTTTCACTCCTCCCTAACGTACACCTCTACACGTTTTCAACAGAGGATCTGTGACCAGCCATAGATATCGGGATGATGACTTAAAACGTTATGTCATACTTTGCAGAGGTGCATATGGGTCTGATTTTTTTTATTTATAGACGATAACGCTCGTCCACATAGGAAAAGTAGTTGTTGTAATATAAATTATACTATTAAGAAATAATCAAATCGTTACGAGTATTAGAATATATTCAGCTAAAAGTAACTCGATTCGATTATATACGATATCTTCCATTGCTGTCGTTACCAGAATTGGACGAAATTTCCACTATATTGAACACATGTGTTAAGTTTTTAAGTTTATCAATTCAAAGAGAAGTACCGCCATAACCCTCAAAATTCTTACATCTCACCCAACAAGTGGTATTGACGAGATATCTCGCAATTTGGAAAATGACGAGATAATTCGCCATCAGGAATGTCGATTTAATTCCGTATAATGAAGAAATTGATGTTTCTTGATGATGACGAGAAAAAGATAAGGCCGGTTCTTTTAAATTAACGAAATATCTCGTCCGTCAAGATTTGGTCATTTTTTTCTAATTGTAAGATAACTCATCGAGACAAGACCCCCTATCATCTATTTGATATTGATATCGATATGAGGGTCATTCCATGTCAAACCGCACAGTCCACAATTCTCGCGACCACCTCTGATATTTTTAAACTCGGCTAAATTGTTTCCCAGTCATATATAAGAAGGTCTGGAAAGTTTTAGCTTTAACAAGACCAACTTCTGACAAGATATGGTCAGTTTTTCTAATTGTAAGGTACCTCTTTGAGACAAGACCCCTATCATCTATTTCATATTAATATCGATATGAGGGTCTTTCCATGTCAAACCGCACAGTCCACAATTCTCGCGACCACCTCTGATATTTTTAAACTCGGCTAAATTGTTTCCCAGTCATATATAAGAAGGTCTGGAAAGTTTTAGCTTTAACAAGACCAACTTCTGACAAGATATGGTCAGTTTTTCTAATTGTAAGGTACCTCTTTGAGACAAGACCCCTATCATCTATTTCATATTAATATCGATATGAGGGTCTTTCCATGTCAAACCGCACAGTCCACAATTCTCGCGACCACCTCTGATATTTTTAAACTCGGCTAAATTGTTTCCCAGTCATATATAAGAAGGTCTGGAAAGTTTTAGCTTTAACAAGACCAACTTCTGACAAGATATGGTCAGTTTTTCTAATTGTAAGGTACCTCGTTGAGACAAGACCTCTGTTATCTATTTCATATTCATATCGATATGAGGGTCATTCCATGTCAAACCGCACAGTCCACAATTCGACCACCTCTGATATTTTTAAACTCGGCTAAATTGTTTCCCAGTCATATATAAGAAGGTCTGGAAAGTTTTAGCTTTAACAAGACCAACTTCTGACAAGATATGGTCAGTTTTTCAAATTGTAAGGTACCTCGTTGAGACAAGACCTCTATCATCTATTTCATATTCATATCGATATGAAGGTCATTCCATGTCAAACCGAACAATCCACAACTCGACCATTTCTGATATTTTTAAACTCGGCTAAATTGTTGCCCAGTCATGTATAAGAAGGTCTAGAAAGTTTTAGCTTCCAACTTGCCATAGTTTTTTATGTGTATCCGTTTTAAATTTGAAAACTGGGCAATTTTTCACCAGAAAGTTTATACTTGTTTCCATAAAAGAAGCCTTCTTTTAATCTCATTGGATAAACAGGTAAAAGGATACAGGTGTTCATGGATATTGATTGCATACTTCTATTTACAAATATTTTTCAACTATAATCACACTTCCATGTCGCACTATAAAACTTTCAGAAAGCTAATATAAACAATGTAATTTTAACATGCATTTCTTAGAAAAAAGATGGAAATACATTTTTTATTTGTAATTGTATGTCAAAGATGAAATTGAATAACCTTGAAATTGACTGTCTCTTAAACGGTCTAATGATGTCATTACAAGGAATGTACATTTTTCAACAAATTAAACTATCATTCACAATGATTGTACAGTTATGAACAGAGGTACATAAAATTTATTAAGTTTAAAATCATGAAAAATTGCAGAATTTTTCAAACTTAAAATTAATATACAAAAAAAAATTATTGCACGTGGGAATACAAAAATTAACAGAATTTCTTATCAAATTGGGGAAAAATTAGAAATTTAAAATGTTACTTATGAGGTCATCATATTCTTTTACAAAATTATTCCGTATCATTGGATAATTAGGTCCAGAGATACAAAAGATTTAATTCCATAGTGATTTTAACTGTAAATTTTAATAAATAAATAAATTTTTTTTCAGATTTTGTCGAAAGATTTAGAGGAACTTTTGCATTAGAGGCCAAAAATTGACAGAATTTCTTATCAATTTGGAAAACAGAGTTTACTTAGCTTAACGAAGGTCGGATGGTGGTCGTGTCGTATATGACCTTTTTCTGTGCCGTTTCACATGGAATATGGACCTATATATTCAAAGTTAGAAAACAAAGTCCTCCCGTTTTATCACTCGGGGTCCTTCGATAAAACGATTGCAAAAAAGATAAGTTGAAAACAAATATTTCTGCAACACCACGAAAGTTTAAAACCGAATTCGACAACACCGAAATAAGATCCTTCCGAATAAGATTTCTCCCTTTAAATCTGAACTGCGAACACTATTAATCCCACTGTTGCAATGGACTCAAAGTCTGTGTTTCCGTATTTGAACTTCAACGTCTTCACGACTACACAAGTACTGCTGCTCGTACTCCTGGGCATTATCTCCTGGATTTTAGTGCGAAGTGTGACCCCGCCAAGAGGGAAAAATGGCAAACCTATCCCTGGACCCATAGGAATACCTATATGGGGGTACCTGCCATTTTTAGGAAATGAACCTCACAAAAGACTCAACCAAATGAGTAAAAAATATGGCGATGTCATTGGGTAAGACTCTTTTCCATTAAGGTATTCATTAACATGATTAACCAGAAGTATGAACTTGTAATATACCAAGATTAGTAATTTCTGTTTGTTTGGGTCATTGAAATATTGAGAACCAATTTAACGATGGAATAATTATTCTGTATATAAATGCACGAATTCGTGGAAGTTCTTTTTTTACCCTACACTTGTCACCGGTCTATCATCCATCAATCTACGAAGTGCCGAATAGAGGTGTGAAGTACAAAAATCTGACTTATAAATGCTACCAACAGTATTAGAAATTCTATTGTTAGTACTTTTAGGGAAGTCCTTGAGATCTCAGGTAGGAAGTCAAAAGCAAGCGACTCCTACAGCTCGAGGCAAGGAACCTGGGACACCAAATTTATTCCTCAATAGAACAATCCAGTTCTTTCTTGTAGACACCTCTTTGTAGATTGCGAGTCTCTCAATTTTTATAGGTGAATACCTTTAAGCCTCTAGATGTTACATAGAGGTAAACAGAATTTAGATTTGGGCAACTGTTTACCAGATTGGTCAGCCTTTTCATTGCTATGTATACCATAGAGTCTTTTCATTCAATGTACAGTCAAACTTTTAACTTCTGAAGGCAGTGTGCAAAACATTTTGTTTTGAAACAGTGTTTTTCTTGTTCATTCCTTAAGTGTTATACAGATAGACCAAATCTGTGAGTTCAAACACTCTAAAGACGTTCAGCCCTAGATCATAACATCCATAGAAATCATCCCTTACTAGACCCCCAACGAAGTCCAGAAGACAAATTGGAGAGGTCTGGTCGGTGTAGGAAAAACATTTCACACTTACGATTGTATATTTTGCAAACTTTGTAATTTTAGTTTTTAAAGAATGGACACCTTATGTCTTATTGGCCACTTAGAACACTCTATGACTTGAAAGTAGTAAATTTGAGATTATCCACTTACCTTAGCTTTTTTACACTTAACCTTCACGTCCAAACTAGCACAGTTGATAGAGTCACGTCTCAACCGGAGGTTTGCATGCTCGAAACTTGATCCAAACAAATACCATATAGTACGAGAGTGCTAGTTCGTTCAATATGCCATGGCCTTAAATGTCCTAACGTTGGCGTATTGTGGGAGTTTAGAGAATGGGGTACCATCTGAGGTGTTGAACTAGTGGTTCGAAATTACAAGGTGCTGAACTGAAATCTTTCCATTCGGGATTGCTCCGGGCTCACTTATTGATTATTTGTCGCCAGTATCTCTTTGTGTTGTTCCATTGTGATGTCAATTCAACGACCTACCAACCTATCCTTCACCCTTTTGGACACAGAAGGACGACTGGCTTTCTATCATCCCTCAAAGAATAAAATATGTAATTTATGAATTTCAACGAGCCAAATACCAGATTTGGCACTCGCAATATTCGGCACGTTCTTCGATGTATTGTTTATGAACTACCAATAGGAGAGTTACGAGTTCGCATCCAACCTAAGATTGTTGTGTATAGAGAGGACTAGTACACGTTAAATGTGTCGTGTCCTCAAATTTCCTCACGTTGGCGTGTTGTCGAAGTTTGAGAGTGGGGGGTGATCTGCACTCGAATGTCTGCTAAAGGCAAGATATAACAGTAAAATATCGCAATCGCTCATTATATGACGCTGTACTTCGAGGTACACCCGTGATCTTAGAATAATTTTCTGTCTCTCGCACTTGATGCATATTTTTACATCCGAATGTAGAAGCTATGAAAAATCTAAAACAAATATTTTCTGTTAGCTTGTTTACACTTTCTGTTCTCTTGTTTTCCATTTTTCTGTGAAAGAAAAGTGATTGACCAATCACTTTTCTTTCACAGAAGAAGAGAAGATTCGCAGAATATTTATAAGAAAATTATAAATCGTATAAATGCGCTCCTGCAAAGTAGTGTTTTAGACTTATCCAGTGACTTGAACACAGATATTTAACGTATCAAAACCACAGATTAATTATAGCTGTCGTAAATGTAAACAGATAAATAAAATATAATTCTAACAATGTTCAATTTGAATGACTTAGTCACGTGTCTTGCTGTTCCACTTTTTATCCCAACGATTTGCCTAGCTTCAAAACACAAGCAAATCAACTTTAGAAACCAAATATTGCGAATCGAACCCACATATTGATACTAGGTATTAAAAGTCAAATGATAACTTAAATAGAACAGATTAAACTTAAATGCCAATTTAAGTTAATAATGAATAATTTTTTATCACGTTCTTCAGTTGTATTTCTATCTCTCTATCCCGCTTTAGAACACTGAATCTAATCATATACTCTATACTATATCTCATCCTTCAAGGTCTGAGAAATTTTGCTAATGACGAGATATCTTGTCGTCGATATAGTCTCTTTTCATGATTACAACATCAAGATATGGTCAGTTTTTTTTCTTCTAAGGACGACCGCTCCCATCCATCAATATCCCGTCAGTTTTGCTAATGACGAGATAACTTTTCGAGACAATCTCCTGCAGAGTTAAAAATGACATGCAAATTTAAAAGGAAAATGAAGATTAAATTCATTTCGTGCTAGGAATGTGTAATACACACGTGTGGTTAATAGTAAAAGTATTGACCTTTCATGTGACTGTGATGAGATATGTCATTAATAATGCTCTGACTAATTTTGTTAATGACGAAATAAGTCGTCATCAGGATATTGCCGATTTTTTTTTTTGAAGAGATCAAGATCGGGCCAGTTTTGCTGATTACGAGATATTTCATCATCAAGATATCACCAATTGTTTGATGCAAATGCTATCGAGATCCGGTCAGCTTCCTTCTGCCCAAGCACCATAATTATAAATCATCCGATAGTTCATTTTGACGTTCTTCCTGAAACTTGTTCTTGCTCAAATGTGAACTTACAGTGAAGCAAAATACAGGATAATACAAGAGTTATCTTATGCATAAAACCAACATAAGAAATTAAATATTACAGAAATAAGAAGCCGTAAAAGACAATAAAAGGATGTTAATTATCATTAATTTGTGTAAAATCTGATGAGCATACGATAGATTTGTCGCTAGTGAGTGAGGTTGCGTGTTTAAATCACGTTTGGGCCACGAATTATCGTGAGCGAGTATTTAGGATGTAGAATGATACACACTCAAGAACTTCTAACTTTTATATCTACAAACAAAATAAACAACGAAATGAAACTCTCATTACTGTAAGTGCCATAGATTCGTCAGGACTTGGCGTGCAGAAAACAAAGACGGACAAACACTTCCTTTTATAATATATTTGAGACTAAAGAAATAAACTACAAAACTAAAAGACTAATTACTACATGTTTAGTGGCTGGAGTCAAAATGCGAAGTGTCTGTCGTTGAGCAAGTTCGACCGGATGTTGTTGAATTACCGTCGCACTGGAGCAACATGTGAAGTGAGCCATGTTTGAGTCATGTTGTGGGTCCAAGGGAAGTTGCCAGATTCCTAGCGGCAACATAGGTATTACCTAAAATCTAGAAACAATATTTCCCACACTTGCTTCAATTCTCAATACCTCTTTAGAACTATACAATTCAATGCTAAAACTTATCAACTAGGCTGTAAGTTGACAGGTTATAAGCTTTTCAAGATAGTACACAGTAGACATAGGTAAGCATGTTGTTGAATTACCGTCGCACTGGAGCAACACGACATGCTATTGGCGACTTCCAGGATCAATTCCGAGGAGAAATATCCGAGGACAAGAACTCGTCATATTGAACCACAGATGACGAGATCTACACCTGAGCTGGCATCACACTCTCCAAACGCCACACCACAATAGGGAGAAAACTTTGAGGCCTCGACTGACTGAATATGCATCCGACCCGAAGTTTAAGACGATCTTTGGGTTTTGATCATTTTTCAAACACGCAACCCTAGAGTTGCCAAGGTTAAAAGTCGCCATGTTTAAAAGTCGCTTCGCAAGTGTGCTCGTATTTACCTCGAGAATTGTATTTTCAAATACCTCAAGGGAGTTGTAATATTGTCATTTGTAGATTTTAGTTACTATTTATAATTTGTATTTGTTAGTTTTTATTCAGGAACAAAATACACCGTCGTTCTGAATAAGTACAATGTGATGAAGGAAGTATTAGGACACCCTGGAGCACAAGACAGACCCCATAACATCTTCGATTTGATATCCAAATCAGGTAGGACGTTCTATTACAACCTTTTAACCCTCCAAGTTGTTTCCACAAAATATCTCGTCCATCAAAGACTGAACAATTTTTTCCCGTCATCGCGATGTTCTGATGATGACTAGACTAAGATCTAGTCAGTTTTTTCCTTAACCTCGCCATTTATGTATTACCGAATTTTTATATAAAATATTATAAATATTTTTACATAAAATATTATAAATATTTTTACACAAAATGTTATAAATATTTTTACATAAAATATTATAAATATTTTTTATATAAAATATTATAAGTATTTTTACATAAAATATTATAAATATTTTTACATAAAATACAAAAATATTTTTACATTAAATATTATAAATATTTTTACATTAAATATTATAAATATTTTTACATTAAATATTATAAATATTTTTACATTAAATATTATAAATATTTTTTACATAAATATACCGAGATATCTCGATTACTAAGATGCGGTAAGGTTGAGGAGATGACTCGTAGGGACAACCACCTGTGAGGCTAATACTGCATACACATTTTTAGTAAAAATTCAGATCATACAGCACACAATAACACATCTGATTTTGATTAATAGTAAAAGCGTTATACTTTTCTTTAAATAAAAATTTTTCTGTAAGCTTAATTATTTAATTCTTGAATTTCCTTTAGACGCAGTTTTCAAACAAAATCGACATTTTGCTTTTTATAACATTACTTTTTTTTTATGAAAGAACTAACAGATCCGCTCATGGGAAAAAGTACATGTATAAATGTTTTTTACGAATCTCAGATATTGTTTCAGGGTTCCATGTTAATAATAGCGAAAAATGGATTGAGCAAAGGAGATTCTGCCGCAGTGCAACTCGAGATATCGGCCTCGGAAAGGGATATTGGGAAGATCTTATTATGGTACGTACGAATAAGATAGATTGTAATTTTCTGCATACTTATTATACAGGGTGATTCATAAGTTCGTATAAAGTTTCCAGATGCTGTAAAACAGGAATAGTTTAAGAAACGGTACCCAAATGCGAACTGTTAGCTAGGTATACTCATAAAATGTGTGTCCTCCTCCTGAGTGAAGTGACGTAGGCGATAGTGAACGTGTCACGTGACCAGTTAGTGGAAATGACTGCTTCTGCAGTGGAGAAGGCGTTTTGGGTTCTTGAATTGAGCAAAATGGAATCTGTCACTGTTGTACAACGGTATTTTCCATCATGATTTGGAAAAGAACCTCTAAACAGAAAATTAATTTACGATTGGTTAAAAAAATTTAAAACTACGGACTGTTTGTGCAAAGTTCCAAAGCCAGCACGACCGAGTGTGTACCAGCAGATGTCGTCAACAACTTTATTGATCCAATAATAAAGTCGAAAAAATGTACTCTCCAAATGGATGGTGCACCACAACACTGGTCAGTTGACATGTGAAATTACCTCTATTAACATTTTTTTCACCGATGGATTGGACAAAGCCCCGCCTACTATTCCAATGGCCACCCAGATGCCCTGATTTTCCACCATGTGACTTTTTTTCTTCGGGGCTATGTAAAGGATAACGTATTTAACCCTCCTCTTCCTATTGATCAAGAGCAGTTGAAAAAGCGTATCGCAACAACTATCATTACACTTTCTTCAGATAGCCTAACTCGCGTCTGGGCAGAAATGGGTTACAGGTTCGATGTGTGTAGTGTGACTAAGGGTGCACACATAGAACATCTGTGACTGTCTCCAAGAAAAACTTTAAACATTCATCTACACTTCTGTTACAGGTAACATAAAATATCTTACATTGTCACTGTTGTATAATGCGTTGAAATCGTATACTTTTACTTATGAATCACCTTGTATTTTCTAATGCCAACAAAGGCTGGTCTCACCGCTGAGAAACTTTGAACTTTAAATCCTGCACAAGTCGAAAATCAGAAAATAAGGTCTATTCCTTCACCACGTTATTGGGATCCAACCAAATACCGTCGTGTCCAAAGGGGCTGGTGTACCTTAAATCTATTATGGTCTCAAATGTCCCCACGTTCGAGTGGTGTGGAATTTTAAGTGCAAGCACAGGCGTGACCTCGTCATCTGACAGTGGTTCAAAATTACGTGATTCTTCAGGTTTAATCCCGGAGCTTCGCCAGTTAAAATACCTACCTGCCAGCAGTCGTCAATAATAGCATCAATTCAGCAACTGCTAAATTTTTGGTGGATGGTATTGTGGTGAAATTATCCACCAGTGCAACAATTTATACTTACAGTACAGTTGTATATGTATAGCAGCATAATCCAACTCCACTTTGAATACTTTTTCGATGCGAAACGTCTTTATATTTGGAACAGTGCATAAGGCATGTATGAAAAGTACAGCGTTTCAAAAACATAATTACAACGGTATTGTCTTATGGTTCTAGAACTACAAACAACCTCCAGATGATAAATATAACGTGGCGTAGATAATGAATATCCAAACATATCATTACCTTCTAACCAAGAGTGCAGTTGCACTGAACTCGGAGATGCGATCATGAATAAACATAACAGCAAACAAATATGCATACAACTACACATGCACTATATGCACAAATGTATTTGAACACAACATGCTTTTCATAAAACGTGCTTTATTATACTATTTAGTAACGGGCTTCCTTTTACTTGTAATACAGCTGCAACACGTCAAGGAATATTTTCCATGAGTTCTCTGTATCTGGGCAGGAAAAGCTTGCCACGCCTCATGCAATTCTGTGAGATGAAATTGTTGTGAATATGGGCGTGCGTGGCTGTTCGTACTCGTCGCTACAGTTTGTCCCGTTGGATTGAAATCGGGGCTCTTGAACATGACAGTCCAGCAAATACACTTCTTTTTCATGAACCCAGTCTAGCACACGTTTTGCAGTTTAGTCTTTTAGATCAGACCAATCGACTTTAAAAAAACAATTTATTTACTTAAAGACTGGAATATACGCAGGATAACTTTTACACAATATCAAAATAACGTAAACACCACAAGGCGTCATCTCCATGCAATGGTCCGACTCTTTTTTGTTTCTTCTTCCTTCTTTTTGCGGTGGAGCTTTTTGCTCCCAGGTCCTACAGCTTTACCTGGTTTCCTGCGAACCGGGAACTAGTCTCGGTAGCGGTCGCTACAGGTAGCCCCCCGCCAGTGACAGCGAGATATCAGTTGTACCGTGGGTTCGCACGAACTTGCCGGCCTGAACGTGTTGTCCTTTCAAGATTCGGTTGTTCAATGCCTTCTTCAGAGGAAGATGTTGGGGTTGGCATGTGGGTACTCCAGTTCTGTGCATCGTCTCGGGTGATGTAGGCTGGCTTTACCCGATCAATGCTCACAGTTGTTTGCTTTCCCCTCGTCAAGATCTTGAAAGTTTTGGCACTGCGCTCAATGACTTCAAAGGGCCCTGTATAAGGTGGCTGTAAACTTTTTCGAACAGCATCAGTTCGCAGAAATACATGGCTGCATTTCCCCAAATCTTTACTGACAAAGACAGTCTGTTGACCATGTGGTTGGGTCACAGGAACTAGGAGGCGCTGCATGCTTTCCCGAAGTCTCCCTACAAAAGTGGCCGGATCTGGGCTGCCAGGAGCAGGGCATAGGAATTCTCCAGGGATGCGAAGAGGTGTTCCATAGACCATTTCTGCTGTTGTTGCCTGTAGATCCTCCTTCCAAGTAGCCCTGAACCCCAGGAGGATTGTAGACAGTACTGTTGTCCACTGGATGTTGCCATGGGCCATAATCGCAGATTTCAATTGTCTATGAAATCGCTCTACCTGGCCATTTGCAGCTGGGTGATATGCGGTGGTGTGGTGTCTAGCGGTGCCCAAAAAATCGGTTAGAGCATTGAACAGAGACGATTCAAACTGTGTGCCCTGGTCGGTAGTCAACCGCATTGGGGATCCAAATCTGGAGACCCAACCAGAGTAGAAAGCTGTTGCCACAGAATGTGCAGATATATCTACCAGAGGAAAAGCCTCTGGCCACTTTGAAAAACGATCTACACAGGTAAGGCAGTATCGAAAACCCTGTGATGGAGGGAGTGGCCCAACCAGGTCAATGTGCACATGTTCAAATCTAGAGCTGGGGGGAACGAAACTACCAATCTGGCTTCTTGTATGGCGCGACACCTTAGACTGTTGACACTGTAGACATGCCCGAGCCCAAGATGTCACATCTGATCTCATGGAAGGTCACACGTATCTTTCACTGACCAGCTTGATTGAGGCCTGAACTCCAGGGTGTGATAGTGAGTGAAGGGCATTGAATACTACCCTACGATACAACTCTGGCACAAATGGGCGAATGCGTCCAGTGGATACATCACATTGTAGCGTGACAGCTGGTTCGCCAACAGGGAGTGGTTGTAGCACGAGTGAAGTAGTTGTTGACGACAGGACGTCTTGCAGCTCTGCATCATTTAGTTGCTCCAGAGCCATATGCTGGAAATTGATAGTTGAAGGTGTACTGATGGTAGAAATGTGTACCCTGGACAGTGCATCAGCTACCACGTTGTTTACCCCTTTTAGATAGCGAATATCTGTAGTAAACTGACCTATAAAGTCTAATTGTCTGGTTTGTCTAGGGGAACATTTGTCCTCTTTCTGACGAAATGCAAATGTCAGTGGTTTATGGTCTGTAAATAGAGTGAAAGAACGACCTTCCACCATGTGTCGAAAATGCCTGATGCCCATGTAAGCAGCAAGCAACTCCCTGTCATAAGCGCTGTACTTTTGCTGGGCAGGGGTCAGCTTTTTAGAGTAAAAAGCAAGAGGTTGCCATCCTTTGGTCACTTGCTGATGTAAGGCAGCCCCCATAGCCGTGTCTGATGCATCAACTGCTATGGCCAGTGGAGCAGTAGTGGAGGGATGGTACAAGATGGTGGCATCCGCTAGGTCCCTCTTACATGTTTCAAAAGCAGTTGTGGCCTCTTCTGTCCAGACAATGGGCGTCTTGTCATTTTTCTTTGCACCTGTCAGATATGCATTGAGCGTTGCTTGTGTTTTTGCAGCCTGAGGTACAAAGCGTCTGTAAAAATTACTCATTGCCAGAAACCGACGGAGCTCCTTAACAGTTTCAGGTTTAGGAAAGTTGATAATGGAGGAAACCTTCTCTGGGAGAGAGATTATGCCCTCTGGAGTTATCATGTGACCCAAAAACTTGACAGATGGCTTGCCTAGTATACACTTAGATGCATTGAGGACCACACCCCATTCTTCAAAGCGTTGGAAAACTTGCTTAAGATGTTGTAAATGTTCGGTCTCATCTTCTGATGCTACCAGAACATCATCGAAGTAAGGAACACAAAAATCCAGGTCTCTTAGGCATTGGTGAATAAATCTCTGAAATGTAGCAACAGCATTTGACAGTCCATATGGCATGAATAAAAACTCGAAAAGTCCAAATGGTGTTGCAACAGCTGTTTTTGGAATATCTTTCTCAGACATCGGAATTTGGTTGTATGCTTTAGTCAAGTCAATGGTTGAGAACACCTGCTTTCCCTCGAATACTTGGAGACAGTCCTGGATGTGTGGTACCGGATATCGGTCGGGAATGGTTACACCGTTAACCCTTCTATAGTCTCCACAGGGGCGCCAATCTCCATTGCTTTTTATTACCATATGTAGTGGAGATGCCCAGCAACTTTGAAAAGGCCTGCAGACTCCAGTTGCGACCAGATACTCAAATTCTTGTTTGGCTGCTTTGAGTTTATCAGGAGGCAGCCTTTGAGGTCTTGAAAAAACTGGTTGTCCAGTCGTTTTTATGCAGTGCTTGATGTTGTGTTTGACTTGCCTTGTGATTGTGTGTGCTTCTGTCAGGGCTGGAAATTTAGCAAGTAAACGATGGAATACTGTATTCCCACTGACTGATTTGATGCAAGTATCTTTGGCAGTCACTGTTCCTTTCGAATGTAGTTGAGTTAGAGGGTCGACCAAACGTTCTTGTCGGATATCCACCAGCAACCCAAAATGTCGCAAGAAGTCAGCACCAATGATGGGTTGAGGAATCGAGGCAATTATAAATGGCCAGTGAAAAACTCTGCGTAAACCCAGGTCAAGCTTCAGCAGTCTTTGTCCGAATGTGGGGATTGTTGTTCCATTGGCGGCAAACAGTTGTAATTTGGCAGGAGGAAGCCCCTGCTCCACAGCTGTACGTGGAATCACGGAAACATCAGCTCCTGTGTCAATAAGATATTTTGCAGCAGTTGACCTGCCTGTGAGATACAAACGATGAATCTCGGCCTTGCCGTCACCCGGGGCGTCGAGTGACGGCCCTACTGGTTTTCCGCTTGAAATGTGCATGGTTGGGTGCACTTAGTGGCACGTTCCTTGAACCGCCGATGATACCAGCAGTGCTCCGAATTTTAGGATTGCGGAATGTCTGAACGGCGACTGTCATAACGTTGTTGTGGGCCTCTTGATTGTGCTCGAGAGCGTGTTTCGAGGCGTGCAAGTCGCGCTGAAATGTCCATCAAAATTGCTTGGTTATCATCAGTTTTTATTTCATGAACTGAGATACCGTTATCTGCAGCAGCCATGATTCCGTCAGCCATCTGTGCAAGTTCCTCGAAAGGCTTGTCGGAAATTGCCAATATCTGCCGGACGTTAGTAGGTAAACGCTGTAAAAACAGAGATTTAAGCAGACTGTCATTTATAGGCGCACATGCCTTGCTCCTCATCTCCAATAAGAGGCGCGATGGTTTCTTGTCACCAAGTTGCAAACCTGTAATTAGGTCCTGCAGTTTTTTCTCTTCTGAATCGGCTAACTGGGAGCATAGCCGATTCTTGATTGCTGTGTACGGTTTCTCTTCCGGTGGATTGAGGATTATATCTCCCACCACGTCGAGCTCCTCTGGTTGCAAAGCAGATACGACGTAGTGGAACTTCGTAGACTCTAAAGTCACATTCGCCAAAACAAATTGGCTATCCATTTGTCTGAACCATATCTTCGGTTTTGCTCTCCAAAAGGGCGGTGCTTTCACAGCAACCCTTGCGATTGTTCCTTGCTCGGAGTCGTATTCTGAAGTCATTTTAAATTGTCGAGTCCGTACGAGAGTTCTGCGATGCTGCCTAAGCCTAAGTAGCCGTTTTAAGTTTGCTGGCCAGTTCGGTTGCGTGCTTCGTCAGGTCACCACTTTAGTCTTTTAGATCAGACCAATCGACTTTAAAAAAACATAATTTATTTACTTAAAGACTGGAATATACGCAGGATAACTTTTACACAATATCAAAATAACGTAAACACCACAAGGCGTCATCTCCATGCAATGGTCCGACTCTTTTTTGTTTCTTCTTCCTTCTTTTTGCTCCCAGGTCCTACAGCTTTACCTGGTTTCCTGCGAACCGGGAACTAGTCTCGGTAGCGGTCGCTACAGCAGTATGACGGAGCTCGATCCTGTTTGAAGAAACAAGCACCATCGCCGTAGTATTGCCATAGTGTAGACAAGGCCGAACTTTCCAGAACGTCGAGGTACACGTCAGCGTTCATGGTACTAGGTACATAAAGCAAAGAGCCGAGTCCTAAACAGAAAAAACAACCCCATACTCAGATGGATCCATCTCCGAATTTCTGCAATGTTCAAATACGTTTGACCATATAGTGTGCTATCAGGTTTTGGGTATCCTGTAGAGAACACTGTCTGTCATTGCATTTAAAGTTTCAGGTCTGCTTCAGACTAGGGATGCGACATCGATAGCAAAAAATCGATGTCTTGAAACATCGATGTTCAAAATTAAAACATCGATGTTGATAATACATCGCCCCAAAAACATCGATGTTTTTAAAATTCAGTGTATTTAAACTTTTTTCCCCATTTCTTAAAATTGGTTTACCAACTATTGATGCGACATCGACAGCAAAACATCGATGTTCAAAATTAAAACATCGATGTTGATAATACATTGCCCCCAAACCATTGATGTTTTTAAAATTCAGTGTATTTAAACTTTTTTCCCTATTTCTTAAAATTGCTTTACCAACTATTGATGCGACATCGACAGCAAAACATCGATGTTCAAAATTAAAACATCGATGTTGATAATACATTGCCCCAAACCATCGATGTTTTTAAAAATCAGTGTATTCTTGTTTCTCCATTTCTTAAAACTGGTTTAGCAACGAGTGATGTGACATCAACTCCAATACATCGATGTTTTTTTCTAAAACATCAATGTTTAGAATACATCGACATCGATGTCGCATCCCTACTTTTCAGACCCTTCATCCTTGGTTACTTTGGTCTAAAAATATGCTCAATTTGCTGATTATAAAAAATATGCTACTTGTTTTGTTTTGTTTTTTAATTTTTATAACGGTACTTTTTTTTATTTAAAAATAAAACATCGACCCCAGTATATCGATGTTAAATACATAGATGTTTTTTTAAAAACATCGATGTTTTGAAAACATCGACATCGATGTCGCATCCATACTTCAGACTGTTTCTGACAAGACTTACAAGAGAGCATGCTACCCAAACCCAAAGAGAACTTCACTTATATTATATTAAATCGGTGTTTACGTGGAGAAGATCATGGGTGCACATGGTTTATGTTGCAAAGCTGCCGATATGCTTCAAAATGCATCCAGTGAATGAGAATACACACAAAAATTTTCACAGACACAGAATAGAGAAATTAAACAATGGAGTAATGAAACATGTGCTTCTACTATTAGCATATTACCAGAGAAGTCCCCTCGATTGCATAGAGTAATGAAACAATACGGTATGACCTTTATCCTTATCACCGGTAGCTGCTCATCCCGCGCTCATAGAAGTTCTGAGGTTTCGGACTAAGAAACCGATCCAATAGACGAAACTTACCGAACCACGTACGGCACCAAGCGGAACTGTCAAAGGCAAAATTCACCCTACAAGACATTTGTATCGTAATTTGTGTCTGCGAGGAAATAAAAATGCACAGTAAGTTGAAAATTCTCATTATTACCTGTCAATTTCAAAGCCCTTAACAAAATTTAAAATACATAACCCAGTAGCACAATTTTTCATTCCCAAATACTTGCTGACCGTTTCGTATTCCAACAACGTCAAAACTTTGCACGTGTGAAGTAGTTAAAATTTCGGTTTTGCGAAGCAATGCCATCTAGCTCCAAAAACTCAACGAACTTTTTATCAACCCAATAGAAGGACCAGACCAAGCTATTGACGTATGTTTTTTTTTTACCCAATTCAGAGGTGTAACATTTTTTAGAGGTATAGAACAAAATATGGTTGAAAATATAGCAGGTGATCCAAGAATACGTAGCATATCTAGCACCATAGTAAATATAAAATAAGGCAAACTGCAAACGAATATGTTTTTTTGTTCTAGGAAGAGACAACCAACTTGACGAATAAACTAAGAGCTATGAAGGGGGAGGCATTTGACATTTCTGATGACCTTTGTACATCTGTTACTTTGAGCATTCTCACGATCCTGATAGGGCGTAGGCTGAAGGAAGTCAAGGAGGCTGAAAAAATCCAACTCTGTATGGATTTCAATTATGTTAGCTTTAATTATTTATTACCTTCAATGATAACAGCTATGATTCCCGGATTGAGTAAGCTCTTGGAGATTTTCAAAATCACCGGCTTTGACTGGGCTGCAAAGGTAGTGAAGGATTTCGTTTCTTTTATTAGGTAACAATTTTCATTGACTTTTTTGTAATTCGTGATTTGTTAATTTGGAGTGACGTTAACCCTTCTGGTGGCAATTGGTGTAATTGGTTGCAATTGGTAAAATGGACCAAATTGCAAAGGATGAGATACCTCGTCAATATAGAAAACAAATGTGACTATAAATGCATCTTGTCAAAACAATGTTCAAAACAAAACAATGTCATCTTGTAATACAATATTAATGAGAAACCATTAGAAAAATCGATCAGATCTTAATGGACGAGTTATCTCGTCAAAACCACTTCGAGGGTTAAATGTTATTCCTGACCCTTAAATAATTAGTTTAAAGCCTTATCAATTATGCTTAGTATTTTATATTTTTATCGTTGTATGATTGCATAATAAACAGCATGGATGATAGCATAATAAAATGTAGTTGCATGCATAACAAAATTTAAACAAATTATAAGGAAAATTTCGAAAATGAAAGTGTTGGTGGATCAGAGCGTCATCAGGGATTAGCCTGATCCAGACAGCACAAAATGGTGTTTTGTATATATGAGCAGCAATACGCTAAAAATTGTTCATACACTTTCCAAACACTATTAAAAAGCAGGCACACAGAAAAAAAAACAGAATAAAAAGTGTAAGGAGTAAACGAAATCAAACCCCCAAAGCAGCCAGGAGACCGGCAACACCAAGCTTGAAGATTGCTACCGAATGCCACTACCCACTTCGTCCAGCAAAATCCTAACATTAATGACAGTTAAATTCTTGTTGCATTGAAACTGTAAAAAATAACAATGGTATTGTGTGCCATTGTCAATGGTATTGTATGTCATATTGTATGCCATTACCCACTTCGTCCAACAAAACCTTAACATTAATGACAGTTAAATTCTTGTTGCATTGAAACTATAAAAAATAAAAATGGTAGTGTTCGTAAATGAAAATAAGGTATTGTTCGTGTTTAGTTATTAAGAACCGAGAGTGTTCCTATTTCCATTTTAAGAAAATCGAATATAAAAATTTATGTTCTTCTCTCCGGCCCCAATTTAAAAATTAAATTCAAATATAGCATAATAGGCAACTAATACGTTCCAGGAGTAGTTAAAAATAGAATTAATCATCGTTTACATAATTGTGTTGATATTATTAAATATTTTAAGAAAAGTGTTAAAGAAAGAAGAGGTATTTATTATTGAGAAGTGTGTTTTTGAGATAATTTCGTTGTAAGAGAAAGTTAGATACAGAGTTACTAATCTTTTTGACCAGCAATCGTATTATATTAAATGGATTTAGAAATATTAGATTCCCGAAAGATTAATTTAATAACTGAAAATTTAAAATCTTTGCGTTTATCGCAGACATTGATGTCAGCTTTGCCGCACTAAACAGCGTTTCGCTTTTTTTTCTGTCAAACAAATGTTATGTCTCGTCCTGATATTTTTTAACTTTTGTAGTTGACTTGATAGGTTGCTGTAAAATACATCTGAAAAGATTTTTTCTGGTTTCCGAGATCTTTCACCCTTTTTTGTCATTCGCAAAATATGAACAAAGTAAAATTAAATCATATACGACAGTCACCCCTGCTCGTAATGAACGTGCCTTGTTTCTATAGCAACCGACAACTCACAGACTTTGTGTTCAATGCAGTTCTCGTGGTCAACAAACAGTAAGAAAGATCGGGGACTGTTGAAACATTTTCGACATAATCGCTCTCTATGACAACATTTTGACCTCAGCGTATTTGACAGTATTCCTTAATTTAAGCTTAGTTATCACTCTACAAATGGATGAGGTTACAGTGGCATTGTCTGCATTAAAAAGACATCGGAGGCATTTAAAAAATGATCAGGGAAAATGTTTCAACTGATCCCATACCCGGGGCGGTTGTAACAGTTATTGGGGTCAGTTGTAGCATTAGAAGAATAGTGATAATTATGTCGCTATATATTTATAAAGTCAAAATCACAGAATATGGTCATTTATCAATATTAGTAATGATAAGACTCAGTCTTATTGTTATTCGAAAAAATAACTAAGCCTAAACTTGATAAACCTTATTTAAAAGATTAACCTCAGCATTACAAGCTTTAATAAAATTGAAAACATAAAATTCGATGAAAATAACTAAACTGCAACAAAATAAGTAAAATAATAATGAATAAAATCGAACACAAATCAGTTCGATTCACAATTATGACATAAATAATAAGGATCACCATCTATACAAGCATCATAGGCCCACATTCGGTAACCTGTGCATAGTACACAATCATCTCCTGGCCTGTTAGTGCCATAACTTTCAACGCCCACACCAAGCATTAATACTCCTCTTTTCTTCATCTGAGGACAATTTTGCCTTTTTGGTCAGTTTCTTGTTTTTATCTTAGAAAATTTTGATTTCTTGTTTAAATTGACTTTAATTCCTTTAATCTTCTTTCTTTTTTATTCTCTTTCCTCAGTTTCTTAGCGTATTCCCTCTTTTCTGGCATATCTGGGTACATTGAAGATATTCTCATTTTTTCCACTTATTTACCGTCAGTCTGGATGGTGCTATGGGGTAAGGTCTCACTTTTTCAGATGAGAAGACATCAGTGCTCGTAGCTGGTTTCGGCGAATCTGCTCTACTATCTGCATTACTTTCATTTTCATGTGTTGGAGGATTTATGGAACTAGAGAAGACTGAACAGACTCTAATGTTGGATTTGCTTGAGCGACTTCTTCAGTCTGAATCGAACATGCTTCATTATTACTTCCATACCTTGCATCCTTCAGATTTGGCGTGTGTTCATCATCGTCTCCATACAAGTTTGGCTGTTCATTCAAAATGGAGGGACTAACAGCTGGCGTAGGATTGTCATCGTCCGGATTCGCTTCATTCGGATTTGGCATATCAGTCACATAAGGTATATGGTCATGGTCAGGGTATACGATATCATGGTCAGTAAATATGTCGCGGTTATATGGATAAAGGCCAGTTTTCTTAAGACGCATGAATATTGGTCGCTAATGGCATAGTAGTAGCCACAATACCAGGTATGTTATAGACCGCGTATGGTCATGGTCAGGGTATACGATATCATGGTCAGTAAATATGTCGCGGTTATATAGATAAAGGCCAGCTTTCTTAAGACTAGCATGAATATTGGTCGCTAATGGCATAGTAGTAGCCACATTACCAGGTATGTTATAGACCGCGTATGGTCATGGTCAGGGTATACGATATCATGGTCAGTAAATATGTCGCGGTTATATGGATAAAGGCCAGCTTTCTTAAGACTAGCATGAATATTGGTCGCTAATGGCATAGTAGTAGCCACAATACCAGGTATGTTATAGACCGCGTATGGTCATGGTCAGGGTATACGATATCATGGTCAGTAAATATGTCGCGGTTATATGGATAAAGGCCAGCTTTCTTAAGACTAGCATGAATATTGGTCGCTAATGGCATAGTAGTAGCCACAATACCAGGTATGTTATAGATACTTATTGTTTTGCCAGGGCGGTTCCGTATCCAAGCGTCACATTGTGGATTTAGATTTTTTTCAAAGGCCCACATACAGATCGATAAAGTGGTTGCAACGTGTGCGAACAGTGTCGCAGAAATGATAGACATTCGATTCCGTTTTCTTTACAGAAATCCAGAGGATTAATAAGAACGAGAGATGAATGATTGTCTAACACAAGTAATACTTTATGGGCAGTTAAAAAGTGTGTTTTGAAAATGTTTCAAAAATATTACAAAACCCACGTTTTGCATCTAACATGAAGGGTATGCTGTGTTTTTCAGGATTGAAACATTTCATTCAACCCCGAAAAAATTGCTGCAATCGTACCCGGCACATCTTTTGAAAATTTGCCGTCATATTCTTCAAAATAAAAAATTTAGATAAAAAAAAGAATTACACCAACTTGAACTCCGATAACCAAAGTTCTTCCGTGAAAAATAATAATAACCATAACTAGTATATTTTTGGATTAAAAAGCAAATTAACAGCAACAAAAATACTTACTTTTGCACGCAAAAACACAACTCCTCTCACACACGTGATGCACTCGAAGAACACTGAACAATATCAGACAGGTTCAGACACGAAAGCCACGTCCTTTTACTCCTTGCACTTCCTTACTATTTCCAATTTCCCGTCCACTATTAGCGTTGTTTCAATCAACCCTACTACTCGTTTGAGGAAGTTAAATTGATAGGTCAGTATGACGGCTTAGTCATGGTTAAGAAAAATAAAAATATAGGTTGTTTATTGGAAGTGGTTAAAGGAGAAGCAAAAATACCTATTGCAAATAGTCAAAATCAAAGTATTATTTTAATGGAAAACCAATGTATTGGTAGAGGTGAAGCAGTAAAATTGCTTTCAAGCAATGATTGTTTAGAAAATAAAGAATGTGCCGTTTCGATCCTGGTTGATAAAGCTCCAAAATCAGACAATTTCGAAATTTTCGACAGCCAAATTTCAAATACTTCAATTGAAATTCCTGAAACAAAACTCCCAATCAGGAATCAAGACATAAAAACTGATGAAGATGTTACTTATGATGAGAAGCAAGAGTTAGTTCATCTTCTAAACGAATATAGAGATTGCTTTGCTCTAAACTTGAGTGAGCTTGGGTGTACTGATTTGAAATCGATGGAAATTAAAAAAGTGGAAGGCAGCAAACCATTAACCATGCGACCATACAGAACAAATGCCGAAGAACGAGCTATAATAAAGGAAATCGTGTAATGGAAAGATAACGGAATCGTTACTGAAACAAGATCTCCTTACGCAAGTCCAGTGATGATTGTAAAGAAGAAGACGGGGGAACACCGTTTAATAGTTGACTATGGAAAGTTAAACTTGCGAACTATAAAAGATAAATATCCATTACCCAGGATAGATGATATGTTAGAGTCCTTAAACAACTGTTCAATATTTACAACGTTAGATTTGGCCCATGGGTACTTACAGATTCCGTTAAGTGCAGTCGCCAAACAGAAGACGGCTTTCATAGCTCCCAACGATACTGGACAGTTTGAAAGGATGATTTTTGGATTTACCAACGCTCCTTCCGAATTTCAACGCATGATGCATATAGTACTGGGACCATTACTGAACAATACAGTATTATGTTACTTGGATGACATCCTCATACCTGCAAAAAACTGGTCGGAGATGATGGATAGAACAATACAATTGAGAAGTGGATAGACGTGAATTAAGTGCGAGAGACGTTCGTAAGTAAATATTACCTTGAATATATTCTAACGTTGCATTTACTTTAAAGATAAGTTCTAACACAACACACTATTGGTTTAAAGGTGGAATTATGCATGGGAACCCCTCAGATGGTTAATGGTCTGATCCATGAGGTAATGTACCCAAATGGGTTAAGTACCCATTTGGTAACATTATCCCTAGTTTCAAAGTACCTTAAATAAGTTTGGTAACATTATTTATGGATCAGCTTTTTCTCTAAGTACAGAAGAGATCAAGCTACCAGACAGAATAGAGATTTAAAAATATTTGTAATTTTACTCGTTCAGAATGATTTGATAGTAAAAGTAAAATTGTGATTTCAGTAATGAAGTAGATTGCCACAAGACCTCTGCATCTATTAAAGCAAACAACGATTTCATAACTGTTTATTTAGAAAAGTTAGCAGAGTTGGAAAAGTCAAAAAACGTAAAGCATTACTTCTCAGGTATGAACCACTATTTTTACTTCTTGTAACGTGATTGCTTTGTCGTAAAAGCTATTTTAAATCTCCTGGTGGTTGTCTCGACGAGGTATCTAGTCATTACCAAGCAGACCAAATCTTCGTGAACGAGACATTTAGTCATTAGAAGCCAGTACGATCACGATCATTAGAAAAAAAACTGACCAGATTTTGATCTCGTCATCCTAAAAGAATCAGCAATGTATTGGTGAAAGATACCTGGTATCATTAGCAAAGTTGACCAGATCTTGATGGGTGAGATACCTCATCAAAACCACTTTGAGGATTAAAATACACGATTTTTTTTTCAGAAGAACAGTTTGTGCAATGGAAATAGTTTTATAGCAATTTTTATGAATTACAATTTGACGAAAAGAATTTTCACCTTTTACGAAGCAATTGTGTTTCATACTTGAATGAGTAACAATTCAAATTAAGTAAGCATTCTAAAACCATCACAATGTAAGTCTAATTTTTTCAGTTACAACAATCATATAACGCTTTGCATTGATAATAAGCAATGGTATCTTCCTTGTAACTTTTCTTCCCTGATTTCTATTGAACATAATGTACGGTTAGCTGTCATTACCTTAAATTTGGTAGATTGTCTACAAAGAAGAGGCTATTCGGACAGATACTATACAAATTCTAATCCTATACAGAGGCTATCCGGACATTGAACGATTTTGAAGAGCTGTAAAATTATGTATGCCTCGAAAGAATTTATTTTCGCAGTAGTTAAATACATAAAGTATAACCTATCGTCTGTTAACTCAGAGTTTTGTTTACTTTCAAAATGGCGCTTTGAAATTAGCAATGAATGGAACGCTTTGTTTCCTCGCTTTACCAAAACAATGCTTATTCGATTTTTCAAAAATTCTGTAAAAATCGTGATGTTTTGATATCTAAGGGTACGATAAGTAATTTTAATAATAATATCAAATAATCGAATTTTTTTTAAATTCTTTTATAAAATTGTTTCAACAATTCTGAGTTAATTAAAAACAACCGCGTTCACAAATTTCTATTAGAACCGGTGTTATAGGGAAAATTAAAATAGCCCGCATCACGATTTTGTGTTTGTTTACATTGTGGCAATCAACAGCTTGCTGTCAGACTACGAGCAGATGGTTTGGGTTTGCTTTACGTTCGAATGTTATAAGCAAAGCCTTAAATAATTATTTCTTTTCCTGACTCAAGCTATTTTAACTGCAACTTCTTTCCATTAACACCTTTAAATTCTATTTTATTAACTTTTAGATCATTATCATTCTCACGTGTGATTTGACGAGCGAAAAGAAATGTAACAGTGACCTGGCGTCACAGAGTTGACCAATGAGAAGAAAAGGTATTATAGGGATCACAACTGAAATTATTTTAGGGAAAAAAGTTTACATTTTAGGCTGCCATCTACTGTTTGAAAAACGCACTAAAAGAAGCATGGAAGTACTAATTTATTAAATATTTTAAAATTAATTTTCTTTATTAATTTCTAAAAATTACATGAACTAAATGAAATTTTAGAATTAATATTTTAAAAGTGAATGATTTTTTCAAATTTTAAATGTTTGCTGTTTGAAGTATTGCACAGAAATATGATTTTCTATTTGATTGAAAAAAAAAGTATGTTTTTGGTGTAATGCCAAATATATGTGTATCTTAAACTCAAAATAATAATTTTAAGTGTTTGGTAGGTTTATCACTCTACGGCCATTTTTTGCTACACAAGGGCTAATTAGACTGGGACCTAATATTATTTTAAGGATAATATATTTTAGGAGCATGAATTGAAAAATAATGCAGGCTTGAAAATGTTTAAAATTTATGAAATGGAAATTTTTAGAAAAGCTTATAGCTTTATAATATTTTCTCAGGCAAACACCCAAATTTTTTAAGAATAAATTGTCATTAAATTTAATTTTTTTCTGAAATTCTACAGTTAAATATACGATATAAATAACAAGTGGACATATTAGATATTAATTTCTTTTTTTATCCGCTCGTTTTAAGAATACACGCACAAAGTATATCTGATCTAAAAAAAAAGAGGTTTTTAGCGATTACAAGAGTAGCACAACGTCACAAGGAGTTATTCTTCAATCATTTTAAGATTCCAACAAACCATTTAAATTATAATTACATAAAAATAATCATTGTTTTCTTTTTTCTTTCAGTTTTTAAAATTAATTTTCTGTAGTTAAATAAGTTATTCTAATTGCACACTGTATTGCTTAGAATATATTTTTTGGTTGAGTATTAGAAGGATTTACCACAAATATAAGTTAAACAAATAATAAAGATGAAGAAGAAGAAAAATCAAAAATTTTTTTAAACACATGAATTACACTTCAGTATATATATATTACATTTTGAGACAATCATATAAATAACATTGAGACAGTAAAGTTTTAAAATAAACTTATTGAGCTAGTCCAGATAAATTTTGTAGTTGGTTTAAAAGGGTTTAACAGTTAAAAAAATCATTGTTTATATCTAAATAATTACCCATCATCACATACATAATTAAACTATTTTTAACTAAAATTTAATTTTAAAACTTTAATTATGGTCAATAAACAAGATAAAAAGATGGGTAATAAAAAAATAAAATAATGATAAAAGATTTTCTCAAAAATATTAAGGTTTTATTAATTTAAAAAAAATTAATTGCATTTATATATTTAACAAAGTATATTTTATTATAATTCTATTTTTATTTCTGACCATTTTCTAACCCAAAATTACTTGTTTATTGTATTCTGATAAATTTTTATGTTTAACCTCAGTTTTCTCAAAACATCATTTTTATGCATTACGGGGCATAATATCTCCAAAACCGTTTCATAGAATTACATGAAAATTTTACATCATGTTCTCACTATATATCTTTATAAAATGACGACCATTTATGAATTTCTGTAGAAACCGATTATAATTATTAAAATTTAATTGACCATTTTTTATCGAAATTTTGAAAGTTGAAATTAAAATTTTTTAATTATATAAAGCCTTTGAATAGAGATTTTATGCTTAGTTATTTTAAAAATACAGTACTTTTATGTGCTAAGCTAAAAAAAAATATTTGTGCAAAAATATTAAAAACATTTTAATAAAAGCTCCGCATAACAAAAGTCACTCAGAAATAAAAAAAAATTTATTTAATTATATTTGTTATCAAATTTTATCTAAAAAAATTTAGTTGAAATTTGTACTTGATTTTACTAGTTCCATATGTTTTCTTTCACATCCTCAAATTTCACATGTTTATGAACTATATTTTAAAAAATACAGAAGTTAACAAAATGTATGTTTTTCCAGCATTTTGCAGCCTTTAAAAGGTACGAGACCCCTTTACATAGATAGAGGAGAAAAACGTGAAAGCGGAAAATACTTCCAAATACGCATTAAAAAAAGAATTTCTGAGAATATGCGTAGTAAAAAAATCGAACAAGAAACTGGTATCAAGTTTAGTCCCTTTACTAATATTCCTGCTAAATAACCAGTAGTCTTACAAATGGACTTTAGTGCTGTTTGACTCTTAAAAAGAACATTATCGAAACATAGACCGAAAACCTTTGAGGACTTTGCAAAACTGTGGAGCAAGAATGGGACAAAATACCTTTGTTTTATGTTCTTTGTTTTACATGGAAAATAAGGTGCAGAAATATAGTAACAATATGGGCAATCAAATGGAACATTTAAATCACAAAAATTTTATGTAAAAGAAATAGTCTTCAGCCCATTAAAATCGTTCAAAAAATGTTCGAACTGCCTCTGTATTTGCAAATTGAAGAATCATATATTGTAAAGAGATTTATGATTCCACGGGGTGCTGAGGCGCCCGTAACTATTATTGTTCTTCGTTAGCATGGTCAATTTCAATTCTGTAGAACATCAACTTTGTTATAAAGTCTTCCCGAAATCCTGTGAGCGTATTGTAACATATACGTCTATTAAATTGTCTTGTTTAAAAATAGCTGCTAAAATAGAACTTCGTAACTCTTGATTTAATTTTGATTTTAGTCCAAATGTTGAAAACTGAACCACCAATTGATATGTTGAACTGTGCCAGCGACTTTTAGTTCCATTTGTATCATAAATTGATCTGTTTTCTTTTCTAGAACCTATGTTGCACGCCAATTTGGCAATAATGTTTGTTGGCTCGACTGACACAGTACTTAAATCCATCATTTGGCTTCTCAGACTTATGGCTGCTCATAAGGATGTCCAGGATAAAGTGTATGCCGAACTCATGGAATCTGTAGGGAAAGAGGGAAGAGTGAGGTACGGGGAAAGGGAAAAGTTCCCCTACACATTTGCCACCGTAATGGAAGGGCAAAGGTGGTCCAGTATTGTACCCCTGAGTGCATGCAGAAGGTGCGAGTGTTATTTTATAGCATTAAATCCTTTTTAAAATGAAAATTGAAAAATAAAATATTCGATGTTTTTTTTTTTTTTTTTTTTTACATTTTTGATGAGCATAACTCTTCCATGTAAGGAATAAGACGTTAAATTCTGACTTTAGATGGGTCCAAAGTGCACCGTTAATTTTTAAAATGACATTATGTGCTTCAAATCAAAACTAAATGAATATATGAATCTGTATTACAAATTTGTCAACTGACCCTGATTCCAAATTACGTGATGATGCCCTCGGATCTTTCCCTTCGGGGGTTGGATCCCCGGCCGTCATCATTAGCCCATTGTGTGGCTCTGGTGAGACGTTGATTAAAAATTAACTACCTATTTTACAAATGTTAGCATCATGGCATGAAACTTTTTCTTCCAAAGCATTTTGCGAGAAAGAGTGAAATACTCAACTCAAGATTATGAAAAGTTGTTAGTTGGACTTAACCTCTTTTGCCCGGAAGAAATAACAATTATAGTGAATATTTGTTTGCAATAGAATATATGAACTTCGGAGTATACATATACGAATTTTTAATTGCTTATTACGAAATTTCTCTTTGTGCCATCAAGTAAAACTGACTTTTCCGTTGGAAGAAGTTAATATTGTAACGCCTTTTACAAATGCTATTGGGACAAGTTTTGCTAATAACGCAATGAAGTAATTGCTCTACGTCTAATCCAAAACCTAATTGTTTACTTCTCTTGAAACGAAAAGGAAAGCAATCAAGGGCAATCATGTACCTTGTACTTGTAAATAGTTATACTCTTTTTACGAGTCCATAAAGTTGTTAGATTCTTTTGGTCTAAAAACTTCTGAGTAGAAGCAAGAAATTATAAAGTTCCTTTTGAGTTATCTGGTAGTTTTGTGTGTTTGAAGAATTCATCAATTTATAGGGCATATTCAGTTTACATCAATAAATGTTTCATCAACGTTTAATTTCAAGGTTTATTCATCTGAACAGGGAAGTGTATGGAATTCTTTGCATGGAACTTAAAACCAATAGCCTGTTAAACGTTTATTATGTAAATCAAATGAAATTTTAGCACTTGTTAAGTTTTAAGCTCTTCAAATCAATCAAATTATTTGAACCAGGGAAAAAAATGGAGTATTTACCAAGAATATATTTACATTCTTTTGTTTTTTACATACTTCGAGGTTAATCTATGTTCAAGAACAAAATCTCTTTTAAACTATTAAAATTGATTAAATAGATAAATTTGCGCAAAACAAACTAGTATAAATGTTGAAATTAACATAACACAATAATCTGAAATATTTAGTCCCTTTATCTTATTATATTCCAAAAATTACCCTGTCAATTAACCCGCCTGGTAGTTGTCTTCACCTGGTTTCTCGTCATTACAAAAACTGACCAGATCTTGATGAACGAGATATCTCGTCATTAGAATAAAACTGATCTGATATTGATCAAATTGTTATATAAAATTCGGCATTACCACGATTACGAGATATCTCGTCATTAGAATAAAACTGATCTGATATTGATCAAATTGTTATATAAAATTCGGCATTACCACGATTACGAGATATCTCGTCATTAGCAAAATTTATCTGACATTAATGGACGAGATATCTCGTCAAATCTTCTCTGAGCGTTAAATGTCATCCCTACCAAAAATAATTGGTTTTATAATATCATCGTGTGTTTAATTTTTAAATCACATCCTTGTTCGATACCACCATATCTGTAACTAAGATGGCAGTTTTAAAATACGAATGACTGCGATTAACAACTGTTTGTTACAACTCTACGGGGTACTTTAATGAAAACACGAGACATGGATTGGAAAATTAATATAGCTATTTACATTTCTGCACAAGGTTCAATATTCCACAATCGGAATCTAACATAACCGTCAAAACCTATCATAGACAAAGCATTGAATCTACCATACTTGGTCTCATACTGACAACATTGCAGACGTGTGTCAAAATAAATGCGATCTTGAATGCTCCAACTGTGTTCACCAACTGAACTCTCTTGGTGATTGCCTTGATGAGGTATTATTACTAAGCAAAACTGACCAGATTTTGATGGACGAGATACCTCGTCATTCGAAGAAAACTGCCCAGGTCTTAATCTTGGCATCATAAAAAAATTCTGTCCATATCTTAATCTCTAGTTATATCGTCATTAGAAACATTGGTCATATCTTAATGGGTAAGATATTTAGCACTAGGAGCACTACGAGTGATAATAAGGTTTTATTTTCATTCTCAGCACTACCCAAGATATAAAAGTCAAGGACATGGTTATCCCCAAAGGTTCTATGGTTACAGCTAACCTGTGGGCATTGCACAATGATCCTGACTACTGGGAAGAACCTGAACTGTTCAAACCAGAGCGATTTCTGACGAATAACGGTACACAACTGATCAGCCATGTTCAAAGTTACGCACCTTTTTCATCTGGTAAGTGTGGTTTTTATAAGTAATAGATTATTTTTTACTACTTAATCATTTGAATTGCAATTGAATTGTCTCTCGAAAAAAACACCAAAAGCAATATCAGGATTTAGGAAGTTGATGCATTTTCCTCCTATATCCGACCACATGCTTTGTCATTTCATTAGAAGGTACCTACGTCTCGTGAGATTTTAAATGCATAAACAGATGATAGTTGCTATCAATCAGACACTTTCTGCTTGGTTCGAAAGGGAGACTTCTATTGTGGCAATAACATAACGAAAATTTATTTATCCGATGTATAAAAAATGGTTAATGATGTTAAAATTTAAAAAGTTGAATTTAAAATGAAAACATGAAAGGCATTTCTTTTTGCACTCGAGTACTAATTAAATTAACATTTTAAAATAAAATTTGAGATTTATGAGTGTTTCAAATTTGTAATTTTCACATATTTTAGGGACAGAAAATAGGAAAAACAAAATATGGAAATTTGTCTATTCACATCTGACTTTTAAATAATGTCACTATTTCACGTTTGTTTTATTTAAAAACATTGTAGACCTTGGTAGCTCGGTTGGAAGAGTACAGCAAAATTCGATCCAACCAAAGACCGTGTTCTTGTTCTAGTGTTCCCCGTCATCTGAATGTGGTTAAAAATTACTAGACGTCGTTCTCAGATCTTTATAAATACCGGATTGTCGACAGTAGCCCGTGGTGTTGCTCCAGTGGGACGTTAATTCGTCTATCTACCTGCTCTTCAACTACCAAGGAGTTATAAAATCTATTCACATCTGAATCTAAAACATTTTGTCGTTTTTTTTTTCAATAATTGTTTTGCTATATATATGTTTTTTTTTTTTTTCGTGCAGGAAGAAGAGACTGCCCAGGAACATCTATTGCATACATGAAAATATTATTCTATTTATCAGAAATTGTGAAGAGTTTTGAAATAGGTTTTCCCCCTGGAGTGGAGGCCGAATTTAATGTTGTGAATGGTGTTGTCACAGGTTTAGAGCCCCAACTCATGTGTTTTACAGAGAGAAGAAACAACATTTAGAAGAAACAATAATGTTTCTAAAGACAAATAGAGTTGAATGGGTGGACTACTTTGTGTTGCTATAGTAATGAACATTACGTTACTTAAGAAATTCGTGTTCACAAAAATGTATAAAGGGATGTAAAAATTGTCTTGATAATCAAAACACTTTCGAATCGAGAAACTCTTGAAATGATTACTGTAGTAGTTTTCAAGTCTAAATGTATTTCACATATACCTGCTTTTATTATTTTAATGCTGTGCAAAAATAAAGTATTTTCGTTCTGTTTTTAATTTATATGTTGTAATGAATTTTTCAAAATAATTCATGGCTTTGGAAAAGTAGAATAGCAACGTGGGTTTCCTTATGAATAATTACATGAATATAACAGTGATAACATTTAGAAGGGTTACTTTTGTTTTACCCTCCAAGGTGTTCGTTTCGGTTTTAGTGTTCATGCTGTGGCAATTCCTCCTTGAAGCTGACGAACAAGCCACCGACTCTCCTGTGACATGCACGAACACTTTGTTTAACTATTTACATCTTGAACAGAACACACACTTTTACATGTTTTCAGAAACATCTGAAATATCCAACATCTCTCGGATCCTACGCCACACACACACATTCACTAGTTAACTGTTACTAATATGTCCTGAATGAATGAATATCAACTATATCAAGGTCATATTGACTGTGCTGCCCTCTATTGAGCGATTGAGGCATTTGCTACAACATTGATTATAAGCTTTATTAACCTTCAGAGTGGTTTCAAAGAGGTATATCGTTAAAGAATATTTGACCAATTGTGCTTATGATGAGATATCTCGTCATCACGATACTGATGATTTTGTATGACGACGTGATAAAAAAATGTATCGTCATTGTCTTTCTTATGACAGTTTCTGATTTTTAATCACGATATCTCTTCCGTCAAGAAACGGTTAGTTTTGCTGATGACGAGATGTAATTTCAAAACCACCACCAAAAGGGATATAAATTAAGGATAATACAAAACTGTAACTGAGCCCTGTTACAACTCCTTTTTGCATACCAATAAACATTTCACTTTTTGTTTTATTAATGTTATCACTACGCGTGCCGACCAACAGGTATAATGGCTAAGGTGTTAGCCTCTGGATCGGAAGGTTCCTGGTTCGAATCCGGGTTCGGGTATGGATGTTTGCAAGCGTATGGTGTAGAGGCGGCTGATGCGCCTTAAATCTGTCGTGTCCAAAAGTCCTCACGTTGAGTTGGTGTGGAAGTTTGGAGAGTGGGGTGCCAGCTCAGGTGTTGCTTCGTCATCTGACCGTGGTTCAAAATTACGAGGTGTTGTCCTCGAATCTTTCCCTTAAGGGACTGATTCCGGACCGTCGTCAATAGCCCGTTGTGTTGCTCTAGTACGACGTTAACTAAAATTACCATTACCATTACCATCTTAACATTTCCGATAAAAAATCTTTGGTAAAATCTGGTTCGTCACGGCCGCTGTATCCCGATTGGAAGAGTAACGGACTAGCTGCCGGAGGGTTGGAAGTTATGAATCCATCGACAGACCGATATGTATATTGGGGACTGGTGCACAAATCATTTGAAATGATGAAATGATGAAAAACATTTGTTACGCGCGGCAGCGACAAATTATTTATATAAAAATCCTAACAAAATATTTTCATACCAAATATTTACCAAATTTTGATTATAATATGTTATATATAACAATCGTAACCAAATATTGGTTTTAAAAAAGATATTTTTATCAATATTGGTTAGCTAGTAATGAGACTCAGAAGAGAACGCAGAACATAAACTGACAGATACGATTTTAGTAGTGAAAGTTGAAAATAATAGCCATTTTACCAAAGGAATTGATTTTATTCAAAAATATTTTTAATTAATTATAAGAATGTAAAATTACATTAAAAAAAAAGCTGGTACCCTACTTTCCAAACTTCCGCACCACGTCAACATTGCTTTTTTAGAATGTGCTAAATTCACATCTCACACTTTAAAGAAATATATAATAAAAATGCTATTTTAGATCGTAATGTTTTTAAATTAAAAGGTAATTTTTTTTTTGTATTACGAGATATTATGGAGCACACTATCAAGTCATACCAACCAGATCATACAGGCTTGAATGAGCTTTACTGGCCACTTTTTTAAACTTAATACTGTCAACCATATACTAAATACCTGAAAACTTTGAGTGATAAAAAGTGAAAACTTATTTTTTATATTCATATAAACCCGCTTGGCAAAAACTCGACAAAAATTCAGAGAAGTAACTCTCTGGTTACGTTTGCCGACCAACCGGTATAGTGGTTAAGGTGTTAGCCTCTAGATCGGAAGGTTCCTGGTTCGAATCCGGGTGCGGGCATGGATGTTTGTAAGCGTATGGTGTAGAGGCGGCTGGTGCACCTTAAATCTGTCGTGGCCGAAAGTCCTCCCGTTGGGTTTGCGTGGAAGTTTGGAGAGTGGGGTGCCAGCTCAGGTGTTGCTTCGTCATCTGACCGTGGTTCAAAATTACGAGGTGTTGTCCTCGGATCTTTCACTTAAGGGATTGATCCCGGACCGTCGTCAATAGCCCGTTATGTTGCTCTAGTACGACGTTAACCAAAAAAAATCACTACCTGAACAAAATAAATAAATTTACGTATAGCACAATATGCGCATGCTATATAATATCAAGCAACAGTGCTCATAAGAAAACTAGTAGAAGTTATGGGCTGAAGATTTTGAATCCAACCATAGACCATCGTGCACAAAAGAGGTTATTGCACGTCAAATCTGTTATGGCCTCAACTGTTCTCATGGTGCGGAAGATTGAGGTGCCAGTTGATATGTTTATTGTTTACCTCGTCATCAGATCGTTGTTGTGCCACCATTTAACTAAATAAAGAAGAAGAATCCAGTCTTCTAATTGGTAATTATTAGTTAACGTCAAACTAGAGCAACACAACGGGCTATTGACGACGGTCTGGGATCAATCCCTTAAGGGAAAGAACCAAGGTAATGGTAATGGTAATTTTAGTTAACGTCGTACTAGAGCAACACAGCGGGCTATTGACGACGGTCCGGGATCAGTCCCTTAAGGGAAAGAGCCGAGAACAACACCTCGTCATTTTGAACCACGGTCAGATGACGAAGCAACACCTGAACTGGCACCCCACTCTCCAAACTTCCACGCCAACCCAACGTCAGGACTTTCGGCCACGACAGATTTAAGGTGCACCAGCCGCCTCTACACCATACGTTTACTAACATCCATGCCCGGACCCGGATTCGAACCAGGAACCTTCCGATCTAGAGGCTAACACATTAACCACTATACCGGTTGGTCGGCGAAAGAACCAAGGACAACACTTCGTAATTTTGAACCACGGTCAGATGACGAGGCAAAACCTGAGCTGGCACCCCACTCTTCAAACTTCCACACCAACACAACGTGAAGACTTTCGACCACGACAGATTTCAGTTGCACCAGCAGCCTCTACACCATACTCTTACAAACATCCGGACCCGGATTCGAACCAGGACCTTCCGATCTAGAGGCTAACACCTTAAACCACTATGCCGGTTGGTCGGTGAATAATCCAGTCTGAATCGGACAAAAGTTTTATTGACAATTCACATTAATAAGGATTATAGCAGATGTCATGAAAAAAAACTGAGTATAACATTGAAAAGTTAAGTTAAGTAACTAATTGTTGCGTTATTATTACACATCCTATAAATAACTTTAACTAAATTAAGATTGATACTGATGGTACCCTCTTTAAGATTAACGGACTATCAACTGCACGGTTGCAAGTTCGAAACTTAATCTAAACAAAGACCGTCATGGACATGCTTGCTGGCGCACGTTAAATCTGTTATAGCTTTCTCTTCGGAACGGATCCCGAACTATCGCCATTTACCCTTCTTGCTGCTCTAGTGCTGGTTTAACTAAACTACACCAATAAGATTGGAATTCACATTAAAAGGTGAAAGATCCAAATTAGGACCAAGATGAACCAAAATGAATTGTATGTATGTTTTAAATGTAAACTTCTTTCACTCTCTCATCAGTTGTTATAGGGTGTATTTATACATATTTCTTTTTGCTCAATTCGGCACTACTTTATATCTAATAAGGTATTGTGAACATCCCACGGGCAGAATTATATTCAGTGTTCTGAAACACAACTCCAGGCTATTGCAATTGTTCTGCAGGCATTTCGTCCGAATTTTGAAAACTGCAGTAAAATCAAAAACAGGCATAAAAATCAATTATCGTTTAAATATGTATTACATATTTACTATAATCAAACATAAAAATAATCTACTTACTTTATTTATTTAAAATCAAGGCATACTTTCACAATTTGTAATTCTGTCGATCACTTTTGAAGTTAAATATTTTGTCATTGACTTAGAAGAAGTGTTATTTATAAAGTGTTTGTGGTAATTTTGTCCAAACATATAAACAAGGGCTGCTTTTAATAATTTATTTCTGTTTTACGGCCAGGTGGTACACCATTTTAAAAAATACACAAACGCATATCAGTTGTTCCAGTGATTGCATCATCTCCCTCAACAACATTGGTTCTTTTACTAACAATTTTATCTATTGTTGATCCCCTAGATTCACAAATTGCTTCAGACACAGGTGCAGACAGAACAAAAACAGAAAATTTAATTAATTTGGGGATCTCTGACTTCAATTCATTTATCTCTTGCTTTAGAAGCACTTTTTCACCTTTCCTGCATTCTTCAAGATTTCTATAAATAGATGTAGTAAAATGTGTGTACTCTAAATATAAATCTTTTTTTTCTTCTTCAGACTGAAGAACCCATGAAAACACTTTTAATAATGAAATAAAATCAGGAAGAACTTCCAATTCTTCCTTCTGCTCAGAATTGACATAATTTCTTGGGTATATTAAATACAAATACAAATACAAATATTGACGACCAGCTACAGGCTCAAGCCCAACAAGGCTGGTCCTTTGTTTATGAATTCTCCAATTCCCACTGACTATCCAATTGTACTTTCCAATCCCTTTGAATTAACTATATTTTCTGGCAACGCGTTTCAACTGTCCTATTAAAGTATTACCCTATTAAAGTAGTAGTTTTTCCTTAAATCCCGATTAAAATGTGTCTTTTGAATTTATACCCATGACCCCTTGTTCTGTTATCCCTATTGAAATTTAAGCCCTCTGTGTCCCCTTGTTTTACACACTTGAAAAGCTGAATCAAATCCCCACTCCTTCTTCTTTTTTCCAGTGTATACATGTTTAGCTTACTTAAACGTTCATTATAGTCGAAATTTGCTAGCCCCTATATTATTTTTGTAGCTCTGTGCTGAACCCTTTCAATTGATTCTATGTCCTTTCTCATATATGGAGCCCAGAATTGTACAGCATATTCTAGATGTGGTCTTACTAAACCCTTATATAACGGCAAGGTTATATTCTTATCCCTTGAAGTTATAGTCTTTTTAATATACCCCAGTAACCTATTAGCCTTTTTACCCGCAGCTGAACATTGATGACCCATTTTAAAATCCCTGTGAATTATCACCCCAAGATCCTTGACTGTTTTTCCCTCCTTTACCTTTACTCCCTGCAGCCTGTACTCGGCTACACTGTTCCTGTAACCCATATGCAGAACCTGACATTTCCCTACATTAAATGACATACCCCATTTTACAGCCCATTCGGATATCTTATCAAAATCCCCTTGTAAATTTTCTATCTGTAACTTGGTATCCACTGTCCCCCATATTTTTAAGTCATCTGCAAATATACTGATTCTATTCTTGATCCCCTGACCTATATCATCTATGAAAATTATAAATAAAATTGGTCCCAAGACTGATCCCTGAGGCACCCCACATAACTTCTGTCCACTGTGAATAATTTCCTTTTACCTGCACTCTCTGCTTTCTACCCAATAACCAATTCTTTATCCATATTAATGTTTTTCCCTGAATCCCCAGTCTTTCCAATTTAAACAGTAATGCCTCATGAGGTACTTTGTCAAAAGCCTTTTGAAAATCTATGTACAATACTCAAAATTAAACAGCCTTTTCGAGTGCCTTATAATGATGTCAGTTTCTTCCTCTTTTTCAAAATATACACTATATTGTTCTAACAGCAAATCAATGTAGCCAATAATCTTCTGAACATGCAAACAGAAGGGTGAAATCTCAGAATTATGTCAATGTGCAGAGCGCAGTTTTTTCGAGCTCACGTGAAGAGAAGGAAGACGAATTTGTTGAAGTGTACTTTCTTACTTTCTGAAGAAAACATTTGAGTTGAAAGCTTTGTATTTTTGAAAAAAAGATAAAAGCAAAGATGTTTTATGTTTCCGTAATTCATCCATGCTTTCAGAATTGGAAATATGGATTAAGTGGTACTTCATTATGAACAAATAACTTTTAAGATTGCGCATGTAGCTTTCATATTCCCAAGATAAAATGTCAGATGAATGGACACACTCCTCTGAAGAATATAGTGTGGTAGGGCGGTGTAAGGAGGTTGTTCCGTTGATAGAGAAGAAAAAAATGTGTTTCAAGGAGCGGGCTTTACAATGAAGAACATCGTAACTAATAATTTTTTTTAAAAATCGCATAAAATTTTGATAAAAATTAAGGACAAATTGTTCTGCAGAGACTTTGTTCTGCGACGTACGTCGCATTTTTGAGGACTTTCTGCTCCCGGGGTGAACATATTCTACTTTCAGTTGTTCGGTGTATGAGATAAGGTCCTATCAACACATGTTGTATTACAAATTATGCCATTAAGTTTTTACCAATCCGTAATTAGAATATATTCAGCTAAAAGTAACGCGATTCGATTATATTTGATATCTTCCATTGCTATTGCTACAAGAATCTGACGAAATTTCCACTTTATTCTCCCCATATGTCTTGTGTTTATCAATATGTCCTGTGTTTATTGTATGTGTTATTCACCGTCACACATCCCTCAAAATTCTTATATCAACCCCACCAACGCAATTTGTCAAATGACGAGATAATTCGCCATCACGAATGCCGGTTGAATTCCGAAAGTTGAAGAAATTGACGTTTCTTGATGATGACGTGAAAAAGTCATGATGACGAGCATAATTTTTTCAATTTAACGAGATGTCTCGTCCATCAAAATCTGGTCAGTTTTTCTAATTGTAAGATACATCGTCGAGACAACCCCGAATAGGGTTAAAAATCTATAGTGTGTTTCAGAAAGGACTCCCTAACTTCGAAATGACATAAACTGTGATAGATAGAAATATGAAAAACAAGTAGCATATGTAATGTACAAGTCTGGAAATTTTAATAGGCCGGTTTAAAAATTAGTTACAATTTCGGCTAATAGATGGCACTGTAGTCACAGTTCAAGGATTGAAGAATACATCAGACTTCGTGTTTGTGGAAGACGGTGCCCGACCGCATCGTACTTCTGCAGTGTTCCACTTTCCTTTATAAATACTTCAGTGACAAGTTCACTGCTCTAAATCTTCTTAGTTCTAAAAATCTTCTAAAATTTCTCAAACTGGGACATGTTTGAAATTAAATATATTTTTAGTAAACATATTTTAAGGTTTAAAATTAAAAATATATTTTATTAAATATATCCGTCATATCTATATCTTATTACTATTATTTTTTAATTTTGAAAATATCGCAGTATTCCTCAGAATGTACTCTTTCTTACGGTATAATTATTTTTGAAATTGGTTAATAAATAAATTCGATGCGATCAAAAGTTGGTCATACAAAATTCGGACTCTTTCGATATTTTCGCTACTTTTTGTTAAAAATCTCATATCTACAGCTTAATACTATTATTTTTTTTAATTTGAGAACATCACTGAATACATTACATTATACTCTTTCTTGTGGTACAGTTATTTTTTGAATTGGTTAATAAATAAATTCGACCGGGGGTTGTCAAGCGTAAGTGAGCAGGGGGCGGAGCCTCCTAGTCATCTAAAAACAGAATTAGGTGTATTTAATTGGTCAACATCAATTGCATAAAATGCTAATCGTTCCAAACGAGAGATAAACTATATTTTAAGGTAAGTCCAATAAGAATCATTAAACAAAATCTTCACAGACCGTTTTGTTAACACTGCAAATATCTCATAATTTAGAAATATTTTGTGAAGAAATTCAGAAACCGTATTACATTTTCCTCCTTAAATATGAAACATGTTGTACAATAAGTTAAGTATAGCTTTTAAATAAAACAAGTGATATATAACAAACAAAATCATACAAGAATTAAAAGAAACGATAATGAGCGAAAATTTAGAATTTATTTTTGATCGAAAAATACAGGAAATTTTTAACAGAAATTTTTCTATTACATCATTTTCAAATAATAAATAATACATAAAAATATAATAAATCGAAAAATACAGGAAATTTTTAACAGAAATTTTTCGATTACATAAATTTATATTAAATAAATAGATATATATATTAATTGCACAGAATAAATAGAAAAATGAATAGTTCAACAATTTAGAACTGTAACAGAACAGAGCAACAGCGGAAGCATTTAATATTGAATTGAATAACGAAATGTGTTTTTGAAATAATATTTAAAAATTGAGGTTTTAGAGATTAAAATAATTGCAAATGCTTAAAGTTAGAAATCGGATAGAGCAGGTACTAGCTATTGAATTGGAACATGGAATTAACTTTTAAACAACTTTTAAAAATTGAATAAAAGTAATGTGGATAGTAAAAGTTAAATCGTCAAAAATTAATTATTTAAGTTTCAAATTTGAAAATATATAAAAAGCAAGTGCTATATCTAATAAAATTAAATTATATAAAATTGTTTTGATGTGTTATTTCAAAAATTAGATTCGCATTAGTATTTAGATAATTTAGAATATTAAAATAAATTACTATATTTTAAAACTTTGACTTACGTGGTTGCCCACTTGCCTACGATATTATGAAATAGCTATTGAAATGTGCTGGAAAGAAAGTTCAATGAGAAATTTAGAATTGAAAAAAGTGAATTAATCAATGAAATTCTAGCATAAAAACTGAGGTAGACATATCGGCATCATATTCTGTAATATTATCCTCTCAAGATTAGGTTGTGGTTAGCTGTGAAGGTCCCAACGTTACCCCTTATCGCATGACAGGCAAGACAAGACACATGCACAAGGTGCTTTGTGCTCCTTTTAAGAATCTATGTGTGTGCGTTGTGTGGATTCCTGAATCTGTGTTAGTCTATCTGCTTGTATGTGAGAATCTATTTGCGCCGTGTGTGTCAAACAAACACAAACATAGAGTCACACATAAACAAACACGCACACACAGATACACGAACAAACACAAACACTGACACAGATTCCTAAAAGCAGCATAAAACACTCGTGTGTGTGTGTCAGGTCAACGTGTCATGTGACAGGAAAACGCGTTTCGACAGGCACAAACACACCACAACTTTGTCAGGAGCGGAGAAAATGACAGAATATGTTGCCGCCATTTATGCAATTTCTCAGTAATTGCCTCCTTGAATTCCATCGATGTTTTTACCTATTGTATTTAGCATGAAAAAGGATGTAAGAATGTTCTTTAATCTTATCTCTATCTGTGTTGTAGTTAAAATTTCATGAGTAATAGCTATTGATGAAAGTACCTGCGTGTTTTGATGAGTATTTTAATGTTACAAAAATATTAGTGCAAAATCTGTTTATTGAATTGCAGCAAAGTAACTATGAAATATTGATTTGCAACATTTTGTTCTTGAATTGTAGTAGTAATGCCAGGATATTGATTAGGAAAGTTTTGCTGTTGATATTTAGAAATAAAATTATTGTTTTTTAAACTATGGTTATTGAGTTGTATTTGCAAAAGTAGCATATTGATTTTTAAAATATTGCCATAGAGAATTGCAGTGAAGTAAAATTGAAGTATTGATTCTTTTCGTTTTGCTTTTAAAGTTTTTGTTGATAGAATTAAACGTTGTTGCTCTGCCTGTTGACATAATGGTGTTTTAAATATGCATTCAGATGATCCTCCTTTCTGTTATTACTGTCTGAGGCTTCTTCCTGAAACAGAAATGACTCATGTTATAGCATGCATCTTTGACATCGTAATGAATTATAATAACCAGGATAGAGTGCAGTTATTAATAAATTATGTATCGTTAATTTCCTCTTTCATCATTTTGCGTATAAAACAATTGATTACTTGCTGTAAAAAATTTCAGAAAATCCCCAATTTTACAATAATTTACAGTATAGCACATACTAAATTTATAGGTTTCAATAATACAATTACTAATTCTGTATGGATTCCTAGTAGTACAGAGTCCAAGGCATGTATAATAAAATATAGTGTAATATTTCAATAACCGTGGATTGATCTTTTACCAGCATGCAATTATTACTTAAATAAAGTTAAACATTGGTTTGATTAAGAGTAACTTATTGCAAATTTAGAGTATCACTTGGTTTAAATTGAATATATTCAAGGTACTGAGGCATCTCCAAATCCTCCGTTTTTGAACTGAAATGATGGAATTCTAAATCAAGTTTGTATCTTGAATGAAAACGCGTTTTTTGACCGCTGAAAAAATGCTTACGATCAATTTGGTTCATAAAAGTATTCGTATCATGGTTCTCATTCGATTTCTCTAAGTACAGTTGAAACCGTACGTGTAAATTACATCATCAAAGGGTACTATGTCTTTTTTTTACTTATAAGTTATAATTTAAAGCTTCAGTGGACGAATCCATATGCGAAAAGAAGCTAAGGGGTAGTTGTATTGAAAAGAACCCTGTAATTGTTTCTACGCGGTATCTCTACAAAGACCTGGTCATATTTGTTAATGATGAGATACATCATAGAGGCAAAATTGCCCTATTGTTTCTAGGGAGGAATCAAGATCCAAGTAGGAAATACAAAATTTCCATTGGTCAGTAATGGAAATAGTTTTGCTTAAGTTTCTGCTCCAGAGACTGGACACTACAGAGCAATTTTCGATGCGAATATAAACAACTAGGAGAGTTAACGTGGCAGTGGTGGAACGCAATGAACTATTGGTGACTGTCGGCCATGCCTAGTTAAGGAGAAAAACAGCTTTTGTGTTTTCTACATCTTAACGGATTTCCGATTCCAGCGTGTTTTGATTTACGGTGTTGATTAGTATAACTTTCTTGCTAGCGATTTCAACTTTGGCCAGGTAAAGAATATTTCACGTTTTTTATCTTTGCGATCGTGAAAGACAGAGTGAAAATTTCAACGGATTTGAAATCTGCGGAAAATTTTACACCAGATCGATGCCTTAAATGTGATTTTCTTTAAACAAATAATTTGTCAATTGTAACACATGTCATGTCAGGTGGAGGTGGGACTCGTTCTTAAAATTACTGTTTTTCCTTTTTAATGTATTCAGTATAAAGAAGATTTAATTGTTCCAGCTCGACTTTTAAATTGTAATCTAAAATATTTTGTAATTCATTTATTGGCATTTATTTATTACTAGCCAATTTGAGGCCATCACGGCGTTGCTTGTGGTGATGGCACAGGAACCAAACCAAATGTGAATGCGTATAATCACCGGGGGATTAGCGAGCTTTAGCGAGCAGTTGTCACACCTGACCCCATGAAAAGAACGCCGCTATTTTCTAATAAAATTGGCGTTACAATTTAGGGCTGTTGCTTTCCGGCTTTTTTTCATATATTTCACATTTATCCTCCAAGGGATCTCGAGACGATACCTCATCCATTTAGACAGTACCAATTTTGCTAATGACGACCTATCCTTCAATCAAGGTATTACCTAATTTTTTTATGACGGGGAGTTCAATATATTTGGTCTAATTTCTTCTAAAGATGACATATCTCTATACAACCACCAGGAGAGTGAAAATAACGTATCGTAGATTAAATATATTTTTACAGAGAGAGTCTGATAATCGGAAGAGACTTGTTTCTCCTTACCGTTTGAATAGTTTGCCAATTTTCGTCTTGGTTAATTGCTTTTTGATTTTTCTTCCAATTCCCTTTTTCTTGACCACCGGTTCAAATGGTTCTTGAAATTCTTCTTCTGACAGATATGGCGGTGACGAAAGTCCAGAATGTCTGTATTTGTTTCCTGATATTTTATCCGAGGCGTCATTCCAGTCTTGTATGTATTGAAGCATTTCGGATTCAGACGATATCCAGCGGGGTGGAGGATAGGTAGGTGCAGGTTCGATGTCATTTCGTATTGCGCTATTGCAACGATAGTAGTTTTCCAATTCTTTTTCCATTAAGATAATATTTTCGTTGATCACCATTTTAAGACTTTCCGTAGAACTTGTAGGTGAAGATGGGGCTAGAACTGGTGTCGTATCTTCTCTTTGAAGTGGACTTGGAGTGGCTGGTGTTGAAAAAGGTGCTTGTTCTTGGCTATCCGTTTGCGTATCTGCATCCTCGGTAGTGGTACTGGTTTGGATGATCTTGTTTGCGGTAATTTTTTCAGTGGACCTTTGGTTCGTCTTCGGTTTTTGATGTCCATTGTCTTGGCAATCTGTTTGCGTCCCCGAATCATCAGAAGTTGTATTGGTTTGGATTATCTTGTTTGCGGTAATTTTTGTAGTGGACCTTTGGTTCGTCTTCGGTTTTTGATGTCCAGTGGTTTTTCGTTTTGCCAAATTTGTAAGAAAATATACTATTACAATTTGAGAAAGAAGGCTTGGAATATTTAACTTGAAAAGGATATTCCAAGTATTAATCAAAACTGTAATGACAATAAATGCAGTCATGAATTCTTTGGCCGACATTTTGAAGGTCTAAACGAAGAGAAATTGATGTATAAATGAACAGGATAATTAATTTTACTATAGTACACAGATAATTTGATCGAAGATAACACACTATAAGGACAACATACTTTTCGTGTTAGTGAATTTGGATAGAATCATACACTAGTTTAATACAAGTAAAATTATTAAATGTTATAAAAAAAGAGAAGTGTAACTAAACTTGAATCTGATGTCTGTTCAAGAGATAGACATGAAACTGTTTGTTTCATCCCAATCAGCATAACAATAGAAATTTCAGAAGGCCCTAAGTTCTGCTTTGTAATTTCACAACAGGTCTCTTGTAAACCATTACATTAATTATTCACTGCAGTCATGAATTTGTCTTACAAATACATGTATAATGTTAACTAACTCAAGGAACTGATACATTTACTTTTTAAATAAATAAAATATTGGAATTTGTAATCCAACATTTCTCTTCAACATTCCTCGTGATGCTCTTGACCAGTTAACGCACCATTAGCAAAACCGAACAGATGTTGATGGACGAGATATCTACACGGCGTTCGCAATCTTATCATTTCTTGATGGACGAGATATCTCGTCATTAGAAAAACATTTTATTATTATTTTTCTAGCAGCAGTACTTAATACAAATCATTCACTGGTGTACACGTAGGGCTAGCGCAACCCCATGAAATATGAATGGAAAGCATTTTTGAAACTATATTAAGGGAGTATTTGGTTCAACATAAATTGCGTGGCAACGACGTTGCCGCATTTTTTTTTGGCTCACTTCTAGTAGCGAGTTATGATAGGTTATGGCAACACATCTGCATAACGGTTATTGCTTTTTTTTTATGGTAACCTCGGCACGTATAAAGTTTATATTTTAATTTTTAATATTTAAGAAAGTTCTTTCAAAATTCGTTAAACTGTCATTTGATTTCATGGGTTCATTTAAAATAATTCTAACGTTGGCGACTTTAGAAATGTGACAATAATAGCAACAAGGCTGTAGCTACAGCTATAAACAAAGACTGAAACTGTACCACGAATTATTTTTCTCACTTCATCGTGTATAAATTTTCTCTAGGATTCTCGGTCGCATAAAGGATGAAAGGGGATATCAGCATCTTTTGCATCCGGTCCCATAAAGTATTTAAAGTACTTCGACTTTGAATGCAATAGTGTTTTAGCAAATATGCTGTAAGGATTCTCTTTTATTGCCAATAACGCTAGTGTATATTACAAAATGACTCCAAAATCTAAAAAAAAAAAAAATATATATATATATATATATATATATATATATGTATGTATATATATATATATATATATATGTATGTATATATATGTATATATATATATATATATATATATATATATATATATATATATATATATATATATATATATATATATATATATATATATATATATATATATATATATATATATATATATATATATATATATATATATATATATATATATATATATATATGGGCGCTTTTATTAAATTGTGACTTTATTTTACACGAGAATTTGTTTATGAGAGAATATTGTTTGAGCCAAAATTTGAATTCAAACAATTCTCCGAAGCAAGATTTTTATTTGACAAATTGAACGTGGGGAAAAAGTTCAATTAAAAATTTTGCAGTTAAGATACAATACAATCAAAAGTTTCATTGAAAAAAACATTTTGCGTACAAATTAAGTAATGTATCAGGCATTTATACCAATGCTCAATCCTTTCTTTTAATGGAAGTTGTATGTTTACAAACATTTTTTATAGCATCTTAATCACCTGTATAGTGGCTTTAGAAAACGCATCATCTGCTTACTTCACTGTATGCTGGTTACAAAGATTAAAAATTTCAGACTTAATTTATAAAAAAAGCTAATGTTTTAAGATTGTACTTACCTAATGAGATCCAAAAGATAGATCAGTAGAGCCTTGTAAATACTTTGCAGTTGATGAATTCTATACAATTCGCAGTAGATATGTTCCGCAAAAAGTTATACGTCTCATCTCGTTCAAAGTTTATAAAGTTGTGATTGTTTCAACTTACAAAATGTTCTGTTATCATTCAAAAATACGTTTCCAATAGTACATTTAGGTACACCATTGTTTTGATTAAACAAAGGATTTATTTTAAACATTGTTATCCTTGTAATTAAATTATAGGAATAACAATATAAAATTACAAAAATGTATAAAATACTATGAAATTCGAAAGATTCCGTTATGAACTTATACAAAAATTATTCTAAATACATGCCACAAAATCGTGAAGCAAATTAAAAAATATAGAAAAAAGTAAAATTGTATTTTACACCAGTACTTGTGTTAATAGCAGAACTAGTTTTCGTAAAATTTAGTCCTTAAAATAAAAAAATAACGATAATTGGGATAAAATGAATTCCATTGATCAATAGAAAATATTTAACTCTGGTGCATATATCGATATATAAAATTTATATTTTTTGTAAAATATTACACAGACACATCCTTTTAGTGTTTAAAACTCTTAACATATTTGTGATGAGATGACCATTACATATTTGTTTGTGTTATTTAAAAATAATTGAATATTAAAGCAACACCTGTCTCATCTGTTTTAAAAACTGATCTTTTATTACTACCGAAAGTTATTTCTGTCTAATGATTGTGGTTTAATTTCTATTGAAAAAAAGTGAATGAGTAAATGATTTTCAATAGATATTAATTCAAACAGATCAATCCATTATGATTTCAAAGTAGTCTCATGTTTTATAATTTTTATTGGCACTTGAGTATTTATTTACATAAACTGTTAGATTCTGCACACATTTATGTACACGATATAGAAAACACTTCATACATCGAGGAGTCACCATTTTCCCCATACAGTTTCACCTTTGAACCAAAAGTCGAACTCAGAGTTAAGAATGGTACCACAAAACAGAATTGGAAACTATAAGATATTGTCATATACTGTATATATCTCTTGGGGAAAAGTAACAACATTATTCCTTCTTTGGTATTCGTCACAATGCATTTTAATGCAAGAGATGAAAAACATATTCAAACACACACACACCTCACCATTAAAAAAAAAAAGCATTTTTTTTTAACTTATTAATTCTGGAATGTGTGTGAAATAGACAAATCACGAGACTTTACATTGCAAATAGAAAATAATGATTTTTACTCTGTAACCTCAAAAACCGGCTTTCAGAATTGCCGTCATTAGAACGGGATTTTGTTTCGTTCGTGACCCAAAGCGATAGCTGTCATAACGCGTTGGTGTCGGGAAACATGAACACCTTCACCATTCATGATTTTGCTTATGGCACTCTTTTACTAACAAGCTTTATCTTTTTCAAAACATCGACTGACCCAAGGTCAACTGCCTTCTCGTCGGAGCCGCACTATACCCCATAGGGTAACGACACAAAACCAATCCTGTCCACTCAATTGCGTTTTCATTTTCTGCTTCTTATAAAAGAGGATGTTCAGAAGAGACGCTTTCATCTATGAGTCTATGCTGAAATACTTCATTGGCTCCACAAATCACTCCGCAGTCCCAGAAAGCTCCTAAAAGGATTGATATAATTAAATGGAAACAGTCTTAATCCATATTTTACACAACTATAACACTCTCAAGTCAAAATTTGCAGTTAAATTGCATTTAAAAACACATTCCTTTAAAAATTACCTGTAATTGATATGAACCGTTTTGAAATTCCATAAAGCTCTTATAAGGATCAATGCCTGACAATATTATAACAATTTCAGTCGATGTTGTACACAATTAAATCATCTTCCAAACTGCACGAGTCTAAGAATATGTCTAGTATCCGGATATCCTTCTCGACTGGTATTACTTTTGCTTCTAAGACCAAAATGGTAGGTAAGTATTTAATTAATGGAACAGCACAACGGGTATTGAAAAAATGGATCACATTGTCACTCAAGCTTATTTCTGCAGGCTCCATCATGTACAAATACCTTTTTGTTTAATTGAAAAGGAGACACTGGAGCATATTTTAATTTCCTTCACTGGACATCACTCTTAGAAAGGATTTATTTAACAAGATCCAAATATTTTTTTCTATATTGTCCATGCTATGAGGCCAAAATATCACAGAAAGCGAACAAAATACAGCTTGAGCGATCACGTGGGTGGGGGTGGGGGAGCGAAGGGCTGAGGAAAGAGGTTATTATCAAGATTATATTCCTTTAAAAATTACCTGTAATTGATATGAACCGTTTTGAAATTCCATAAAGCTCTTATAAGGATCAATGCCTGACAATATTATAACAATTTCAGTCGATGTTGTACACAATTAAATCATCTTCCAAACTGCACGAGTCTAAGAATATGTCTAGTATCCGGATATCCTTCTCGACTGGTATTACTTTTGCTTCTAAGACCAAAATGGTAGGTAAGTATTTAATTAATGGAACAGCACAACGGGTATTGAAAAAATGGATCACATTGTCACTCAAGCTTATTTCTGCAGGCTCCATCATGTACAAATACCTTTTTGTTTGATTGAAAAGGAGACACTGGAGCATATTTTAATTTCCTTCACTGGACATCACTCTTAGAAAGGATTTATTTAACAAGATCCAAATATTTTTTTCTATATTGTCCATGCTATGAGGCCAAAATATCACAGAAAGCGAACAAAATACAGCTTGAGCGATCACGTGGGTGGGGGTGGGGGAGCGAAGGGCTGAGGAAAGAGGTTATTATCAAGATTATATTCCTTTAAAAATTACCTGTAATTGATATGAACCGTTTTGAAATTCCATAAAGCTCTTATAAGGATCAATGCCTGACAATATTATAACAATTTCAGTCGATGTTGTACACAATTAAATCATCTTCCAAACTGCACGAGTCTAAGAATATGTCTAGTATCCGGATATCCTTCTCGACTGGTATTACTTTTGCTTCTAAGACCAAAATGGTAGGTAAGTATTTAATTAATGGAACAGCACAACGGGTATTGAAAAAATGGATCACATTGTCACTCAAGCTTATTTCTGCAGGCTCCATCATGTACAAATACCTTTTTGTTTGATTGAAAAGGAGACACTGGAGCATATTTTAATTTCCTTCACTGGACATCACTCTTAGAAAGGATTTATTTAACAAGATCCAAATATTTTTTTCTATATTGTCCATGCTATGAGGCCAAAATATCACAGAAAGCGAACAAAATACAGCTTGAGCGATCACGTGGGTGGGGGTGGGGGAGCGAAGGGCTGAGGAAAGAGGTTATTATCAAGATTATATTCCTTTAAAAATTACCTGTAATTGATATGAACCGTTTTGAAATTCCATAAAGCTCTTATAAGGATCAATGCCTGACAATATTATAACAATTTCAGTCGATGTTGTACACAATTAAATCATCTTCCAAACTGCACGAGTCTAAGAATATGTCTAGTATCCGGATATCCTTCTCGACTGGTATTACTTTTGCTTCTAAGACCAAAATGGTAGGTAAGTATTTAATTAATGGAACAGCACAACGGGTATTGAAAAAATGGATCACATTGTCACTCAAGCTTATTTCTGCAGGCTCCATCATGTACAAATACCTTTTTGTTTGATTGAAAAGGAGACACTGGAGCATATTTTAATTTCCTTCACTGGACATCACTCTTAGAAAGGATTTATTTAACAAGATCCAAATATTTTTTTCTATATTGTCCATGCTATGAGGCCAAAATATCACAGAAAGCGAACAAAATACAGCTTGAGCGATCACGTGGGTGGGGGTGGGGGAGCGAAGGGCTGAGGAAAGAGGTTATTATCAAGATTATATTCCTTTAAAAATTACCTGTAATTGATATGAACCGTTTTGAAATTCCATAAAGCTCTTATAAGGATCAATGCCTGACAATATTATAACAATTTCAGTCGATGTTGTACACAATTAAATCATCTTCCAAACTGCACGAGTCTAAGAATATGTCTAGTATCCGGATATCCTTCTCGACTGGTATTACTTTTGCTTCTAAGACCAAAATGGTAGGTAAGTATTTAATTAATGGAACAGCACAACGGGTATTGAAAAAATGGATCACATTGTCACTCAAGCTTATTTCTGCAGGCTCCATCATGTACAAATACCTTTTTGTTTAATTGAAAAGGAGACACTGGAGCATATTTTAATTTCCTTCACTGGACATCACTCTTAGAAAGGATTTATTTAACAAGATCCAAATATTTTTTTCTATATTGTCCATGCTATGAGGCCAAAATATCACAGAAAGCGAACAAAATACAGCTTGAGCGATCACGTGGGTGGGGGTGGGGGAGCGAAGGGCTGAGGAAAGAGGTTATTATCAAGATTATATTCCTTTAAAAATTACCTGTAATTGATATGAACCGTTTTGAAATTCCATAAAGCTCTTATAAGGATCAATGCCTGACAATATTATAACAATTTCAGTCGATGTTGTACACAATTAAATCATCTTCCAAACTGCACGAGTCTAAGAATATGTCTAGTATCCGGATATCCTTCTCGACTGGTATTACTTTTGCTTCTAAGACCAAAATGGTAGGTAAGTATTTAATTAATGGAACAGCACAACGGGTATTGAAAAAATGGATCACATTGTCACTCAAGCTTATTTCTGCAGGCTCCATCATGTACAAATACCTTTTTGTTTGATTGAAAAGGAGACACTGGAGCATATTTTAATTTCCTTCACTGGACATCACTCTTAGAAAGGATTTATTTAACAAGATCCAAATTTTTTTTTCTATATTGTCCATGCTATGAGGCCAAAATATCACAGAAAGCGAACAAAATACAGCTTGAGCGATCACGGGGGTGGGGGTGGGGGAGCGAAGGGCTGAGGAAAGAGGTTATTATCAAGCAATCGTTTGGGAGAAATCTCCCCCAAAAGTTGCAATCCTTTGATCTTTAGACTCCTGGTAGGAAACAAATTTGGATCTGCAAACTCCCCAAATCGCCACTCCGACGCGAGATTTTAACGCTAAAATTAATGCCGTTTCTCGGAATAGCTTCGATGTTTGGAGGGAAAGAATTTGTGCAAATCCGGGGTGAACGCGGCTTTAGACATGGAAAAAACAGCCTAGATGCTTCAACAGCACCACTGCCAGAAAATAGAACCAGAGATGTAGATGTGTTTGAAATCACAGGTTTCGACTTAGCAGGACCTCTCTATCTGAAAGGAGGTGTTGAAGCGCAATTTGCCTATACACCCGTGCTGTGTACCGTGCAGTGCATTTTGAGATTTTGTCTTCTCCCTTGACTGAAACATCCTGGAAAGAAAACACCACTAGATTGGTACGCTTACAGACCGCTAAGACACAATTGTTAATACTTATCCAGACTGTATCCTCTTGAAGTGTCTTCGACGTGGGTAAGTGATCGTTGTCGTCTTCTTACGAACACTGGTGTCCTACCTGCCCCTACGAAGGAAGAAAGATTAATGACACCTAGTGGATGGAAGATCAAAGTACCTAGAAAGCTGGACTTGTAATAGTGACTTTTCTAGATCTTTAATGTGCAAAGAGAGTGTCTACAACTTAGGCGTTGAGTTGATTCTGATCGGTAAAAGGTGGGAGGATGTTGAATATCATTTGCAAAGAAAAAATAATTAAACAATCTCCTCTTTCCGACTCGAGGCGCCACGGTTCCTCCACTCACGGGCGATTATCTTCTCTTGTGTAATCACTTAGAACTTAAATACAAGTATTATACAATATGAAATGGAATGGAACTGGATGCTCATATTTTGTGGGCTCCAGCTAACTTGTAAATTGTAAATAGATTAATGTTTAATATCAATAAATTATTATATTCGATCCTTGAGAAATTGGTGTGTTGCTCACCCAATAGATCTCAATCCACGTAACTTCTTTCTCTGGGGCTATTTGAAGGACATAAGTAAGAATCCTTAAATATTTGAACAGTTCATCTGTGAAGCATGTGTATCCATTTCCGTGCACACATTACGGCAGGTGGCTTCAAACTTCTATTTTCGCTTGTGTCAAGGGATTGCTGTTCAATGTATCCATTTCGAATCCTTTGTACAATAATTTGATTTGACGCTTGTTTACGAATGACAACTCACACACTATTTAAAGGGAGAAAGAACATAGATTACAGCGCCATCTGTTATCCTAACGTGTAACTAATTTTGTAAATCGGACTATTTCAAATTCCAGGCATGCTCATAAAATCTACCACTTGTTTCATGTTTCTATCTATCACTGTTTAGTAGTCATTTCATTTCAAAGTTAGGAAGACCTTTCTGAAACACCCTGTATCATCTATTGTATATTCATATAGATATATAGGTCATTCCATGCAGGGCCCGATTTAGAAAATTTGGTATAGTAGGCACAACACGCAGGAAGGCCCCCCCCCATGTTATTTGTTCATCACAAAAACTAATTTTATAACAATAATTGGTACTTACGTATTTGACTGTTGACCGTTTCACAGATGTCATCAAAAAGTTTGAGAAAATCGTGACATCACTTATAACTCTTGGCAAAACAAAATAAAGCAGATGAAAATCAAAAATATAATAGTTAGATAATTAATGTAATTACAAGAATGTGATAGTGGGGGAAACGGTCGACGGAAATTTACGTAAATACCCAATAATTTATGTAACTACTTAAAACTTTTTTAATTTTTTAGATACTTTTGAAACTTAGGGGCCCTCTAAATTATGGGGGCCCTAGGCCCGTGCCTCACTGGCCTAATGGTAAATCAGGGCCTGATTCCATGTCAAACCGACCTCCTCTGATGTTTTCAAACTCGGCTAATTTCTTAAACAGTCATATATAAGAAGTGCTGTATAAAGTTTTAGCTCCCAACTTGCAATAGTCTTTTACGTGTATCTGCATTAAGTTTGAAAAGCTGGGCAATATTTCATCATTTTTCTACAAAATGAGCTGTTATTCAATATCATTGAATAATTAGGTCCAGAGATACAAAAGATTTAATGTGTCTAATATCATGAAAATATCAGAATATTTCAAACTTAAAATTAATGTACAAAAAAATGTATTTTCAAGTTAGAAGTCAAAAAGTTACAGAATTTCTTATCAAATTTGAAAAAAATTTACTTAGGTTTAAGGAAATCGAATGGGGTCGTGTCGAAAATGAACCTTTTCTATGCAATTTTACACGGAATATGAACTTATCTATTCAAAATTAGAATACAAATCCCAGTTTTATCACTCGTTCTGAGATAAAAGATAAAAAAACCAGGTAAGTTGAAAGTAAGTATTTCTGGAACAATAGCTTTGATAACACCGAAATTCAGATACCTTTCAGAATTTATTTCGCCCTTTAAATCTGAACTTCAAACACTACTAATCCCACTGCTGCGATGAATTCAACGTTTGTGTTTCCGTATATGAACTTCAACGTCTTCACGGCTACACAAGTACTGCTTCTCGTACTCCTGGGTATTATCTCCTGGATTTTAGTGCGAAGTGTGGCCCCGCCAAGAGGGAAAAATGGCAAGCCGATCCCTGGGCCCATAGGAATACCTATCTGGGGGTACCTGCCATTTTTAGGAAAGGAACCTCACAAAACGCTGAACCAAATGAGTAAGAAATATGGCGATGTCATTGGGTAAGACTCTTTTCCAAATAGTTATTCATTTGCATGACTAACCAGAAGTGAACTTGCTATATACCTAAATTAGTAAGTTCTGTTTATTTGGGTCATTGAAATATTGATAAGTTCGTCTGCTCTAAGATTTGTATTACGTTGTTATCCTTATGCGTTGAGGAGAAGTGAATGTGAAATGTGCACGAAAAAAGAGTTGCAAAGAATACAATCAAAATAAAATGTTTCAAAAACACGATTTACTAGAAAAGGGCAAATCGTATAAACGCACTTCTGAAAAGTTGAGTTTTAGTTTTATCTTAACCACACATATATTACCCATCTAAACCAGTGCTCCCCAACCTTTTTATTGTCGCGGACCGGATCAACGTTAGATAATTTTAACACGGCCCGCTGAGGGGGGGAGGGCTTTGATTGTTTACATTTTAGATTGTTTTGATTTAATAATTTTAATTTAATTGTATTTAAACATGCCTTCAAAATAAAATACAGTTACACCAAAAAAAGAATATAAAGTGATTTAACATTTTAACTCACTAGAACGCTAAATCAATGAGAACCCTGAGCTTGTTTCTTTGCTACGAAATGGTTTCATCTGGGGGTAATAGGAGACAATGACACCCGAAGTGTGTTGCTTGGGTCCAGTTTATTTCGTTGTTTTGTTTTGGTTGCTGTCACTGCAGAAAATTCCGCTTCACACAGATAGGTTGTCGGAAATGGCAATAGGGATTCAAGAGCTGTGGTGGCAATCTCAGGGTATTCTGCCATGACTTTAATCCAGAACACCGGCAAAGTTGTTGTCTCGAACGTAGTTTTAAGGCCACCTTCATTTGCAGTCTCCAGCAGTTGATCTTCTTGCACAGATATGCTAGATTCGCATAGTTTGTTGACAAATGGGTCACGGATCCATTCCTTACTAGTTTGTGGGTCTTTTGTGGTTGGGAAGTAGCGCTCGAATTCTATTAAAAGCAAAGACAGGTGATCGTGCAACAACTGGGAGAATGAATCTTTAGGCTCAGTATCACCTAAAATACCCACTAATGTCTGAAACATATCCAAAATGCCTCTGTTCCCGCGCAGTCCCCACAACTTCAGTTTGGCTTTAAATACAGCTACTTTGTCTGCCAACTTGAAAGCAGCTGTCACATTTGTCAAAATTGGAAAATAGAGACATACATAATTCAGAAATAATAATTGAAGCTCTAGTAACCGAACAAATTTCAAGTTCTGATTTACCGCCTCCTAATTTGAGTGGACATTTCATAGATAAGAACCACACAAACCCGAGAGAAATACGCCATAGTAAATAAATTGGAAATAATTTAATGTTACTTCTGCGGCCCGGTACCATTTGATCCACGGACCGGTACCGGTCCGCGGCCCGGGGGGTTGGGGACCACTGATCTAAACCACAGATTTATTATCGCTGTAGTAAATAGACTGATAGCGTAAAAAGAACAGATAAACAGAAATTTTCATTTTAACAATGTTCAACCTGAATGACTTTGGCACATATTTTTTCGATTCCACTTTTTATCCCATACATTTGTTAACTTCAAAAAAGCAAGCGAATGAACTCCAGAAAACAACTATTGCTAATAATCTTAAATAGAAGAGATTAAACTTAAGAGGGTCCGGGACACATTGAAAAAAAATTTTATTAATTAATTTTGAATTTTGAATTTTTTTGTACTGATTATATACCCATCTAACTAATAAGCGAAATCACAACACAAAATTTGTCCAAAAGTTCTTTAAAAATTTTAAATAAAAATTTTTTGAAAAAAAGAGGGGTCATTTTAAATTGCTAAGATTCAAAATATTCTTGATCAATTTTCAAAATTGTTGCAGTAAATTATTCACAAATTTATAAACTTTAATTTAGATTCAGCAATTTAAAAAATATTAATTTAATAAAAAAAATAAAAAATATTTGAATGAAAATTTTAAGGTACTTTTTCTTAAACAGTCATATTTTTAAAAGTAAGTATTTGTTTCGAATTTGCTGAATCAAAATTAAAGTATAATGTTTGAAAAAGATATATTCCAAACTTCAACTCTTAAACTTTATCGGTTTTCGACTTATAGCAATTTGAATACAGGAAATCTTGAAAAAATGTATCATGGAGAAAAACGAATTTAAAGTTTTAAATACAGATGTTTCTGCCATGACAACTGTCAAGAGTGTTAGATTTTCAAAACAACGCACCACAAAACTTACTATATCTCTAGTTCTAATTAAGATAGAAACATGATTTATTCGTCATTTTAAGCAGAAAAATACTGAGAATTTCTTAAAATAATAATAAAAAAATGACGATTTTTGTGTCCCGGACCATCCTAAATGAAAATTTGGTAATAAATGACTTTATCATCTCAGTACTGCTTTTATCTCTTTATTTCGGTTCAGAACATTTAACCTATTCCTCTATTCTAGATATCTCATCCTACAAGATCTGAGCAATTTTGCTAATGACGAGATATCTTGTCATCAAGATACAGTCTATTTTTATTATAACGAGATCATGACCTGGTCAGTTTTCTTCTGATGACGATATATCTAGTCCATTAAGATCTGGTCATTTTTGCTAATGACAAAATAGCAAAATGACTTGTCGTGAATATCTCCTAGAGCAGGGAAGGCGAAACTTTCAAAGAAGTGGCTCAAATTTTTTTCATTATTTTTTTAGCACTAGCTGGTGGGTCACTTGGAAATGGGGCAAGGCGCATGGTAAAAGCTACTTTTTTTAGTTCTCAATTTTTTAATCCTTTAATAAGTTAACGATTCCTTTTTGCTTTACTTTTGCAAGTGAAGAACAAAAATCGATATAAAAGGAGATAAATCATGCCCCCTTGCGCTGAGGTTTTAATGAACAAGGAAAAGAAAACAACATGTATATATGGAATATTATATATTAATAGATAATATAATTACAGGTATGTGTATGTACAATAAAGTTAAAGTATATTTAATGAGAACTCTTGTTGTTTTTTGTGAGATAATTTCTGATATTAGGTTTTAATATTCTTAATATATGTTCTTAATATTCATATTCAGTATTCATTTGTTTAACGCATTTTGCAGTCAATTCATTTCCGAGTTTTTTTTCTGTTGGTAGACTTTTCAAAAGTCATCGAAGAAAACAATTTTTAACTTGAACTAGCAAAATACCCGACCTTACTCGGTTTGAATTGGTTTACTCTAGATTAAAGAGATAATCAAAATATATAATGACTTACGTTTTTTGTAGAATAAAAATTTATTTTAACATCTTTCGCCATCTTTATATTTTCTACAACTTACTTTGGACACAAATCCTACTCATGCATATCCATTCATGTAATACATTTCACATACATCGCACAATTGCTGTATGACAAAGCTACAAAATGACGAAAGGTGATACTAAGGTTACTACTATAAAAGACGATTTATAGGAAGATTTGGAATTCCCTTTCTTAAGTTCTTTTCATGTTCAACTCAATTAATTAAAATTACGATTTACGGCGAGTGCTTTCGCACTCATAGTCAACAAAACAATATTTTTTTGCTTGTGGCACTCTTGCCTCCGGTATGCGACATTGTGAAATTTTGCAATCTTTTCCTGTCATTATTACAACGAATTTTTTAATGTTGGAAAAAGTTCCAGTTTGGATTAATAAACATTATAATTCTTTCAATAACGGCATTATTCTTTAATTAACGGCATTATTCTTTAAATAACGGCATTATTCTTTAAATAACGGCATTATTCTTTAAATAACGGCATTATTCTTTCAATAATGGTATAACTACTAATTTATACTGACTTACCTAATATTTTTAATTCTAATACTTTGTGGTGCTGTTGCGTGTGATGAGAAGGAAAACACATTTATTAAAATAATAAATATTTAAAACAGGAAACAGCGAAATAAAACAAAATAAAAGATGTCGCAAAAAATTGTTCTAAAGATATTAATTTGTGATTCAATTTTATCTCTTGATCTCGCAGAGATGCCACAACTTACAACTAAAAGTATACAAAATTTAGAAATGTGAAATTAATTCAGAGCGAAAGAACCAGAAAAAATATCACTGCTCGCGCGATCTTGTTCATTCTCGTTTCATTGAAAAATATCGTCTGTCCCAAATATTCGGAAATCGTTTTCATTGTGCAAAGAATAAAAATAAGACTCGAAATAAATGAAGTATCAGAGATGAAATTCCATAAAAAAAAATTTTTTTTTGAAAATAATTACTTTTTCAGCAGTACTGGTAAAGCAATCGAAGTAATCGTAATATTCAATAGACATTCCAATTTTTCCAAAACTACCAAATTATGGTTGATTTAAGTATACTTACTCAGGTGTTTTAGCATGAAACGCAACTAAATATAACAATAAAGAAATGTTTAATATTGCATTCACTAAACTAATAGATAATGTATAAAATAAAATACAATGCAATCAAATATCTGGAATACAATTCATGTGATGGCTACACATACACACAAACACAAAATCGAGCATAGAACAGAAAGACGGACAGACAGACTTTCGCAACCAATGCCACTCACTAAATGAAGATAAGTACTCACTGTATGCAAATTTTCATGAAAATATCTTAAACCGCGTGGACGTGTATAGGGCACAACATACAGACAGACGGACAGACAGACACCAAACGAGAAAAAGGCGGATTCGGCATCAGAAGGGTCCAAAACGGATAGAAAACTTGAAATGGGTCGAAAATATTGAATGTACAAACAAACACTCCATTCTTATTTATATAGATATGTGGAACCAAACATCGTTAAAAGAGCATTAGCAAGTTTCATCATCTCCTTCAACTCCTATCTTAATAATTCGGTCCATGATGTCACAGCGAGGGCTTCACCCCCCTGCTCTCTAACGCTCGCCAATACCTAAAATCTAGAAACAATACTTAGCACACAGGCTTCGAAGCTTCTTATGAACTTCTCAATACCTTCTCAGAACTTTACAATTCCATACTAAAACTTATCAACTAGCTGTAAGTTGACAGGTTATAAGCTTTTCACGATAGTACACAGTAGATATAAGTAAGCAAGTTTATCATTTAACTTCGCACTGGAGCAATTCGACAGGCTATTAGCGAAAGTCCAGGATCAATTCTGAGGAGAAAGATCTGTGAACAAAACCTCGTCATTTTCAATCACATATGACGTGGTTAACACCTGTGAGCTGGCATCACACTCTCCAAACTTCCACACTATGCATAGAGAAATTAGCGTCCACGACAGATTGAATGTGCATATTACCCCCCCCCCCCCCCGTTCTCAACGATCTTTGGTGTTTGATCATGCTTCAAACACGCAACCCTCGGGTTACTAAGGCGCATCCAACCAACCGGGCTCCCTCGGTAAGCGTGCGGTAGAACCTTTACAAACAATTCTGTAGTTGATCACTTTATTATGATGGACATGGCTTGACATGTATAAATGAAACTTTGTAACTGCTTGTGTATACAAATACCCCAAAGAAGTTGTTGTATTGTTATTTGTGGATTTTAGTCAGTATTTCTAATTTGTATTTGTTAGCTTGTATTTAGGAACAAAATACACCGTCGTTCTGAATAAGTACGATGTGATGAAGGAAGTATTGTGTCACCCAGGAGCACAAGACAGAGCCCCTAACATCTTCGAATCGATATCCAAGTCAGGTGAGACACTCGATTATAACCCTTTAACCCTCCAGGTTGTGTCCACGAGACATCTCGTCCACCATATTCTGATCAATTTTACTCTGGTCCTCAAGGTATCGCGATGTTCTGATGAAGTTTAGTCCAAGATCTGATCCGATTTTTCCTTAACCTCGTCTTATATATATTGCCTATTTTTTGTATAAAAATATTTGGATTTTTCCGAGATAAAAATCTCGTCTACTAAGAGATGGTCTGGTTGACGAGAGCATTCGTTGGTACAGTCATCTTTACGGTTAATACTAAATACAATTTGTAATACAATTCCGACGATACAGCAAACAATGACACATATCTGATTGTGATTAATAGTTAAAGCGCTACTTTTTATAATCTCTTGATAAAAATATTTTTATAAAATTGTTTTCTATAATCTCAATTAATTAATACTAGAATTTCCTTTAATCGCAGTTTTCAAACAAAATCAACATTTTGCTTGTTATAACATTCACTTTTTTATGAATGACCTAACAGATCCGTTTTTAGATGATTACATATGTTTTTTTATGTTAACAGATGTTTTTTATGTTAACAGATGTTTTTTATGAATCTCAGATATTGTTTCAGGGTTCCATGTCAACAATGGCAAAAAATGGATCGAGCAAAGGAGATTCTGCAGCACTGCAGCTCAAGATATCGGCCTTGGAAAGGGATATTGGGAAGATCTCGTTATGGTACGTTTTAACAAATATACAGGGTGGTCCCGAATTCATGGTACAAACTTTAATGGTAGGTACAGGACATTGTAACAATGATTTATTGTATAGGAATGTATAGTCGCAAGTGACGCGGTGAGGCGTAAACAGGGGAAATAAAAGGAAAGAGAAATGGAGTGATCGGTTGGTATCATTGCCGGTAGAGGGCAGTAGATGTCTAGCCGCTGTTGAACATGATGCATCGCAGTAGGGAAAAGCGCCATTCACAATTGTGCTGCCGTAGACGATGGGTGACTTTACGTATGCAGAAAAAGCAGACATGCATTACATGTACGGCCGTGCAAATGGTAACGGCAGAGCTGCGTTACGAATGTATCGCGCGGAGTATCCTGATCGACGAATGCCGGATCATAGAATTTTTCAACGGTTACATCGTCAACTTTGTGAAACAGGTGCGTTCGACGTCAACAGACATGGCGCTGGTCGAGTAAGAGCTGTACGCACTCCAAGGCTGGAAGAAAGCATCTTGAACATTGTGGCTGATAGACCCGAGTCAAGCACAAGAACTGTTGCGCGTGACGTAGGTGTGAGTCATCAGACTGTATGCAGAGTGTTAAACGAAAATCGCTTACACCCCTTCCATTTTCAGAAAGTACAAGCATTGAATCCGGCAGATTATCCTCGCCGCGTGAACTTCTGCCTGTGGGTGATGCAGCAATGTGCGTTGCAGCCGGATTTCGTAGATTATGTGCTATTTACAGATGAAGCGACATTTTCACGCGAGGGTGTCTTTAATGCGCACAATTCCCATGTGTGGGCAACCGATAATCCACATGCAACGCGTCGACATGCGTTTCAACAACGTTTCAGTATTAATGTGTGGGCTGGTATTGTGAACGACTTTTTGATTGGCCCATACTTACTACCCACGCGGCTCACTGGCGGAAGCTATCTTATTTTTCTGAAATAAGTGTTACCACAACTGCTGCATGATGTTCCGATCGCCATTCGTAACCGCATGTGGTTTCAGCACGTTGGGGCGCCAGCACACTTCAGCATTGATGTACGGAATTACCTGAATGCCACGTTTGGTACTCGATGGATTGGGCGTGGTGGACCAGTCCCTTGGCCACCCCGATCTCCCGATTTATCGAGCCTCGATTACTTTTTATGGGGACATCTAAAGCATCTTGTTTATGAGACTCCAGTTGACTCAGATGAGGATCTCGTCGCTCGCTTATCTGTAGCTGCTGCAGGTGTGCGTGAAATACCAGGCATCTTTGAACGTGTACGCCAATCGCTCCACCGACGCTGTCAAGCATGTATCGATACTGGTGGACGCAATTTTGAACAATTACTGTAAACTTGACACTTGTCAACAACGCTTTCAATAAAATCTTTGTTTTTCCTTTCGGCCGTTATTTCCCCTGTTTTCGCCTCACCGCGTCACTTGCGACTATACATTCCTATACAATAAATCATTGTTACAATGTCCTGTACCTACCATTAAAGTTTGTACCATGAATTCGGGACCACCCTGTATTCCAGTCAACAGGTATATGAAAATAAGGGCTTGCCTTGCAAAAGGTAGGGTAGAAGATTTTTTTTAACTTGTACATATTAGTACCAATATAAAAAACCGAAATTATCCAACATGGCTCACCCCGGAAGAACTTTTGCGGCCGAAAAACCACGAAACTTTACTACATTTTGGGGTTTTCTCGATATATTTCAGAAATGGTTGAATTTAGCTATACTTTTCTTATGTAAAGTTTGAAGAGGGTTAAATTTCCTATAATTTTCATCCGTATAACATTTTTGTAATATGAATAGTTAACGCGTTACAGTTTCTTGAAAGTCGGTATTTTTTTTTCAACAATTGAAGTTAGTGAATGTGAGCGTTCTGAACTTGCAAATATGATTAATACATGTGATAAAGCCATTCTCACTGTGCAATATCCTGCTTTAAAACTATCAACAGATGCTAGGGTTACCTCCTTGTGCTTCCTCTAGAAAGTCACGTTTCTAAAATTGCCAAAAGTGACCATTTTCGTAACCATTTCCATACCAACCTCTTGGGCCAAATGACAGTTAACATCTGCCCCTCTCGCAATACCACAGCTTAAAGATCTTACGGTATCAGTGTCTGAAAAGGGGTGTTGTGTTGTAAAAGGGAGGGGCACTCCAGCAGTTTAATTGAGTCCCTTCTATCTCTGTCGATACGAGAGCTTCGCATGTTCACATGTTGCTCTGACGTTTCATAATGTATGTCACAGAAATTTTCGATTTCATCACTAACGTTCTGCATGACTATCATTTCCAAAGACCATTTTGCCAAAACGTTGTCTGAAAATCCTCTCTCACGTGTAATCCCTCCAGGGGATTTCATATTTTTCATAAGTGTGTGCTCAATGGTTTGATCTGACCAAATTCCACACCATTACTTATTAAAGCGTCTTATGATAAATTTCCCTTTGGTGTTAAAATCGTGAAATTCATTTGGGTCCATTAATTGTTCTAGTTTCAACATGTCCTGGAGATAGAGACTAGCACTTTTAGCGTTTTAGAAATGTCCAGCTTCTTGGAAATAGGGTAGTGATTTTTGAACGGTATCCATATGAAGCTTCCAGTTGCATGTACGCTCAGCCTCGATCAACTGTTTGAGGAGTGCTATCATACGAAAGTATTGAAGCCATAAGTTTGCAGCTGGTCCCTTACATTCGAGCGCGCACAAAGCCTGTCTAAATTTTGCAACAATATCCTTCAGAGAGGTAGTATTATTTTGCATGGCTCTTATTGTGGCTGTAAAGAACTGAATCTAACAGGTAACAATCACTAGATTTCTTACAGCATAGAGTTTTTTTTATTCTAGATTAATGAAGTTATTTACAAATTGTTTAAAGTTCAGGGACAGGATTCGGATGGAGTACGACGGACGTTCGGAACAGGATGTTCCCGAATTTGAAGCAGTTTGGAACCGAATGTTCCTGAATTACACCGCAGTTTTGAAACAGGATGTTCCCAAAGTTCAATCAGTTTGGAACTGGATGTTCCTGAATGTCACAGCAATTTTGGAACAGGATGTTCCCAACGTTCAAGCAATTTGGAACAGGTTGTTCCCAATCCTCTCAATAGGATAGATATCCTCACGAAAATGTTGGAGTGAGCGCTCGCTCTTTTCAAGACTCCACAAGTACGCAAAAAACCAGGAACCGCTGTTCCGTCTCTGCTCAACCTTCAGTACACAAGCGCCTCAGCGTACAGCGTAAGTGTCCGACAAGTTGACTCTGATTGGCTGGTATGATCATGTGCCTGAGACGTAAAGGTGTTTCATTTGGCTATTTATCTACGTTTTGACGCAGATCTCTTTGACTGATAGGAACGGTTTTCGAAAGGTTTTAACATATTGAACCGAAAATTGTATCCTTTTATTATATAAGTTAATAATTATATGTTAGTGTTTTATGTATGCTTTTTGTTACATCAGAATGGTCCTAAACCAGGGATGGATACGACACCATCATCCTAAAGCAAAGGGGACGGCAGAGGGGCGGAAAAATATCAGCTGGTAGTGAGTTCAGGAGTGGTTTTTAGATTATTTATGTAAAATCAACGGAAGTTTGGAAAAATAAAAAAAGGGTATTAAAAATTAGGAAAAGTAATTTAGAATCAAAAGGAATTAAATTGGAATTGTTTTAAAATAATTTGGATGATCTAAAAATATTTCCGCCAGTTAGGTTCGAACTCGGGAAGTCATCCTCCGCCGCTAACGCCAATCTGATGGTAAGTGACTTTAGCCATTTAGCCATCGTTTCTTCACCAAGAGGAGCTCTTTAAAAGAAAAGTTCATTTTTGCCTCCCCTTATTATAAGTTGGCGAGAAATACTACTAACAACAACCATACAACATATATATGAGGAGCCAATCAGAGTCAACTTGTCGGACACTTACGCTGTACGCTGAGGCGCTAGTGTCAGTACCACGTCCAAAAATCAAAGCGTCTTTTCTTTTCTCCTCCAAATTCAAGTTCTCGGGTCGGCACCTGGTCCGAATTGGCTGAGAGCCTTCGTGACGTATCAGTACGATCATTCGCTGGACAATCGGCAACGTTCCCTCTGTACCCCTTCCGAAAGGGGGGAACAGGTCTCCGTTTGCAAGCTTACGTAGGCGCCAGTTAGGCCTAAGTCCAGATAGCCAGGTGTTATGTTAACTGTTTAATTGGAAGAATCAATTGATTCTTCACATGGCGTCCATTATTTCCTTCGTTTTGCTTTTCAAGTTCTTGTGTTGAAGCTATGTTGGTGAATTTAATGTGATGAAAACCTTGTTTAATCTGCTTGATAAATTTAGAATGATTACCATGCTTGGTTTTGAATCTATTGCGAATGGGTATTATCATGTTAGTTGTGAGTGTAAAAGTTATAGGGCGGATTATCTGTCTGGATTTCGAAGTCTTCAACTTGCCAGTTTTCAATGCTGCCCTTTGTGAATGTTTTCTTTAGCAAGCGGTTCTATATTTTCACTACTCATCGGAGCTATTACCATAAAATCGTCTCAAGAAACTCAGCGATGTTACGTAGCCACACCAGACACAACAAGACTGCAGTCACTGACCTACACCAAAGAACTATATTAGGTTCAAATCTCCTCCTACGTGACCTTCTGATTCTTGAATGACATTTTGAAGAAGTTTCTAGGTGAACATCTGCACACAATGTTTCCAACCTTCGTTGAGGCATACTGGTACGGTGTTCGTGTTCGTATATTGCAAATGGAATATATCCATACTATTTAAAATAGAATTCAAATTTATTATGAACACAACATAATAATATACAACCTGATCGGCTTAACAACTGCACAAGAGACTAGAACTTCAACTGAGAAACTACTCTCGGAATAACAATTCTCAATCCAAAGTTCACACTTACAAATAAAACAGAATGCGATAACGATTCATCTACTCGTCAAATAATAAAGTAAATCAAAGAATATTTGATACGAATAGTTCTGAATAAAACACAAATTCTGAAAATCGCACATACAGTACCCGCAAATCGTTTCTAAAAATAGAAACAGAGGCCAAATGGATGTGTTGTGAAAAATAAATATAGTTGAATTTTTCCGTAGAAAAAAAAATCATCGATTCCGTAATCCATAGTACCCGATTAACTTCTGTAGAAACTACGGAGAATATATAGTAGTTGGCATCTCTGGTAAATATAGCAGGGGGTTATAGAATACGTAGCATATCTAGCACCATAATAAATGTAACATAAGGCGAGATGCAAAATAACATGTTTTTTCATTCTAGGAAGAGACAATCAATTTGACCAATAAACTAAGAGCTACGAAGGGGGAGGCATTTGACATTTCTCATGATCTATGTACATCTGTTATTTCGAACATCCTCTCGATCCTGATAGGGCGTAGGCTGAATGAAGTCAAGGAGGCTGACAAAATCCAACTCTCCGTGGATTACAATTATGCTAGCTTGCATTATTTAAGTCCTTCAATGGCGACAACTGTGATTCCCGGATTGAGGAAGCTCCTCGAGATCTTCAAAATCGCCGACTTTGACTGGATTGCAAAAGTACTGAAGGACTTCGATTCTTTTATTAGGTAACATTTTCTATTGACTTATTTGTAATTTGTTAAGTTAGAGTCACGTTAACCCTTCCCTTGTGAAGGATGCCTCATCGGAAAACAACACTTCAGCAGGAAAAAAGGGATTTGTAGCACATTTTCCAAGGTACCACTGTGCGAAAGCAATACGAGGTGCATAATCCTCCGGTTGCTGTGTCTGGACACGCTGCACGTGAAACGGATGCATGTCTTCTTCTCGGAGAATCCTCCAGACGCTGCAATGGGAAACCCCGACTGCGTTTGCTACGCTTCGTGTACTCGTTCTTGGATTCCCCTGTACATGCTGCAGCACATTCTGTTCGACGTCTGCAGTCCATGCTGTTCTTACCCTGTCCCTGTCAGCTCTTTCTAATGAACCTGTCTCAGCTAACCTCTGGTGCAGTCTTGCAAAGAAATTATGACTGGGGATACGCCTCGTCGGATATCGTTCCGCGTACAAACGCTGTGCGGCTGGCCCACTTCAATTTGCAGCATCGTACGCCAAATGCATATCGGCTAACTCTGCGATCGTGTAATTCTGGCGTTCTTGTGCGAAATGACAGTATCTTTATCTAGTCTTCGTGCAAAAAATGGCGTTAGAATGTTTATAAGAAACCATTAGAAAAATCGGTCGGATCTTGATGGACGAGAAGTAAAGTTATCACTTCCAGGGTTAAATGTTATATATATATATATATATATATATATATATATATATATATATATATATATATATATATATATATATATATATATATATATATATATATATATATATATATATATATATATGCCATAATAGCAAAAATTATAAGCCTGCAGTCGTGACAAGAGTGGTCTTGGCATCCGGATGGGGATGATCCATTGGAGGGGAGTGTTGTGCTGGTTCCATAAAAGAGACATAAATTCTCTAACAAAATCTTTATTCTTTCAATAACATCCTAGTAATATTATAAGGCGTGGAGGTTGTTAAGGGGACGGAGACTTGAACGGTTCTGTACTTTTCTATTATAAGGGGCTCGTGGAAACAGTGTAGAGTGTATAGTTCAAAATGAATTCCCCAGAGGGATGATAATTAAAAGAAAGACTATTGGATAGGGAATCTAGCAAAAATTTCATTGGTAGAGGTCGGGAGTTAAGCGAAGAGGTAATTTTATCTCACAGGCGATTTGAGAGGGAAAAAGGTCTTGGGTGGTCAGTCAGACCGTTGCCTACGTAATACACAAGGCCGAGAAATTTCAATTGAGAAGGTGGGGAATATGTAGTTCCACAACCATAGGTAGATGGCGCTGTTTTTTGCCGTAATAGTTGATTTGTCGTCCTGTGGATTTATCAAAGTTATCCTTGTATTTCTAGATATCTGTGCATTATCTAATAATTTGAACTCCGCATCTGTTTGCGTATTATTTGTTTAATAAATTGTTCTTTTTAACTTAACGTAGAACATTGTAAGTTTTGTAAATAAAAAAGGTAAACAATTGTTTTTAATACGTTTCACTGTTTAGTAAATGAAAAAAGCGAAACGTTATTTTTTAAAACGTTAAAATAATTTTTTACAGAAAGAATGAAATATGCATGTAAACAGGCGCGAAGATAAAAATTTCCACAGGGTCAGAAGCGATTATTTTTTTTTCAAATTAAAAAGCAAATTGTTTTTCAAAGTTAAGTTTTTTTTTTATTTTAAAGTTTTAGATTTTTTTAGTTATTATTATTTTTTAATTGCAAAGTTTTACAAATTATATGAAATAGAAATTATTAAAATAAATTTAATTAAAAGAAACTGGTCTATCCCATTCAGTAATTTTGTATTTTGGTGAATTGACTTCATTTTTGCTTTACTAAAATAGTAGCTAATAGCCTCACTGCTGCCCCTCTCAAAGGCTAGTGCTGTTTATTTTACCTATGAAATCATTGGCCATCAAAGGGTTAAATGACCTTGAGTGAAGTAATGTTGCATGCATTTATAAATATGAAATACAATAAAATGAAAATCATAAGTGGAATTTAATAGCGTAGTTTACATTTAAGTTACTAATGTGAAGAGACCGGATTTTTATACAGTAAAAACTTCCAAAACATGCCATAAAATATGCAGTTAAAAATGCTAAAATATGAAGTAAAAAATGACGAAATATGCATAAACTTAGGAAATATTTGTTCGGTGGCAGTATGTGCTACTACAAAGAAAAATTGAAATCAGAGCACAAACTTAATCAAGCCTCAATTTGAATGTAAATTTTAGAGGTATGTACACTTGGGCCTCCCATAGCACTGGAGTTACACCCTGTAAAGAAAAACAGTGTTATATAATTTATATGATAATATGAGGAAGCTTTTGTCTTGCTTTCATTAAATTTTTGGATGAACACATAATACCATTTTCAAATTCTATTCTGCTAAAAATAAATGCAGTTTCTCATCCCGAGATGCTCTATATTTCTTTGATGATGATTCTGATGAAGCTTTTGGAATTAATTAAAAAAAGACATCCATGAGAAAATACACTCAATATTTACTGACATGCTTAGTCAAATGCACACCTAGATACATTTATACAGCAGGAGAAATTTAAAATGTTTGAACAAAGGAATTTCAAAAGCCAGTACTCATTTTTTTTATCAAAATTAAAAAAAATATTGCATCTCCCTTTATTGCCTGTAATACATTGGGAGAATACAGACATTGCTCATCTAATTGCAAAACCAGATGTTTTTGTAACATTCAGCAGAAATGTTTGAGAGTCGCATGCTCTTGCCCTTATAGAACTACAATTATTATTATGTACAATCAGTTTGGAATACATTTACATTACATACAATAGACATTTATATACATACATTAGACATTTACATGCATTTCTTATTTACGATAACATTCATACGACAATTAAATAAATAATTACAATTTAAGTATTTTTCTGTTCAATGGTTTGCGCTTTAACTTTTTACTAATATCAATTTCGTTGGTAAGTCTTTGCGCATGATTGTCCAATATCGGTTTCAAAAATTTAGTCACAATGATGTCACTAAGTTTGTCACTAATGTCACAATTCTTTTTACATTTGAAATGTTTTACATATTCTGGTAACACAAATATTTTTAGGTTTTTTACAAGATGCTGACTTTTAAAGTAAGATAAACTTTTAAAAACAAATTCCAATACATTATTTAGAAAAAATACAAATTTTCGAGCAGGATAACGTAATGAGCCACGGTCTTGCATTTTAATTAAATTCATCAGTGGTGAATTAGTATTAGGAGATGAAAGTGGCTCTAAACAAGTTTCACAGTTGGTGTGTTCTTCAGCAACTCGAACCAAGTAACCAGCAATCATAGCCAGCGAAGAAAGTTTAAGGTCCACATGTCGTTCTAAAAGAATTAATAATTAAAAAATAAGTACCAATATATAAAACATGTATAAAAAATAAATGAAATATTTTGGACTACTAATTGGGACTAATCAGTTATAAGCAAGAATAACCTATTTTAAATCTAATACAACTAAATAAAAATATGTTGACCATATTTTTCAAATAAAATATAGGGCCAGGGTATCTTGTAATTTGAATAGTTTATATTTCTTTTCTGCTTTATTGCAATAAATATAGTTTTTTTAGTTTTACGCTAAAAAAAATTATAAAATCTTAACACTTCAAATAAATTGGCCCAAAGAAAGAAAACAGATCTTACTGGAGTGCATATATCTTTTCAACTCCATCCTAGTAAAAAGCATAGTTTGGAGTAAATCTAAGTATTATATTTTTTAATATACATATTATTTTTTTTAATATACATATTCTTTTAATAGCGATGAATACCAAGATATCTCTGTAATTAAGAATTATTAATAGAGAAACTAAATCTTGCCTTCAAGAGGTTTTTGAAGTATTTGAAGTACTTCTAGAGGAAGCTTGACACATTTTGAATTTTCAACATTAACTTCAATTTGGTTTTTTCTTAATACATCCATAGTTTTGAATACTTGTTTTTCAACATTTGAAGCTGAAGATGGATTTATCATGCCAGTTTTTAATGTTGATTCTAATGCATACATACAGGATCTGGCATCCATCATATCATTAAATCCCCCTTTTCTTCTAAGGTGGCTGAACAGAAGTTCAATATCATCACTGCTTAGATTTCTGCTAAGAATATAGTGGTAACCACTTGTTAAAAGGTACTTGATGCATGAGATCGTTGACTGTGTTGTTAATACCAATGCTTCATAGGTCTCGTGAGATATTTTATTAACTTTCTCATTACATTTTTGAATTTCGGCCATATAAGGAAGAAAATGTTCTTCCAACCAGAGGAAACGTTCGTCCGAAACATCCGTAAATACTAATTTATTCATATTTTTTGAAAAATATGCATGGTGAAAATTGCAAATATCATGAATGTCATGCCATTTTTTTACATTTTCAATGAAAACAATAGTTTCTGAGAGACTCAATTTATTGGCAATGAGTTGAGGAGCGATTATAGGCAAAGATTTCAAAGCTGCAATGACTGAATCTGAAAAAACATATTTAGCTCTTTTCACATTCATTTTTTCTAAGTTAGTAGGAAAAAGGACCTTTCTTGTCAAAGCCCGTACTGGCTTAACAGCTAAATATTTTTGAGTATCATATAGCTTTTTTAGATGTGAACTAGAAATAACTTTGTTTTGATAAATTAGGTCTTTGTCTAAGAATTGAGAACGTATGTTTTTTAAAATATGACTGCAGTCAAAACTGAGGAATAGTGGTCGTTCCTTATCATTTGGATGAGGAATTTGAAATGAACTATCCCCACCACTGAGCTCTTTCATCATGCTAAAATTAACAGATGCATTATCTGTTACTAGTCTTATGACTTTAAAACCAATTACCTCTACTTCTTTGACAACTTTCTTGGTCAAAGAACACAATTGGGTACCAGTCAATTGTTTCGTAAAATAAAAGGCAACTGGAATATGGTATGCTGTTGACAGGCCTTTAAACAAAAAACACAAAAGTCTGTTGGCAACTTTTTCGCCACAACCAATTTCTTCAATTTCTGATGTGGAATATCCTAAAAATTGATCCAAATTACGGTCATACAACAACTTTGCCTTAATTGCCATTTCATCTATTATTAATGAGCCCATTTTCTCTTCCTCATTCTTCAAGCTTTCAAATTCAGAGCACAAACGTTGTTTGATGAGAGAAGTTATGCCAGTTTCACCATTTGAAAATCCCACAAAATTTTTAAGGGTTTTTGAATGTGGAATTTGCAATATATTGAGTGATCGCACAAACTCATAGGCTGCTGGAGCCTTTCTCTGCCATAGAACACAAATTTTTAAAGTTGTTTCTTCATATTTTATATGTTTTTTACCATATGCATTAATTTGCTCCAAGAGGAACAATGATTTTAAATTTCCCTTTTTGCTATCTTCTACAATTTTTAACAATTTTACTTCCTCGTCAGATTTCTTCCTTTTTTTCTCCTTCTCAAGAAGCTTTATTTTCTGTTTTAAAGCTACAATTTTCGAACGCAATTTATAAAGTGACTTAGATTTGGATACGCATTTACAACTTAATTTATTTATCGAAGACACTTGGATTCCCATATCCATAGTGGAAGAGGTGGAAACATCATGGCCTGCTTCTTCAAAAGAAAGATTTGGAGATCTAACACATACTCTTTTAACATTAGACTCATCAGACAATTTACAAGAAGCTAATCTCTTTTTTGGACTTTTCCTTACTTTCCTTTCTTTTTGTTTATGTTCTGGGTACCCAGTGAATACTGTAGGTACAACATGAGGTAACAATCTTCGTTGTAAAGTACTCACACTGAAATCCTGAACAGTAAAATGCTTGCTGCAAATTTTTGAAGCTTGGTTTGGACGCCAAAGAGCTTTGTCCTTATTACATTGACGAGAAATAGCAACTCGCCACTTATCTCTTAAAATGGGATCATTAGGAAAACTGTGAAAACCAACCTTTAATTTCAGAGAGGAATTCGAATTGCAATATGGTACACAACAATGTACCATTTTCACTAATTATTTGTGCACAATATTGTTATAATATTGGTTTAAAAAGCAGTATAATGCAATAAATAATAACAAATATAAAATTATAAAAAAAGCTTTGTCAAAAACAAACACGATCTCCAAACACACACCAGAGCGTCATTGTTTACATTGAAAAATCGCGTTAGAACGGCAAAGAAACGCGATCCTAGCGGACATTTCCGTGAACTAAGGAGTCGCCAGTTTTTGGACGAAAATACGCGAAATTTCCCGGCCTTGTGTATTACGTAGGCAACGGTCAGACTGGGAGGTCCGGAGGTCAAAGGTGAAAGGGGATGGCAAGATATATGACCTATTGGACAAAAAGACGAAAGACTGAAAGGGAAGTGGGGTGATTAAGGGACTGGTCTCTGGTTAGAATTGTATTAGGGGGTTATTTTTAGGTATCATTTCATATATATATATATATATATATATATATATATATACTGAAAAACATTATGACCACCTACTCGTTAACGCGCTGCGCCTCCTTTGGTCTGCAAAACAGTTACAACTCGCCTAGGCATAGATGTCGCAAGTTTTTGGTACATGACTGGAGACATGTGGTACCAAATGTCTAAGCAGGGGTCACTCAAATTAGAGATATTAGGACATGGCGTAGTTTGAGCTCTGAGTTGCTGCTCCATGACACCCCAAATATGCTCTATGGGATTAAGGTCCGGCGAGTTAGGTGTCCAGGACATTACGTGGAATTCATCAGTATGCTCTTCGAACCACTCTAACACAATCCAAGCCTTGTTACATAGGGCGTTGTCCTGCTGGAAGATTCCATTTCCAGTTGGGAAGACAGACGCCATGTAAGGGTGCAACTGATCCGGAAAGATATTCAGATACTTCGTTGCGTTCATGGTCTGTTCTACCACAACTACGGGTCCCAGAGTTACCCATTCAAATGCCCCCAAAGCATAATACCTCCACCACCAGCCTTTGTATAACCTGCTGTACAAGAGGGGAGCAACTGTTCGCCGGGCAAACGGCGTACCTGACACGACCATCGAAGTGATGAATGGGATATCGGGATTCATCTGACCAGGCAACTCTCTTCCACTCATCCATGGTCCAGTCTCGATTTTCCTTGGCCCACTGTAGGCGTAGTTGATGATGACGCTTGATCATAGAGGCACACGAGTGGGACGTCTGCTGCACAGTCCCATATCCAACAGTGTCCGCTGAACTGTGTGTTCCGAAACACTTGCGCTTGGACCTGCATTGTATTGGGCTGTCAGCAGAACCACTGTCTTGCGCCGATTTTGCTTTACGAGCGGGACAGTCTCCGACGTTCTTTTTCTTTGATGACGCGTGGACGACAAACATCTTGGCATCAACTGCTGGTGTTACCTTCACTTATCCAGTTTGTATGAATACTAAAAACGGCAGATCGTGGACAACCTACAATCGTGCAGTTTCGGTAATACTCGTTCCGAGTCTTCAGGACATTACGATCTGCCCTCTATCAAATTCGCTTCGATCAGCAGCCTTTCCCATCACTCGCATAAGTAAGTGCAAGAATGATTACTTACCTTCTCCCAGCAGCAGTTAAATACCATTCTCACTTAATCACGTGCCTCCACGTCATCCAGACGAGTTCATTGAAAAATGTGGGGATGGTCATAATGTCTCGTCAGTGTATATATATATATATATATATATATATATATATATATATATATATATATATATATTTTTTTTTTTTTTTTTTTTTTTTTTTTTCACCGGGAAATTAACTAAATAAAGGCGTCATTTTTCATTGGTTCCAAATAATTTCCTATACTTTAAATGTTTAAAATCCCGTATTTAACGTTATCACTTCGAATATTTCTCTCATTTAAAGTTTACAGGACAACTCAAAGCGATTTTCTTTTAAAATAGTCAGATACTAGCAATAATTATTGGAGAATCAAAAAATACCAAGGTTTTTCCAGATTGGGAAGAATTTTCCTACAGAACAGGACCTAAACAAAAATCTTGATGACAAGATAATTTCTAAATATTTTCTTTGAAAATTGAACAAACAATTCAGTGTTACAAATCTTTTTGAAACGCACCAGCTGACCAGCAATCGCATTATAGGAAATTTGTTTAGAAATATGAGTCCCAAAAAATTAATTTAATAACTGGTACGTTTATTATAGACATTAATATCAGCATTGCAGCACGAAACAGAAATTTTTAAGTCGAGAAAGTCAGGTGTATTATTAACTAAATTGGTTTTAACTAAATATAAAGGTGATCTAGATAGATTGTTTTGCAAATATTAGAACAAAAAGTTACTGTTAATCGCCTGTTTACTTAAAAAACTAGAGAACATTACTATGTTGATCATTTTAAGATATGTTCCGTTTCGCTTTTTTTTTTCTGTCAAACAAATGTTGTGCCTCGTCCTGAGATTTTGTTAACATTTGTAGCTGACTTGATAAGTTGCTGTAAAATACATTTGCAGAGCGTTTTTATTGTCTCTCTTTTCTTTCTTTCTCTTTTTCTTTAAAGATCTTTCACTTTTTTTGCCGCTAACATCCGCAAAAAACAAAGTAAAATTATATCATCTCCGAGAGTCTTCATTCCTGTGCTCGTTTGAGAAAGTTAAATTGATATGTATCCTTCCATCAAACGTTAAATTTTGACCATGAACTCTCTGAGAAAGATTTAGGAGTAGTTTAGAGATGTTTTTACCCCACAAAACAAACTTAATGACTAAATATTCACATTAGTTGAAGGAATGTCAGGGATTTTTCAACCTTTAGAAACATTCTTTTATTCCTTTCCTTAGAATAGAATTAGATGGAAATATTCTACTATTCCTTTCCATGGAAGTGCATTCTTTAGAATAATTGTGATGGTTTTATCCTTAAAACAGAATCCCTTAGTAAGATTCTATTGTTTATTTTATTACAATCGATTTTTTTGAAAAAATATTATTATTTTCCTTAGAATAGTATACTTTGGAGAGAGAGAGAGAGAGAGAGAGAGAGAGAGAGAATTAATATACTTTTTTGTTCCTTTCCTTTGTCTTGAATAATTTCGAAAGATTATGCATTCGTCTTTTCATTTTAATAGAATACTTTAGAAAGATTATCTTGGTCATTTCCTTAGACTACTTTAGTAATATAGTCCTGATCCATTTTCTTCGAATGGAATCCTTTGGATAGACTCTATTGCTAAAGGAGTTCAAAATTGCAAGTTGGGCTGGTTGTGACAATACTGTTGGTCTCAAGGTGAAAATATGCATGTGAACCCCTCGGAGGGTTAATGATCTGACGCACGAGGTAATGACCCCAAATGGGCTAAGTACCCATTTGGTAACATTACCCTACATAGTTTCAAATATCCTTAAATAAATTTGATGCAATTATTAATTGATCAGAGCTTTTTCTAAGGACTGAAGAGGTTAAGCTATCAGACATAATGGAGATTAAAAAATATTTCTAATTTTACTTCTTCGGAATAATTTGATAATAAAAGTAAAAATGTGATTTCAGTGAGGAAATAGATCGCCACAAGACCTCTGCATCTATTAAAGCAAACAACGATTTCATAAATATTTATTTCGAAAAGTTAGCAGAGATGGAAAAGTCAAAAAGCGTAAATCATTTCTTCTCAGGTAAGGACTGCATTTTTACTTCTTGTAACGTGATTGCTTTGTCGTAAAATCTATTTTAACCCTCCTTGTGGTTGTCTCGACGAGGTATCTAGTCATTGGCAAGCAGACGAGATATTCGTGAACGAGACAGCTTGTCATTAGAAGCCAGTACGATCACGATCATTATTAGACTAATGACCAGATCTTGATCTCGTCATTGATGAAGAGATACCTGGTATCATTAGCAAAGTTGACCAGATCTTGATGGGTGAGATACCTCGTCAAAACCACTTTGAGGATTAAAATACACGATTTTTTTACAAAAGAATGTATTGTGCAAATTGATTGTTTGGTATTCCAATAAGAAGATAGGATGTTTGAATTTATAGCAATTTCTATTTCATAAATAACAGAATGATGCAAAGAATTTTCACTATTTACGAAGCAATTTAGTTTCATACTTGAATTATTAACAGTTCAATTTAGATAAGCATGTTTATGTTATGCAGTTGAAGAAGTAAAGCCATCAAGATAAAAGTTTAATTCCATCAATTACAATCATTTAACGCTTGACATTGATTCTAAGCAAAACTATCGTCCTTGCAACTATTTCTTCTCTGATTTCTATTGAATATAATATAAGATTACCTGTCTTTACCTTAAAATTGGTGTAGATTGTCTATGAAAGGTGGTATAAGAATCAAGTCCAATTTGAATCCGGATTATACAGAGGGTATTCGGACTTTTGAACGATTTTGATGAGCTACTAAACATTGTATGCTACGAAATAATTTATTTCCCCAGCTGTTAAATAAAGTATAATTTATAGTCTGTTGACTCCGAGTTTTTTTTTACTTTCAAAATAGCAATGGATGGAAGGCTATGTTTCAATCATTTAACGCTTGACATTGATAGTAAGCAAAAGTATCGTCCTTGCAACTATTTCTTCCCTGATTTCTATTGAATATAATATAAGATTAGCTGTCATTACCTTAAAATTGGTGTAGATTGTCAATGAAAGGTGGAATAAGAATCAAGTTCAATTTGAATCCAGATTATACAGAATGTATTCGGGCTTTTGAACGATTTTGATGAGCTATAAAACATTGTATGCTACGAAAGAATTTATTTTCCCAGCTGTTAAATAAAGTATAATTTATAGTCTGTTGACTCCGAGTTTTGTTTACTTTCAAAACAGCAATGGATGGAAGGCTATGTTTCCATTCTTTAACTAGACAATTATGCTTATTCTATTATTCAAAAATGCTGTAACAGTTAGGATGTTTTGATATCTAAAGGTACGATCATAAGGAATGTTAATAAGAAGATAAGGAGGAAGTAAAAGCAGAAAAATAATTCCAAGTACGTATAAAAAAAGAAAGGAATTTCTGAGAAAATTTGTAAGGAAAAAACAGAAAAAAAAATGGTATGAAGTTAATACCCTTTACTGATATTTCTGCTAAATCTCCAGTAGTCTCACTCATGGAATTTTGTGCTTTAAGACTTTTAAAAAGAGCATTATCGAAAAATAGACCGAAAACCGTTCAAGGAAATTGGAAAACTCTGGAGCAAGATTGGGATAAAAAACATGTGTTTTGTAGTACAAAAGTCATTGTTATCATGGTAATAAAGGTGTAGAAAGGTAGTTAACAATAAGGGCTATCAAATATAACATTAAAATCCAAACATTTCATGTAAAAAATTTATCTTCAACCCAGTAAAATCGTTCACAAAATGTCCAAACTGCCTCTGTATTTGCAAATTGAAGTATCATATATTCTAAAGAGATTTATGATCCCAGAGGGTGCTCAGATGCCCATAACTATTATTGTTCTTCGTTGGTATGAAGTCAATTTCAATTCTGTAAAACAACAACTATGTTGTAGAGTCTTCCCGAAATGCTGTGAATATATACCTGTAATATATACGTCTATTAAATTGTCTTGTCTTTTTAATACTTGCTCATATTGAACTTCGTAACAGTTGATTGGATTTCGATTTTAATCCAAGTGCAGAAAATTGAACCACCAATCCATATGTTGCATTGTGTCAACGAATTTTTGCTTCATTTATAACATAGATTGATCTGTTTTCTTTTCTAGAACCTATGTTGCACGGCAATTTGGTTGCGCTGTTCATAGGCTCGACTGACACAGTATTTAAATCCATCAGTTGGCTTCTCAGAATTATGGCTGCTCATAAAGATGTCCAGGATAAAGTGTATGCCGAACTCATGGAATCTGTAGGAAAAGAGGGAAGAGTGAGATACGGGGAAAGGGAAAAGTTCCCCTACACATTTGCCACCGTAATGGAAGGGCAAAGGTGGTCCAGTATTGTACCCCTGAGTGCATGCAGAAGGTGCGAGTGTTATTTTACAGTATCAAAATTATTTTTAAAATTAAAATTGGAAAATAAAATATTGCATGGTTATTTACTTTTTTCGACGAGCATAACTCTTTCATGTATAAGAACTAAGACATTAAAGTCTGACTTTAGATGAATCCAAAGTGCATCATTAATTTTTAAAATAACATAATGTGCTTCAAATCAAAACTAAATTAATCTATGAATTATGTATTACAAATTTTTCATCTGACCGTCGTTCAAAATTGTGTGGTTTTATTCTCGGATCTTTCCTTTCGGGGATTGGATCCCTAACAATCACCATTAGCCCACTGTGTTGCTCCACAGCGACGTTAATTAAAAATTAAGTACCTATAATACAAATATTAGTATCATGGCATGCAGCGTTTTCTTCCTTAACATTTTGCGAAAAAGAGTGAAGTACACAATAAAAAGAAAAGTTGTCATTTTGACTTAACCCCTTTTGACCTTACACGGAAGAATTGTCAATTGTAGTGCATATTTGTTTGCAATAAAATGTATACACATTGGAAGCTCACAAATGCAAATTTTTAATATTGCATATTTCCTAAGACACAAGGGTACACGTTTGAAATTTCTCTTTGTTCCGTCAAGTAAAACTGACTTTTCGAAAGACACAATTTGGATATGAAATTCATGATAGATCTCATTAAGATAGTAAATGCATTAGAAGATATATCAACTTGTGGCACGACTAAAAAAAAACTAATTTATTCATTGTGCACTTCAGAATTTATTTTTGTCCAAGTCTCTCAAAAGTCTTAAGCGCAACATATGTTTTAAGTCAGTCTTTAAAGCCGAATGTGTTGGACCTCGTGACAGCTCGAAATGCTGTGTCAGATTCAATTACGATAATATGTAAATTTAGAAAAATGGGAAATCCGATTTTAGGAATATATGCAGTACGGTTGAGAAAATAAGTAATGGTCTGCGAATTGGAAGAAAAATCCCACTTACTGTTGGATGTATAGATGCAAATGCTCCTGCCGTAACTCCTGAAAATTATTATAGAATAAATTTTTACTTGCCGTTTTTAAACTCCTTCCAAGAATACCGATTCGCACAAGAAAATCTGGCTGTCTAATATTTACAAGATTTAGTGCCATGGACTCTTGGCGAAAATTAAAAGGGACGAGGTGTCATTCCTCGCATCTTGGACATAGCTAAGCAAGAATTATCACAGTACAGCCGAATTGGGAGAGGAAGAAATGAGCAGTACATTTCAAGTTGAGGTGATTAACTGGAGAACTAAAACAAACAACGGCCAAAGTACCCAAGTCTGCTTTTGAAGCACTAAAAAACTGATCCTGCAGTGAACAAAGTGATCTTCGTATTATTGAAAGTCCTTGTAACCTTACCAATTACTGTAGCGACCCCCAAGGGTAGCATCTCAGTACAAAACTATTGAAGACATAGCCTTGAAACACAAGTAGAGAAGATCGTCTAGTGGGATTCTCTTTGTTGCATGCACATGTTGATATTGCAATTTCACGAGTAACAATTTTAGATCAATGTGCTAAGAAAAAAGCACGAAGACTTGATTTGATATTATAATGATAACCATATTTATTGCAGTCTTAGATAGTCTTAATATAATGTGTTTCTTTAGTTCATATTCAATATTAGTCTTTTCACGTGGAAATATCCTACTTGTGAATACCTTTGTGTTTAATACAGAAAATAATTTAGTTTCCTGTTTCGATTTCAACGATAAGTTTTTTTTCTTGTATAGTTTGTTTTTTTCCAATCATCCTTGTTTTAATTTGGTCTCTAAAAATGATAGGCCTACACATAAAGCAAAGAACTTCTATGAACTTATGAATTTATTGTAATTATTTCAAAAATGTCAAAATCCTGTATTGGATGCCTTTATAAAAATCCTAAGTGAGCAAACATCGGAGTACATTTCAATCTACAGATAGCCTCCCCAAACAAGGGGACAAAATCCGCCATTGCCTGACGAGGTATCATTATTAAGCAAAACTGACCAGATATTGATGGACGAGATATCTCTTCATTCGAAGAAAACTGTCCAGACCTTAATCTCGTCATCATAAAAAATATTGGCCATATCTTGATCCGAGATATATCGTTATTAGAAAATTGGTAAGATCTTAATGAATAAGAAATTTCTATTAAACTACTCGGGTGTTGATATGGTTTGATTTTTATTCCCAGTATTACCCAAGATATAAAAGTCAAGGGCATGGTTATCCCCAAAGGTTCGCAGGTTACGGCTAATCTGTGGGCATTACACAATGATCCTGACTACTGGGAAGAACCGGAACTGTTCAAACCAGAGCGATTTCTGACGAATAACGGTACACAACTGATCAGCCATGTTCAAAGTTACGCCCCTTTTTCCTCTGGTGAGTTCTTTATCTATATAAATAAGAATGGAGTGTTTGTTTGTACATTCAATATTTTCGACCCATTTCAAGTTTTCTATCTGTTTTGGACCCTTCTGATGCCAAATCCGCCCTTTTCTTGGTGGTTTGGTGTCTGTCTGTCTGTCCGTCTGTCTGTATGTTGTGCCCTATACACGTCCACACGGTTTAAGATATTTTCATGGAAATTTGCATACAGTGAAAACTTATCTTCATTTAGTGAGTGGAATTGGTTGCGAAAGTCTGTCCGTCTTTCTGTTCTATGCTCGATTTTGTGTTTGTGTGTTTGTGTAAGCATCACATGAATTACATTCCAGATATTTGATCGCAGTTTATTTTATTTCATACATTATCTATTAGTTTAGTGCATGCAATATTAAATATCTTTTTATCGTTATATTTAGATGAGTTTCATGCTAAAACACCTGAGTAAGTATACTTAAATCAACCATAATTTGGTAGTTTTGGAAAAATTGGAATGTCTATTGAATATTACGATTACTTCGATTGCTTTACCAGTACTGCTGAAAAAGTAATTATTCTTCAAAAAATTATATTTTTTAATGGAATTTCAGCTTTGGTACTTCATTTATCTCGAGTCTTATTTTTGTTCTTTGCGCAATGAAAATGATTTCGGAATATTTGAGACAGACGATATTTTTCAACGAAACGAGAATGAACAAAATCGCGTGAGCAGTGATATTTTCTGTTTCTTTCGCTCTGAATTAATTTCACCTTTCTAAATTTTGTGCACTTTTAGTTGCAAATTGTGGCAACTGTGCGAGATCAAGAGATAAAAATGAAACACAAATTAATATCTTTAGAACAATTTTCCGACATCTTTTAATTTGTTCTATTTCACTGTTTTCTGTTTAAAATATTTATTATTTTAATAAATGTGTTTTCCTTGTCATCACACGCAACACCACCACAAAGTATTAGACTTAAAAATTTTAGGTAAGTCAGTATAAATTTTCAGTAAATTTTAAGTGTAATTATGCCATTATTGAAAGAATAATGCCGTCATTGAAAGAATAATGCCGTTATTTAAATAATAATGCCGTTATTGAAAGAATATGCCGTTATTAAAAGAATAATAATGTTTAAAAAATCCGAACTGGAACTTTTCAAACATTAAAAAATAAGTTGTCATGATGACAGGAGAAGATTGCAACATTTCAATAGGTCACATACCGGATGTAAGAGTGCCACAGGTAAAAAAATATTGTTTTGTTGACTATGAGTGCGAGAGCACTCGCCGTAAATCGTAATTTTTTAAAATTGAGTTGAACATGAAAAGAACTTAAGAAAGGGAATTCCAAAACTCCCTCAAAATCGTCTTTTGTAGTAGTAACCTTTCGTTTGTTCGTTTGTAGTAGTAACCTTTGTAGTGTCACCTTTCGTCATTCTGTAGCTTTGTCATACAACAAGGGTGCGATGTATGTGAAATGTATTACATGAATGGATATGCATGTGTAAGGATTTGTGTCCAAAGTAAGTTGTAGAAATTATAAAGATGACGAAAGTTATTAAAATAAATTTTTACTCTACAAAAAACGTAAGTCATTATATATTTTGATTTTCTCTTCAATTTAGAGTAAACCAATTCAAACCGAGTAAGGTCGGGTATTTTGCTAGTAAGTAATAAATTGGTTTGGACTATTTTTAATAATTTGAATTGCAATTGAGCTGTCTCTTTTTTGAAGAAAACACTAAAAGCAAGAGGAGAGGAAGTTTATGCATTTTCCTCCTTTGTCCGACCACATGTTTGTCTCTTTTAATAGAATGTCGATGAGAAGATACCATACCTACATTTCGTGAGATTTTAAATATGAAAACAGATGATCGTTGCTGTCAATCAGATACTTTTTATTTGGTTTGAAAGGAACTTTTTTTGTGGCATTAAAAACACGAAAAAAATTTTTCTCCAATGTATAGAAAATGATTAAAGAAGTTAAGAATTAAAAAGTTGTTAAAATAAAAACATGAAATTCAATTCTATTTTACTCAAGTACTTACTCCCCCCTCCCCCCATTAACATTTTAAAATAAAATTTTAGATTTATGTGTGTTTAAAATTTGTGATTTTCACATATTTTAGGGACACAAAATAAGTAAAACAAAGTGCGAAAAATTGTCTATTCACATCTCACTCTTAAATAATATTGTCGTCATTTAGCGTTTGTTTAATTTAAAAACATTGCAGACCTTGGTAACCCGGTTGGATTAGCACCGGTTTACAAACTGGAGAGTAGGTGCTCGAAATTTGATCCAACCAAAGACCGTGTACGTGGGGTGCTGGAGTACGTTAAATCTGTCTTAAATGCCCCCACGTTGGCTTGATGTCGAAATTTGGAGAGATATGATTCCTGCTCTAGTGTTCCTCGTCATCTGAATGTGTTTCAAAATTACGAGGCGTCGTCCTCAGATCTTACCTTTCAGGATAGATCACAAACCGTCGTCAATAGCCCCTGGTGTTGCTCCAGTGAGACTGTAGTTCAACTATTTACATGATTTTGAACTACCTTCAACTACGATCCTGTAGAATCAGTGTAAAGGAATTTAAATAAAAAGATGAAAGGCTATTTATTTTTCAATTGATATTAATGAAATGAACATTTTAAAATTGAAAATTTCAGTTTTACTTTCCTTTTAATTCAATGATTGTGAAATTTCGATAGAAAATAAAACAAGACAAGATAAATTATTTATTCAGAACTGAAGCTTAAATAATTTTGTCGTTTTTTTTCAATAATTTTGTTTTTTATATACATATTTTTTCTTTCCATGTAGGAAAAAGAAACTGCCCAGGAGCATCTATTGCATACATGAAAATATTATTTTATTTCTCAGAAATTGTAAAGAGTTTTGAAATAGGTTTACCCCCTGGAGTGGAAGCCGAATTTAAAGTTGTGAACGGTCTTGTCACAGGTATAGAGCCCCAATCCATGTGTTTTACAGAGAGAAGAAACGACGTTTAGAAGAAACGATAATATTTGTAAAGACAAAAAGAGTTGAATGGGTGGATTATTTTCTGTTGCTATAACACTGTGAAGAAATTCATGTGTACAAAAATGTTTAACGGGATAGAAAAATTGTTGTAGTCATCTAAACACTATCGAATCGAAAAACTCTTGAAATGGATCATTTTAATAGTTTTCAAGTCTAAATGTTCCTCAGAAATGCGTGCTTTTATTATTTTAAAGCTGTGCAAAAATAAAGAACAAATGAATATCCCAACTTTGAAGGGCTATATTTACAAAACTACAGAAACTACATGCTTTTTGGAAAAAAGAAATAAAAAATAAAATTGTAAAAATACTAATAGCACACAGTTTTTATGTTTAATGTGACCACCACCAGAAACACGAACTATATCCATTTTGTAGCATAATCAATCTCACATTTTTTTCAGCATGTCCGTTACTGTTTCGATGGCTGCAGTTATCCCCGTTTTCAGTTCGGCAATGTCAGCTGGTAGAGGAGGAAAAAACACTCTATCATTTATGTAACCCCAAGGAAAGTAATTGCAGGGGGTTAAGTCCGGGCTTCTTGCGGGCCACTGAAGAAGAGCATGGTCGAAATCTGAAAATTCGCGTACAGAAAGGTGCCAATGGGGTGATGTACCATCCTGTTGGAAGATGAAGTCCCCATTTCTTCTTCTAGCTGAGGAAACAACCAAATCTGCAGCATATCCAGGAAAGAAATGCCATTAACAGTGTTCCCTTTCCAATAGCCGCTCGTTGCGCCATCTCTGGCCCAAAAAATGAAACTTAAAATTAATGAAACTTCAAAACTTCTCACTCAATGCGATGTGTGGAATGGTATGCTACCTTGTATTGTTTGGAAGATATAGCCTTTCAAAGTTGGGATATTCATTTGTAATCACCCTTATTTTAGTTCTGTTTTTAATTTACATGTTGTAAAATGTCTTTTTCAAATTAATTCATGGTTTTGGAAAAATAGATGTATGGAAACGTGGGTTTACTTATGAATGATTAAAGAAATATAACAGTGATAACATTTAGGATGATGGGTTTTTTAAACCCTCTAAAGGGTTCGTTTCGTTTTTAATGGTCATGCTGTGAGAATTTCTCCTTGAAGCTGGCGAGCAAGCCAAGAGAGACGTCCTACGCCACATAAAAACATTCGCTAGCTAACTATTACTAATATGCTCTTGATGAGCAAAGGTCAACAACATCAAGGTTATATTGACTGTGCTGCCATCTATTGAGTGAGTGAGACATTTATTACATCAATGATTACAAGCTTTACTAACCCTCCGAGTGATTTCAACTAGGTATATCGCTCACCAAAGATCTGACCAATTGAGCTAATGATAAGATTTCGTGTCATCACGATACTGACGGTTTTGTGTGAAGTCGAGATCAAAATCTGGTCATAGTCTTTCTAATGACACCATTTTTATCACGATATCTATTCTATCAAGAGCAGGTCAGTTTTGCTGATGACGAGATGTATGGTCAAGAGAGTTCCGGTAAACGGTTACAAATTCGAATCCAACAAAAGACCGTAGCCCCGACAGTCGTCGATTTTGAACATACACACGCACAGTAGGAAATGGAATGAAAAATGTACCATTAATAAAAGTTCGACTTCAGTTTTAATGTAGTGCCGATTATATTTTTCGTTTTTAAAATTTACATTAATTTGTTCGCTTTTTAGAAAATAAGCACGTATATTTTACTGTTTAAAAAAAAAACTATTTCTACGTGAAACGACTGAGAAATATCCAATTTCGAAGTCACCGACCTTCCAGAATGTAATTAGCGAGATCTATTGGTGGACCATTTTTATTTATTTCCTACTCGAAACGTTATGAAATTTCAGAAAAATAGGTAAACCAAAAGCACCAAACGGAACGAAATCTGCAAAATAAATACCAGGCCAATCTGGAGCATCACATTTTCTTAATTTCTAGTACCGTAAGGCAAGGAGGGATCGAATATGCCAGAAAACAAATTGAACGGAGTGACTCAGCTTTGCTCTCCCTTATCCTTAAATAATTTATGCATCATTCCTGCTTTTAGAATCATTAATGTCGAGAAATTTCATTAGGTATTCAGTCCCAAATCTCCTTGTCTTTCTTTCAACGTAGTGCAGACGTTCTAGCTGTGAAATAAGCACTTTGTCTCATTTCCATCAGCTTATTTCTATTTGAGGAATTGCACATTCGTGAATATTTAAAATGCTTCTTGTCCAATGTGTTGTGGGAAATTAAATGCTTTCCTATTCGGGGTTTATTAACTGTCTTATATATTTGATTACTTTGATGGGACTCATCAAACTTGTTACCTAAAAGACACAATTGAAACTCATTTAGAAAGGGATAAAATGTTTTATTTTCTCAAATTAAAAGTTTATTATTTATGTTCAACTACAACGAATAAAATGAGCATAAATACTGTCAGCCTCAAAAATTTTCGAAAAAGAGTTACAAATTTAAATCTTTAGCTTTTACACGAACGTGTACACTGTCAAACCTCCTTAAGACGAATTTTAGGGAACCGTAAAATTTGGTATTAACCGCAGTTAGTGCTATACAAATTTAAAAAAATATTTTGGCAAAATAAAATATTAACTGTATTTACATTACTTACTGTTAATTCTTGGTTCACTATAAATGGTATTCGTCATAACAAAATTTATTCAGATGATTCTTGATTATTCAGATGATTCTTGATTATACAGATGATTCTTGATTATTCAGATCATTCTTGATTCCGCAGATAGTTTTTCATAAGGCAGATATTTCATGAGGACGCAAGTTTTTGTCTTGAAGAAGTTCTGTTATCGGATTTAGTGAGGTATTTTTTCGTGTCATGCTTTAAGAAAATATTTGGTGCGTCAACGTTCAGTTCAGCAGATGTATTCTCTCTTCCTAACACAAGTGAACAATTTCAAAGATAGTTGTAACTTCCTTAAAAGAAGGCACTGTTATGCCTTCATCTTCAAAAGAATCTTCATCTATTCTTTCTTCTCCGCTCTTTTCCACAAATGAATCTTCTATAATTTCTGAGTCCCTAAATGTTTCTGATAATACGATTAAAATGAATGCACTTGTTCCTTGTTAACTCACAATCCCCATCTAAATACCCCCAAATTAACATCATTAAACTAAATGAAGAACAAAATTAAAATCCGACAAAAGTTATCTTAACAATTCACAAGTAAAGGTAAAGATGCAGTTTCTTGCAATTCAATACGTTACACCATCTTTCATAGAGCTCTTAGGAGCCATTCACAAATCATACAATACCTTCATCAGTTCGTTGGAAATTCATAAACTGCTGTTTGCATTCGAGAATAAAAACCGAAGTGAATACAGCCTACGTATGAGAATTGCAGCTTCTTCTTCTTTTCAGAGTGTAAGAAGTACACGTAATTACACTCTTTTTGATTGTAATTGAATCATTTTTGAGGGACTTTAAATGGAGTTCGGACACATCGCACTAAACTGATTGCCAGGAAATTTGATTAATAATTTTGCTCGGCTTGTGTGGGATATATCTAGCTTTATAATCGCTCTCGTGGATATCGCAATAAATGCGTTGTTGTCGTGCGGGCCATATATGGCCCAATTGGGGGTGCCATTTCCCCGGAGGGTTGGACTTCTTCATACATGACACATCCGTTTTACAGGAAGGTCCCTTTCACAACATCCCTTCACTCACACATATCGTAATTTAGATCCCAATCAGAGGCCGATAACCCTCTGATCAGGTACCTCCAGAGGTATTGATTTGGTATGGGAACATGGGGGACTTTATGACCACGACCTATTTAACGTGCCCCAGCCACCATTAGCGAACACGACAGTCTTTAGCCAGGTCCAAGCGCCGATCTCGCAACCATCAGAATTGCAGGCTCCGCTGAGGACAGAACCCACAACCGTTCCTATGCGAGCCCGACGCTCTACTGACTGAGCTACCGCGGCTCCAAATAAATGCGTTGAATTTTGAGAAAGAAAAAGTACTGTTACGCTCTGTTAAGACGAACATTCTCTAATATAAGCATATGTTTTACCTAGCTTATGAGTAAAACATAATACCTAAGACGTGTTTACAATTGGTAGGTAGGTATTTAAGTTAACATCGCAATGGAGCAATGCAGCGGGCTATTGCCATCGGAAGGAATTAATCCCAAAATGAAAGATCCGAAGACAGCACAAGGTAATTTTTAACCCCGGTCAGATGACAAGGTCACACCTGAGCCGTCACCCCACTCTCCAAACTTCCACACTACACTAACGTGAGGACATTTGAAGCCACGACAGATTTAAAGTGCACCGTCCTCCTATTTACACGACGGTCTGTTGTTGGATTCGAACTCGCATCTCTCCGGTCTCTAATCTGTTACTCTTCCAACCGGGCAATCGTGGTCTCGTCATTATTTTTGAATCAAGAATAAAGGCTCGTCTCTTCATAATTAACCAATCCTAATAAGAATGATGTGGACTATTACCGAACAGTCATCAGCTGACATACATGAAACCTCAACGAGACTACATGAAAAAGGACTTTGACATTTGGTTTAACGATGAAGTGTATGAAGAATGAAACAGAAATATTCGCGACTTCATAACAGTTGAAAGTTCATAAAAATTACTCAATATTTTCTAAATTTCGTCGTTATACTCCAACGATATATTACCCGTACACAGATAAAGATGTTGAAATACAATTTGGTAAAATTATGTGGTCAAAAGCTCATAGAAGAAAACACGCAAACATATAATCGAAAATCATACATTAAAACTATTAACAATGAATAAAATGAAATTGGCATACTGAGTATATTTAGAGTGAATTCTAAAAACTAATGACTTTGCAACTAAGTTGTACTCTATTTCTTTGGCACTCTGTTGAAAAAGAACTTTGCAAATATATGAATAATTTTCAATTAAAATTAATTTCCATGATTTGTAATATACAAAAGTACAAAGTAACGACATAAAATAACTTAGCTCTACTATTTTAATCGATTAGATCGCTTTAACAAAATATTCTCCCAGTCATTTTGCAATTTTAACTAAATGTCTGGAATTTAATAAGTATATTTTGATCTGATGTAATGTTTTAAAAACTTAGATTCATTCCTCTTCATTTTATTCTTAGTAATGAAATCTATTCATCATACTTTTCAGCTGAAATCTTTAATAAACACAACAGATTAACAAAGAAAAAATTTTGGTTACATTACTAGACATAGATGGGATAGCTCTGAAAGCGGACTCCAGATAGAGTTTGTACGAGAGCTAAAAGGTAATAACAGAAACCTTAATGTGAATAGATACAATAGAAATCAAGAATATTGACTAGAACATATCGATACTTTTTTTTATCAATTCAAAATATATTCCAACTTCTTAGCTTTGAAAGAAGAGTAAATGTTCGATGTTTTCAAGTTCTAAGGTTTTTTCGCTAGATTCTCTCTCTCACTCTCTCACAAACTCTCTCTCACACACACTCTCTCTCTCTCTCTCACACACACACTCTCTCTCTCACTCTCTCACACACTCTCTCTCTCTCACACACTCTCTTTCTCTCTCACACTCTTTCTCACACACACTCTCTCTCACACTCTCTCTCTCTCACACTCTCTCTCTCACACACCCTCTCTCTCTCACACACTCTCTCTCTCTCTCTCACACACACACTCTGTCACCGTATACAAAACATATTTCCAAAACTTTAAACTTGATTTTTACATAACCGTGTGTTTGCAATATAATGCTTCGTTCAAACAGTGATAGCTCAACAATGACTCGATATATTGTAGTTATGTTTGTATACTAATCTATATAATGTAGTAGACGTTTTTATCCTCAGTCAAAGTTAATGTTAAAAAAATTAATTATTAATTGACTCTTAAATGTAAAATTTCTGAAAAAATCTAGATTTTTTTAGATTTCCTTGGTAAAAAACAAATTTAATTAAAATGCCTATCCTCCCTAGCAACTTGATTGAGGGTCAAAACATAAATAATAATAGTATGAACGATTTCCAATCGGAATTGTCTTTCTAAACAAATTTGAGTTCGAGATATCACTTTTCAAAATTCATGCTAATTAGCTAATTATATACAAATTAGATAATTAATTATCTGATTAATTTGAATTTTTCAAACTAAAATGAGTTTAGGTACAAATTAATAACCTATTGGAAAAAAAAATTTTAAATACAAAATTTTAAAAAGTTCTTATTTATACATACGTCTTTTAAACTCATAACAGCGGAAGTCTGAAGAGTTATATAATGAAGACCATATTAAAAATCTTTTCTAGAAAACTTGAAGAAATTATGTCTGAGAGCAATTATCTCTAGACATAAGCCCCACTGAGGTACATGGCTGGTAAATAGGCGTTATTTTCAAATTGGTGAAGGGCAACAAAAGACTATTAACAGTATAAAATTAAATACTACTTGATTAATTTATCAACTTTGCAGCAAAGTTTAACTAGGTTCAATTTGAGATAAGATTGCATGATATTTCAAGGAAGAACTCTCGCCTATTTAATGAAATCATTCGGCTATCTGATTACAGAAGGCAATAAAAAATATGGAAGATAGAAATAAGCGCAGAATAGAAAATCTGAGCCAACCAAAAATAGGATTAATCTAAAAAATATCGTTTCGCCTTTGAATAAGTAAATGAAATGCAATTGAAGTGGACTCCCAGAAGCTAATTGTGGTAAAATGATTAATGTATGAACCATGCACTTTACTGGAAAAAAGAATTAACAACAGTATAAGTGCATTTCAAAAGTACAAACTGACATTTTATACTTTGTATACTTTTATTAGTTTGAAAACATGAAACGTAGTCACGTAGTAAAAGACCACCTCCTTTACTTCGATCACTATTCATACTAGAGCAAATTCCTAACTATCATTCAATAGGAAATAACGTCCTCCACAAATTCAAATTCAGAAAAATTGCATAAAGTAAGTCTTTATATGTAATTTTGCACAAACAATACAATTTCTAATGGATCTACCATGTTTTGATGCTATTAACAGATTCTGCATCGTTAAATTAGTCTAAATATGAAATTTCATGCGTTCGCTAACTTTATATCCCGAGATTTTCAATCATAAAGTTTGTGCAAATTTGAGGGATCATCTTCAAATAGAAATTCGTTACTTAGAGATCGGGATTAATTGCTGTTAAAACTACCCAAATTTCAAATTTGAACACCATCTCAGACGTATTTTTCATTGATCCGAAAATTATTATATTTATTACGCTAGTGCAACCGATTTGAGAATCATATTATTATATTTAGTATTAGCAAAATACCCGACCTTATTCGGTTTGAATTGCTTTACTCTAGATTGAAGAGATAATCAAAATATATAATGACTTACGTTTTTTGTAGAATAAAAATTTATTTTAACACCTTTCGCCATTTTTATATTTTCTACAACTTACTTTGGACAGAAATCCTACACAATTCATCCATTCATGTAATACATTTCACATACATCGCACAATTGCTGTATGACAAAGCTACAAAATGACGAAAGGTGATACTAAGGTTGCTACTATAAAAGACGATTTATAGGAAGATTTGGAATTCCCTTTCTTAAGTTCTTTTCATGTTCAACTCAATTAATTAAAATTACGATTTACGGCGAGTGCTCTCGCACTCATAGTCAACAAAACAATATTTTTTTACTTGTGGCACTCTTGCCTCCGGTATGCGACGTTGTGAAATTTTGCAATCTTCTGTCATTATTACAACAAATTTTTTAATGTTGGAAAAAGTTCTAGTTTGGATATTTAAACATTATTATTCTTTCAATAACGGCATTATTCTTTCAATAATGGCATAACTACACTTAAAATTTACTGAAAATTTATACTGACTTACCTAACATTTTTAAGTCTAATACTTTGTGGTGCTGTTGCGTGTGATGAGAAGGAAAACACATTTATTAAAATAATAAATATTTAAAACAGGAAACAGCAAAATAAAAAATAAATAAAAGATGTGGCAAAAAATTGTTTTAAAGATATTAATTTGTGATTCAATTTTATCTCTTGATCTCGCACAGTTGCCACAGCTTACAACTGAAAGTGTACAAAATTTAGAAATGAGAAATTAATTCAGAGCGAAAGAACCAGAAAAAATATCACTGCTTGCGCGATCTTGTTCATTCTCGTTTAGTTAAAAATATCGTCTGTCCCAAATATTCGGAAATCGTTTTCATTGCGCAAAGAATAAAAATAAGACTCGAAATAAATGAAGTATCAGAGATTGAATGTACAAACAAACACTTCATTCTTATTTATATAGATAGAGTTGCAAACAATTCGAGAATTACTATATCCGAGATCTGTCAAGCGTCTTTTAAACTTTTGGTTGCCCCCTGAAATTGCAATAATGAGGAATATTAAATGTTACGCAAAAACTAGCTATCGGAATGAACTGAAATTTTGTATGGCCATTCTAAAAGTTTCTAATCGATTCCCATTAAAATATAACTAAGCTCCATTTCATAATTTTTTTCAAACATTAATTAAAAAAATATTATTTAATACTAAAAATTATTTATTAAGTGGATTTTGTTTGGGTTGTTTAACAATAAAATGGTTAAAAATATCATCGCTATAGAAATAATTTAGGAAGACATGCATAAAAGTGTAATAAACTGATTTAACATTAGGACCTTCATTATTTCTGTACTTGTAACTTCGAAACGGTACGACAAAAGGACATGAAATTTGGTAATTAAAGTTAAATTTTGATATAGAATCGAAATTTTGTGTCAAAACAGGAAGTTCTTAGTGGAAATTATGAAGGTGGTGTTTAATTTAATATGAGGACGGCCCCTTATACAGATTTTATGAATTAGAATTTTTAAAAGACGTTAGTCTACGTCAAACGAGATGTTTGATTTTTCTCTATTGTTAAAATTTCTCCAATAAAGAGACGTATTTCATTTTCTTTTCTACATTCCCGATTTTTTTTTAATCTAAAATTTACTAAAAAAGCTTAATTTATTCTCACCTACCACCAATACACATGATAGTGTCAAATCTGGATGCAAAAAAGTTCCTCCAAAGTTCAATAAATCAAACCATTCGTTACAAGAAATTTTATACTGTTGGTGAGTGCAACAATAAAATCCATATAATAAACCCAGTTCTTCTAATTTAATCACTACATCCAATTCAATTCAAATACATATTCGTTCATTACTTGTAATTTGCAATTTTTTTTATTCATTCCATCAGAAAATTCCCATTTGATTTTTCTAAATTGCAGTGTAGTGCAATAATAGGCCTAAATTACGACATAATATAAAGTAACGTATAAACATTTAATGAGACATCTGTGGTTGCATTTGTTTTTGCAGTTTTCCTATTTTAGTTTTATTGATTATTGCGGGAGAATATCTGGTTCTGTATATAAGTGGCTTCTGTATTTTATTTTGGTATTTTTTTTTTGCTGGAGGGGTTGCGCAGACCCTTGGAAAGCCAAAAATATGTATGTAATGGAAACCAGGCATCCGGGTTCCATACATCCATATTTTTTGTAATGTACAATTTTCCATTGATCTACATGGGAAACAATGCTCCAGCGTGATATAATTAAGCTACTTCAGCAGAATTCGATACTCGATTCGACCAAAGACCGTAGTATATGTGGAGGCTGGTGCACGTTGAATCTCACTTTTCATTTATTTTCATAAACAGATATGCTATCCATTTGTATGAATATGGAAGCTATCTATATATATAATTCTCTTACGTGGCACGCAAAAAAGACGTTATTTCTAATCGCGTTTTGGCAGCACTGTACGATTGTTTGTTTATCGCGAAGTCTCGCGCATCGATTGAATTTATAGCGTTATCGGATGAAACTTTATTGAAAAAAAAAGGAAATTTTAATGAGTTGTTGCAGTTAGAGTTTATAATAGAAATCAAAGAAAGCGGAGGATCTTTTCAGGGCCATTTAAAAAACGGTCCTTTTCAGGGCCAACAATTATAGTTCAACAAGACGCTTGCACTACAACTTTCGGAAAAAACTCAATGAAAAAGTGTGGGTCGTTTGAGTGCTGGGAAAATGTACACACAAAAACATGCTGGGTATTCAATTTCCAAAGCAACGCTCACATTTCGAGTCAAAAGTTGCACAAATTTTTCATTTGAATTCTGATTTTAGAGATACTGTATATATTTTTTCTGTACTACAGCAAATTTAGATTTGAAAAAAATTTTTAGTAACATATTTTGTAAACAATCCCTTCTGCTAGGACACATGTCTTCATTGAGGCGAGCGAAGCGAACATAGGTTCGCACAGCGAACCAATGAGGATTGCGAAGCAATCCTCCGGGGGTTGGCGAGCGTTAGCGAGCAGGGGGCTGGCCCCCTAGTTTTGTTATTAATTTATCGAAATGATATGTGAGAATTTACACTTTCTCATCAATCAGAAGGATTATAGCAGATGTCCAGAAAAGACTGAGTATAATATTGAAAAAATGAACCAATTTCGACGAAGAGGCTTGTAGGCGCTGCGAAACAAGCTTGCGTTTAGTCACGTGACACTCTGGCATATCAGTCCGTATACATTTTCTCTTCGACTTCTTTTGTTAATATACATTAACATTTTTTTATCCCACAGAAATTAATATTATGATGACTGGTTTCGCGACAGTATAATTAGTCTTATTATTTATTGAACAGCCCTCGTATTTCATTCAGATATTTCAGCACTACTTTATATCTGATAAGGTATTATGAACATATCCTACTATCAGTTGTTCGGTGCCTGAGATAAAGTCCTGTCAACACATGTAATATAAATTATACCATTAAGTATTAACCAATCCGTAATTGGAATATATTCAGCTGAAAGTAACGCGATTCGATTATATTCTATATCTTCCATTGCTATCTATGCAAAAATCGGACGAAATTTCCACTATATTCAACACATGTGATTATCTATACGAAGAGAAATACCACCACAACCCTCAAATTTCTTATATCTATCCCACAAAACAGTATTGACGAGATATCTCGCAATTTGGCAAATGACGAGATAATTCGCCATCAAGAATGTCGATTGAATTCAGAAAGTTGAAGAAATTGACGTTTCTTGATGATGACGAGAAAAAGTGGCTATGACAAAGACATTTTTTTTTCTCAAATTAACAAGATGTCTCGTCCATCAAAATCCGATAAGTTTTTTTAATGGTAAGATGCCTCATCGAGACAACCCCGAATAGGGTGAAAAATCTATAGGGTGTTTCAGAAAGGACCCCCTAATTTCGAAATGACAAAACCATGAAACTGGGATAGATAGAAATATGAAACAAGTGGTACATTTAATTGGCAAATCTGGAATTTTGAATAGACCGGTTTAAAAATTAGCTATAATTTTGGTTAATAGATGGCGCTGCAGCCACCAGTGAAGAGATTATAGGGCGTTTTTCATGCAAAACTTTGATCTCATACCCGGTGCATTGCGATTTTGCAAAGGTTTGTTGCCCCACTTCAAGGATTGGAGAATGCACCAGACTTCGTGATTTGATGGTGCCCGATCGCTTAGTACTTCTTCAGTATTCCACCTTCCTTGCTGAATACTTCAGGGACAGAATCATTGCTCTAAATTATTCCAAAGACACCAGCACCCGAATAGATTGGCCTCCATACTCCCCAGATCTCAATCCATGCAACTTCTTTCTCTGGGGCTATTTGAAGGACATAAATGAAAATCCTCAAATGCTTGAATAGTTCATCTGTGAAGCATTTGTATCCATTTCCGTACACACATTTCGGCAAGTGGCTTCAAACTTCTTCTTTCGATAGCGTCAAGTGATTGCTGTTCAAGGTAACCATTTCGAATCCATTGTAATTTGATTCCATATTTGTTTACGAATTAGAATTCATACACTATTTAAAGTAGAAAATAACCCAAGATTGCAGCGTCATCTCTTATCCAAACTTGTAACTAATTTTGTAAACCCCGGACTATTTCAAATTCCAGGTTTGCTCATACCACTTGTTTAACTTTCTATCTATCACTGCTTAGTAGTTATTTGCTTTCAAAGTTAGGGAGTCCTTTCTGAAACACCTGTGTCATCTATTGTATATTTGTGTAGATATATGGGTCTATCTACGTCAAAGAACACAGTCCGCAAAACGACCACCACTGAAGTTTTTTAAACTGGGCTTATTTGTTGCCCAGTCATATATAAGAAGTTCTGGCAATAAAGTTTTAGCTTCCAGCTTGCAATAGTTTTTTATGTATATCTACTTCAAGTTTGAAAAACTGGGCAAGACAGATAAGTCCTAAGGTACAAGAGATTTATTAAGTCTAAAATCATGAACATTTTCAGAATTTTTCCAACTTGAAACTAATATACAAAAAAAAATTACTGCCTGCAGGTTTGAAGCCAAAAATTTACAGAATCTCTGATTAAACTAGAAAACAATATAATCATCTAAAAAAATTCAAATGGGGGGAGGGGGGTCGTGTCGAAAATGACTCTTTTTCTGTGCCGTTTTGCATGGAATTAACCTATTTATTCAAAATTAGAGTACAAAGCCCTTCAGTTTTATCACTCGTCCTTCGATAAAAGATAGCAAAAGAGATAAATATTTCTGGAAATAACACCAAAGGCTTAAATATACCTTTGATAGCACCAAGAATTCAGATCCTTTCAGAATTTATTTCTTCCTTTGAATCTGAACTGCCTCTGCTACTGTTATTAATCCCACTGCTGCGATGGCTTCAACGTCTGTGGTTCCGTATTTGAACTTCAACGTCTTCACGACGACACAAGTACTGCTACTCGTACTCCTGGGCATTATCTCATGGATTTTAGTGCGAAGTGTGACCCCACTAAGAGTGAAAAATGGCAAACCTATCCCTGGGCCCATAGGAATACCTATCTGGGGGTATCTACCATTTTTAGGAAAGGAGCCTCACAAAACGCTGAACCAAATGAGTAAGAAATATGGCGATGTCATTGGGTAAGACTCTTTTCCAATTAGTTATTCATCAACTTCAAACTCTTCATCGTCAATGTTAGTAAATTATTTCAATAGTTCCTTCACCCTCGCTGTCCTCGAGTTCTCATGTTTTCATTTCCACATTCGCTTTTTTCTTGATTTCTGGCTCACAACTGGCTCTTTCACTTTCTTTTCACTCGGCTACCTTTTGTTCTTTTTCTCTTCTTCTACCTCCTTGAAGCCTGACAGAACTTGGTCAATTCTAAGAACTTTACCATATGTGTGACGTTTTAGTAAATCAGTCTTCCTGCTCCCCAAGAACACGTAAAATGCAATTAAACGCAATTCAAACGTACTATATACGATTAAATACAAAATTACACGGAAAAACAGATTGTTTTTAAATCTAAATTGCATGAAACTATTGGCAAAGTTATGTTTACAATTACCCCGTCCCTTTTAAAATATGGGGTAATTGTAAACATTCAACTGTAGATGCAGTAAAGTTCCCAGAAGGAAAATTCAATTATTTTCTGTTCGAAAGAAGCATAACTGACCGTAGTAAAGAATTGGAACAACATATTTTTCAATATATTATGCAGGGAAACAGAAAATGCAACACACAAAAACTTTAAAACCAAACTTATCAACCACAATTTTTTCAACTAAACAGATTACTATCAGCTGTGGTTCAAAGAAATACGGGACCACCATATTGCATCCTCAGGGTTGCTAGCTTTCATATTACGCAACTTTTTAGTATCTCGGAATCCCAATTGGGTGCTTGTAAAGCTTGTTTACAACTACCCCGCCTGACCCTATACACCTAAATTAGTAAGCTCTGTTTATTTGGGTCATTGAAGTATTGAGAACTAATTTAATGATGTAATGATTCTGCATTTAAAAACTCGAAATCTTTGAAGTTCTTTTTTTTTACCCTACTCCTGTCAATTGTCCATCAATCTATGAATAACCAAATAGAATTCTTAAGTGGAAAAATATATGGCTTAAAAACACTATCACGAGTGTTTGAAATTCTACTGTTAGTATTTTTAGGGAGGTCCTTGCGATGTGGTCTTCAACCATTTCGTACAGTTCACAAAGGAGACCTATAGCTGATTTCGCTACACCAATACGGTTTAAGCAATAGGTGTATTTTTGTAGGTAGTGATGTTTAGTAAGAAATCCAAAGCAAGCGACTCCTACATCTCTAGTCAATGAACTTGGGACACCAGATTTGTTATTCAATAAAACATTCCAGTTCTTTCTTGTAGATACCTTTATGTAGATTGAGAGTCTATCAGTTTTTATGAGTGAACATTTAAGCCTCTAGATATTACATAGTGGTAAAGATGATTTAGATTTAGGCAACTGTTTACCAGCCTTAGCAAATTGGTCAGCCTATTCATTGCTATGTATGCCACAGTGACTTTTCATACAATCTACAGTCAAACTTTTAACATTTGGTGGCAGTGTGCAAAAACATATTGTTTGGAAACATTGTTTTTCTTGTCCGTGCATTAAGGGTTATACAAACAGCTATACCAAATCGCGTACAAACACTCTAAAGAAGTTCAGCACTAGATCAGGACATCCATAGAACTCCTCCCTTACTAGACCACCAACGAAGTCCATAAGAAAAAATATAAATGTCTGGTCATAGTTGGAAAATTATTTTAAGGAAAAAGCTCTCTCTATATATATTGAGCTCAACAAAACTTGGCATATTTAGTCTTTCAGGATTGGACACCGTATGGACATGAGAATAGTAAATGTGGGAAGTGATGCTATGACTTGGCATCCATGACATGAAAATACTAGTAACTGTGAGATTATGCATGTATCTTATTGTTAGCCTTAATACAATTAACCTTTACGGTCGCACTAGCACAGTTGGTAGTCATGTCACAACAGGAGGGTAACAATCTCGAAACTTGATCAAACCAAAGAACATAGAGTGTGAAAGGGCTGTTTCGTTAAGTATGTCGTGACTTCAAATGTCCTCACGCTGGCGTGGTGTGAGAGTTTGGAGAATGTGGTACCACATCAGGTGTTGAACTAGTAGTTCAAAATTACGAGGAGCTGAACTCAAATTTATCGATTCGGGATTGCTCATGTACCATTTATTCATCTCTCCGTTTATTTGTCGCCAATAGCTCGTTGTGTTACTCCAGTATGACGTCAATTCAACGACCTACCAACCAAGCCTTCACCCTTTTGCACACAGAGGGATGACTGGCGTTCTATCATCCCTCAAAAAATAAACAACTAGACAAATACCACACGGGGTACTAGCAATGTTTGGCACGTTCTTCCTTGGATTGTTTGCGGTTACCTGTTGAATTGCTATTCCGATGTTAATTACCCACTATACATGTTTCTGGCCGCGATAGCCCAGTTGTAAGAATAACAACTAGCAACAGAGGATTACGAGTACGAATCAAACCTAAGATCGTTGGGTACATAAGGGGCTGGTGCACGTTAAATGTGTCGTATCCTCAACTATCCTCACGTAGGCGTGGTGTTGCAGTTGGAGATTGGGGTGCCAGCTCAGGTGTTATCTCCACTATAATGTCTGCAAAAGGCAACATAGATCAGTGAAATATCGCAATCGTTCATTATATGACCACGTATATCGTGCTACATCCGTAAACTTGGAATAGTTCTCTTTCTCTCGAACTTCATGCATATTTTTGCGTCCGAAGTAAACTGTGGAAGCTATGAAAAGGCTAAAACAAGGTTTAAAAATATCTCTTGTATGATTTTTACATTTTTCTATGAAAGAAAAGCGATTGGTCCAATTATCTTTTAATCAACATTTAAACAATTAAATTCAAGCAACGCCGGGTAATTTTGCTAGTTATATATATATATGTGTGTGTGTGTGTGTGTGTGTGTGTGTGTGTGTGTGTGTGTGTGTGTGTGTGTGTGTGTGTGTGTGTGTGTGTGTGTGTGTGTGTGTGTGTGTGTGTGTGTGTGTGTGTGTGTGTGTGTGTGTGTGTGTGTGTTCAATCAAGTTCAAAATAAGAAATTAAATATTACAGAAATAAGAAGCCGTATGAGGTAACAAACGGATGTTTATTTTCAACTGGATAGGTCGTAATTTGGCAAAAATGTGATAACTGCTGAAGTATTTGTCTTGAGGGCCTTACTCGTTGTGGAGAAGTGGACATGTAACGTGCATGAAAAAATAATTACCAGGAATGCAGTCAAAATAAATTATTACAAAAACTCGATTTACTAGAAAAAGGCAAACTTTATAAACGCGCTCCTTAAGAGTAGAGTTTTAGAATTATTTAGTTATTCCCTTTGAGACCACAGATATATTACGCATCGAAACTACAGATTTATTATCGATGACGTAGATGGACTGATAACTTAAAAAGAACAGATAAACTGAAATATCATTTTAACAATGTTCAACCTGAATGACTTTGGCACATGTCTTGTTGTTGCACTTTTTATCCCATACATTTGCCTAGCTTCAAAAAACAAGGAAATCAACACTAGAAAACAAATATTGTGAATCGAACCCATGGATTGATACTAGGTACTAAAAGTTTTATGATAAGAACTTAAATACAACAGATTAAACTTAAATGACAATTTGATAATGAATGATTTTATCACGTTCTTCAGTACTATTTTTATCTCTTTGTCTCGGTTTAGAGAGCAATGAACCTATTCCTCTACTCTAGATATCTCGTCCATCAGGATCTGGTCAGTTTTGTTAATGACGAGATAACTTGTCAAAACAATGTCCTGGTGGGTTAAAAAGGACATGAAAGTTTCAAACGAAAATGAAGATTAAATACGATACGTGCTATGATAGGCATATGTAACACATACGTGAGTTAAATAGTAAAAGTATTAACCCTCCATATAATTATGACGAGATATGTCGTTAATAAAGTTACTGACTAATTTTTTAATGACAAAATACCTCGTCATCAGGATATTGGCGATTTTTTTAAGAGATCAGGATATGGTCAGTTTTTTTTCTAAGGACGACCAATCTAATCCATCAAGATCTGGCTAATTTTGCTGATCACGAAATATCTCATCATCAAGATATCGTCAATTGTTTGATGATAACGGGATCAAGATCCAGTCAGATTTCTTCCTTACAAGCCACCAGAAGGGTCAAATAGTTATAAATCATCCGATAGTTCATTCTGTCGTTCTTGTTGCAACTCAATTTATTTCAAGTGTCCGCTTGCAGTGAAGCAAAATACACGACAATACAAGATTTTTTCATATGCATCAAAAACAACATAAGAAATTAAATATTACAGAAATAAGAAGCCGTATAAGGTAGCAAAAGGATGTTTATTATCAATAACACTGCTCTGCATGAAAAAAACTCCGACACCATTTCAGCTGATTCTTGTGTAAAATGACCTCCTGAATCCGAATATGACCCCCGTTTCCCCCCCATCACGTACCGTTTTCTGGGGACGCACGCCCCTATGTTTATCACTTTTCGATACAATTTTATAGGCATAAATTTGATTTGGGAGTGGGGAAAAGGATTATTTTAACCATTAAATTTCTTCTGAGGGGCTAGAGAGGTGAAAAGCTCTGAAACATGAACATTTGTAGCAAGGAGGGAGATTTGGGGTGGATTTGTCCCCTTAAATTGTAAAACAAATCATTAAAATGATCGTTTTTTCTAGTTTTTTTTCGCAATTTTTTCTTCTTCCTAACACTCCCAACTAATAAAAATGTATCGCAATAATTTTTTTGCTAAAAGGGTGAGGGTGGGGAGAGGTCCCGAATGCCTCGAAAGAAAGTTTGTAAGATTTACTGTACGACGGTGACACTCTCAATAACTCGAGTGCGTGCTTCGTGGTTTGCGCAGGAATTTTCATGCTTTGACAATTTTATACTTGCATTGCTTTTATCGTTATAGTTGTGAACTGTAATCAATACCTTCCCTCGTTACATCTTTCGCGATCGTAGAGTCAACTTTTCGGTATTCTAGGCGGGGATTCTGTGTTTCCAAGTTGTTTGAACTGCGTAAAACGGTCCAAATTTTTTTGCTCCGACTTTTTCAAATTGAATTACAGTTTGTGAGTATAAGTTGTGATTAATACTGAGCATTGACTTACTGTTTAATTAGGGCTCGGAAAAAAAAAATTTTGCAGAGCAGTGTAATTTGTGAAAAATCTTATGAGCATGCGATAGATTTATTACAAGCAAGGGAGGTTGAGTGTTCAAATCACGTCCGGGTCAATTGTTCATCACACATCAACTGTCGCAAGCGAGTGTTTAGGATGTAAAATGATTAACTTCTCTATAATCCCTTTAATATATACTAAAGAAATAAACTACAAATCTAAAAGACTAATTACTACATGTTTAGTAGCTGGCTGGAGTCTAAAAGGGGAGTGTCTGTTGTTGCGCAAGTTCACTTTGAGCGGATTCTCAGAGCCAACTCCCCTCACACGCCATTGGTTCATTGTCTGAGTCATGTTGTGGGTCCAAGGGAAGTTGCATGATTCCGCGCGTCACCACAGGTATTGCCAAAAATCTAGAAACAATACTTTGGACACGGGCTTCGAAGTTTTTTTCTGAACTCCACAATACCTCTTCCGAACTTTATAATTCAATGCTAAAACTTATAAACTAGCTGTAAGTTGAGAGGTTATTAACTTTACACAATAGTACACATCAGACATAGGTAAGCAGGTTTTGAATTAACGTCGCACTGGAGCAATTTCACAGATTGGCGACAGTCCAGGATCAATTCCGAGGAGAAACACCCGAGGACAACACCTCGTAGTTTTGAACTGCATATAACGAGGTCAACACCTGAGCTGGCATCACATTTTTCAAATTTCCACGCCACGACAAAGAGAGGACTTATTGGCCACGACAGATTGCACTTGCATCCGACCCCACGTTCTCTACGATTTTTGGTGTTTGATCCTGTTTCAATGACCCAACCCTCGAGTTGCCAAGCTGCATCCTGCCAACCGGGCTACCTCGGTCAGTGTGTAGTAGAACCTTTACCGATATTTTTGTAGATGATCACTTCATTGTGAGGCGCCTGGCTTGACGTGTTCAAATGTCGTTTTGCAAGTGCTTATATTTACAAATACCTCAAGGAAGTTGTTATACTGTTATCTGTGGATTTTAGCCATCATTCCTAATTTGTATTTGTTAGCTTGTATTTAGGAACCAAATACACCGTCGTTCTGAATAAGTACGATGTGATGAAGGAAGTATTAGGTCACCCAGGAGCACAAGACAGAGCGGCTAACATCTTCGATTTCATATCCAAGTCAGGTAAGACGTTCTATTATAACCCTTTAAGGGGGTCCGGGACACATTGAAACAAATTTTTTATTAATTAATTTAGAATTTTGAATTTTTTTGTACTGATTACCCATCTAACTAATAAGCGAAATCACAACACAAAAATTTTCCAAAAGTTAAAAAAAAAATTTTAATTAAAATTTTTGAAAAAAAGAGGGGTCATTTTAAATTGCTAAAACCCGAAATATTCTTGATCAATTTTTAAGATTCTTGCAGTAAATTATTCACAAATGTATAAACTTTAATTTTGATTCAGCAATTTAAAAAATATTAATTTAATAAAAAATAAAAAATATTTGAATAAAATTTTTGAAAATTTTAAGGTACTTTTTTTTTAATTCATATTTTTAAAAGTAAATATTTGTTTTAAATTTGCTGAATCAAAATTAAAGTATAATGTTTGAAAAAGATATATTCCAAATTTCAACCCTTAAACTTCATCGGTTTTTGACTTATAGCAATTTGAATGCAGGAAATCTTGAAAAATGTATCATGGAGAAAAACGCATTTAAAGTTTTAAAGACAAATGTTGTTGCCATGACAACAACTGTCAAGAGTGTTAGATTTTCAAAACAACACACCACAAAAATTATTATATCTCTAGTTCTAATTAAGATAAAAACATGATTTAGACGTCATTTTAAGCAGAAAAACACAGAGAATTTCTTAAAATATTTAAAAAAAATTCGAAAATTTGAAGATTTTTGTGTCTCGGACCCCCTTAACCCTCCAAGTTATCTCCTCAATATATCTCGTCCATCAAATTCTGATCAATTTTATTCCCGTCATCAAGGCATTGCGATATTCCAACCTGGTCAGTTTTTTCCTTAACCTCGTCATTTATGTATGACTGACTTTTATTTAAAGATACTTTGAGAATACCGAGATATCTCGTTCACTAAGAGATGGTCGGGTTGACGAGATGACTCGTCGAGACAACCATCTGAGACATTAATACTGAATACATTTTTAATAAAAATTCAGAAGATATAGCAAACAATAACACATCTGATTGTGATTTCCAGTAGAAGCATTTCTTTTTTAAATTAAAAATCTTTCTGTAAACAGATGCTCAATTATTTAATTCCTGAATTTCATTTAGGCTCAGTTTTAAAAAAAATCGACATTTTGCTTTTTATAACGTTTATTTTTTTATAAAGGACCTATAATAAATCCGAGAATAGAAAAAGTATATATACAAATGTTTTTTATGAATCACAGATATGGTTTCAGGGTTCCATGTTAATAATGGCGAAATATGGATTGAGCAAAGGAGATTTTGCCGCACTGCAGTTCGAGATATTGGCCTCGGAAAGGGATATTGGGAAGATCTCGTTATGGTACGTTTTAACGAATAAGAAAGGTTGTAATTTTGTGCATACTTATTTACATCTTCTGATGCCAGCAAAGACTGATCTCATCGCTGAGGAACTTTGAACTTTAAATCTTACACAAGTCGAAAATCACGTAACATGATCTATTCATCCACTAGGTTTTTGGAATCCAACCAATGACCATGTACAAATGGGATGGTGCACGTTAAATCTGTCGTGGTCTCAAATGTCCTCGTTTGCGTAGTGTGGAAGTTTAGATACAAGGTCAGATGTGACTTCGTGACCTGACAGTGGTTCAAAATTACCTGGTCCGTCGGGTTTGATTCCGGAGCTTCGCCAATTAAAATACCTACCTACCAGCAGTTGGCAATCATAGTATCAACAACTACCAAATTCAGCCACTGCTAAATTCTGGATCTATGGATATTGCGGTGAAATTATCCACGTGTACAAAAATTTGCTTACAGTACAGTGGCATATATGTTGCATACTCGAAACCCCATCCACCAAACCACCTGCACAGTGGCGACACTCGTAGCGACGCCAGCGCCACAGAGTAGAGAACACGGAGCGCAGGTGCATAGGAGAGCAGTGTGAAAAGAGCGAAGTCACCAGCTGCGAAGCTCTCATCGGCGCTTTCGCTTTCGATTGTATCTTTTAGTTAGGCTTAAGAGCCTAAAGTTGTATGCTCAATCACAGAATACAGTTATTGTTTTAATTATTGTTCTTGTCTTCATCCATCAACCAACACCCTAGACAACCCGAACCAGAACATATATATTGCAGCATAACCCAACTCTACTATCAAATGTTGTGAGAAACTTCATTGGACTTGACCTTTAGGAAGGGTCCCTTGCAGGGCAGGTGTCTACTCCATGACATCATCAAAATGCCGAATATATTCTGATTTTTTTAATTTGGCACCAGCTGCTATTCTTTCCACACGCGCCTTATAATGATTTGAGAAGAACAGGTGGTGTTGATGGCAGATGATCTGCGATTGGTTTTTGAATTTTAACGGGTTATTTTAGACTGCAGCAGAGACGTTGGAGGCGACTTTAGAGATGGTAAGAGAGAGAGACAGAAGCAGCGGGTGAGACTGGTTCACCGCACTGGACTGTGAGATACGTACTTTGATGTATTGGAGTAGTGATGTTAATGTGATTATGTTAATGTTATGATGTTAATGTGATGATGTTAATGGGATGATGTTAATGGGATGATGTTAATTTGCTGATGTAAATCTATATACATAATTATCTTACGTGGCACGCAAAAAAGACATTATTTGTAATCGCGTTTTGGCAACATGGTACGATTGTTTGTTTACCCCAAAGCCTCTCACCTCAATTGAATTTATAGCGTTATCGGATGAAATTTTATTGAAAAAAAATGAATTTCAGTCGAGCTTTTGCAGTTAATAATAAAAATCATAGAAAGCGGAGGATCTTTTCAGGGCCATTTAAAAAAAACGGTCCTTTTCAGGGCCAACAATTATAACTCAACAAGACACTTGCACTACAACTTTCGACAGTAAACTCAATGACAAAGTGTGGGTGCTTCGAGTGCTGGGTAAATGTACACACAAACAACATGCCGGGTATTCAATTTCCAAATCAGTGCTCACATTTCGAGTCAAAATTTGCTCAAAGTTTTCATTTGAATTCTGATTCCAGAGGTACTGTATACTAGGGATGCGACATCGATGTCGATGTTTTCGAAACATCGATGTATTGGGGTCGATGTTTTTGTAACATCGATATTTATACTTGTCGATGTTTTTACGTTGTCGATGTTTTATTTTTAAATGAAAAGAGTATCGTTATAAGAATTTAAAAAATAACCAAGTAGCATAATTTTTATAATCAAGAAATTGAACATACTTTTAGACCCAAGTGGCCAAGGGTGAAGGGTCTGAAAAGTAGGGATGCGACATTGATGTCGATGTTTTCAAAACATTGATGTTTTATAAAAACCATCGATGTATTGGAATGATGTCGTATCACTAGTTGCTAAACCAGTTTTAAGAAATGTGGGAAAAAGTTTAAATACACTGAATTTTAAAAACATCGATGGTTTTGGGGCGATGTATTATCAACATCGATGTTTTAATTTTGAACATCCAGGTTTTGCTGTCTATGTCACATCACAAGTTGCTAAACAAGTTTTAATAAATGGGGAAAAAGTTTAAATACACTGAATTATAAAAACATCGATGGTTTTGGGGCGATGTATTATCAACATCGATGTTTTAATTTTGAACATCGATGTTTTAAAACATTCGATGTTTTAATTTTGAACATCGATGTTGCAAAACATCGATGTTTTGCTGTCGATGTAACATCACTAGTTGTACACCAGTTTAAAGAGCAAATTTAGATTTGAAAAATATTTTTTGGAGTATCATATTTTGTTAACAATCCCTTCTGATAGGACACATGTATTGATTGATGCGAGCGAAGCGACCATAAATTCGAGCAGCGAACCAATGAGGATTGCGAAGCAATCCTCCGGGGGTTGGCGAGCGTTAGCGAGCAGTGGGCGGGCCTCCTAGTACTGTATATTTTCTTAATGTTCTTGGAATAATAATAACTTAATTATCTTAGCTGTTGGTTGTCTTCTCTTTTTGTACGATTCGTAGTGTTTTCAAGTTAAAGTTTTGGGGCGACATCACAACACTTTTAGACGCGAAACTTTTTAATATTCGGAACAATACTGGGGGCATACATGAAAAGTCCAGCATTGCAGAAAATGCGCTACAACTGTTTTGTCTTATAGTTCCTGAACTAGAAGCAACCTCCAGAAGATAAATATAGCATCGCGTAGACAAAGCGTACCTAAATATTTCATTATCTACGGCATATCCTGGATGCACATGGTTTATGGTGAAAGGGCCATAAGCGTCCAAGATACTCCAAAATGCATCCAGATAATGGGAATACACATACAACTCTTCACGGACACAGAAGAGAGAAATTAAACCATGACGTAATGAAACCTTTGCTGGTACTACTCGCAGGTTGCCAGAGCAGTCCCCTCGATTGCGGAGATACTATGGAAAAAGTCCACCATTTATGTCCTACGGTTAAGAACAGTATACAACGTTTAAATGGTCTACGGTTAGATATCCTCATGAGGACAAATTACTCCATATAGTGTTGAGGCAAAATAGGTCGTCCCGTTCTTTTGAAAAAGTCCACCATTTATGTCCTACGGTTAAGAACAGTATACAACGTGTAAATGGTCTACGGTTAGATATCCTCACGAGGACAAATTACTCCATATAGTGTTGAGGCAAAATAGGTCGTCCCGTTCTTTTGAAAAAGTCCACCATTTATGTCCTACGGTTAAGAACAGTATTCAACGTGTAAATGGTCTACGGTTAGATATCCTCATGAGGATAAATTACTCCATATAGTGTTGAGGCAAAATAGGTCGTCCCGTTCTTTTGACAAAATATCTAGAATTTTTATGGAGTAATAGAACATGCACTGTTGCTACTGGCAGGTTGCCAGAGCAGTGGAAAATTCAGCTGAGTCTTATTTACCTCCCCCCCCCTCCCTTTATTGCGGAGATACTATGAAACTTAGTCCATCAATTCTGCTCCACGATTAAGAGCAATATGTAACATGTAAATTGAATACAGTTACACACTCTGTAACAAAAAAAATCGACGCACCAAGCAGAAGTTCTTCGATTGCGATACAAATTGGTGGATATGAAGAACATACATAAAAAAACAAAGGTTAAAAATTTCAAAACTATTGAATGATTTATTTCAGAATTTGAGCATTATAAAGGGAGGAAGGCAATAAGGCGTTGGTCCCCAACCCCATCGAACTTTTGCATCAACCCAATAGAAGAACCAGACCAAACTACTAACGTATGTTCGCTTTAACCCAATTCAGACGTGCAAAATTTTTTAGAGGTATAGAACAAAATGAGGTTGAAAATATAATAGGGGGTTTAAGAATACGCAGTATATATTGCACCATAATAAATGTAAATTAAAGCAAGATGCAAACGAAAATGTTTTTTCATTCTAGGAAGAGACAATCAACTTGACGAATAAACTTAGAGCTACAAAGGGGGAGGCATTTGACATTTCTCATGATCTATGTACATCTGTTATTTCGAACATTTTCTCGATCCTGATAGGGCGTAGGCTGAAGGAAGTGAAGGAGGCTGACAAAATCCAACTCTCCGTGGATTACAATTATGCTAGCTTGAATTTTTTAAGTCCTTCAATGGCGACAACTGTGATTCCCGGATTGAGGAAGCTTTTCGAGATCTTCAAAATCGCCGGCTTTGACTGGGCTACAAAAGTCATGAAGGACTTCGATTCTTTTATTAGGTAACATTTTTCATTGACTTCTTTGCAATTCGGGATTTGTTAAGTTGGAGTGACGTTAATCCGTCTGGTGGAAGTTAGCTTAACGAGTGATTTTGTTGCTGACAAAACTGACCAAATCTATCCCAAAGCACGAGATATATCGTCCATGGAAAAAATATCTGTCCAAATCTTTATCTTGTCTTCGTCAAAAAAGCGGCAATGTTGTGTTGATGAGAAACCTCTTCATTCGCAAAATCGGTCAGATCTTGATGGATGCGATATCTCATCTAAACCACTTCGAGGGTTAAATATTAATCCTGCAGTAAATAATTGGTTTAAATATTAAACAATTGTGCTTAATGTCTTGTATTTTTATCGTTGTATGATCGTATAATAAGCATCATATTTGTAACTAAGAAGGCAGTGTTGAAGTATAAATGATTGCAATTAATAAATACTAGCAAAATACCCGACCTTACTCGGTTTGAATTGGTTTACTCTAGATTGAAGAGATAATCAAAATATATAATGTCTTACGTTTTTTGTAGAATAAAAATTTATTTTAACATCTTTCGCCATCTTTATATTTTCTACAACTTACTTTGGACACAAATCCTACACATGCATATCCATTCATGTAATACATTTCACATACATCGCACAATTGCTGTATGACAAAGCTACAAAATGACGAAAGGTGATACTAAGGTTTCTACTATAAAAGACGATTTTTATAGGAAGATTTGGAATTCCCTTTCTTAAGTTATTTTCATGTTCAACTCAATTAATTAAAATTACGATTTACGGCGAGTGCTCTCGCACTCATAGTCAACAAAACAATATTTTTTTACTTGTGGCACTCTTGCCTCCGGTATGTGACATTGTGAAATTTTGCAATCTTCTAATGTCATTATTACAACGAATTTTTTAACGTTTGAAAAAGTTCCAGTTTGGATTAATAAACATTATTATTCTTTCAATAAAGGCATTATTCTTTAAATAACGGCATCATTCTTTAAATAACGGCATTATTCTATAAATAACGGCATTATTCTTTCAATAACGGCATTATTCTTTCAATAACGGCATTATTCTTTAAATAACGGCATTATTCTTTCAATAATGGTATTACACTTAAAATTTACTGAAAATTCATACTGACTTACCTAACATTTTAAAGTCTAATACGTTGTGGCGCTGTTGCGTGTGATGAGAAGGAAAACACATTTATTAAAATAATAAATATTTAAAACAGGAAACAGCGAAGTAAAACAAAATAAAAGATGTCGCAAAAAATTGTTCTAAAGATATTAATTTGTGATTCAATTTTATCTCTTGATCTCGCACAGTTGCCACAACTTACAACTAAAAGTGTACAAAATTTAGAAATGTGAAATTAATTCAGAGCGAAAGAACCAGAAAAAATATCACTGCTCGCGCGATCTTGTTCTTTCTCGTTTCATTGAAAAATATCGTCTGTCCCAAATATTCTTAAATCGTTTTCATTGCGCAAAGAATAAAAATAAGACTCGAAATAAATGAAGTATCAGAGATGAAATTCCATAAAAAAAAAAATTGAAGAATAATTACTTTTTCAGCAGTACTGGTAAAGCAATCGAAGTAATCGTAATATTCAATAGACATTCCAATTTTTCCCAAACTACCAAATTATGGTTGATTTAAGTATACTTACTCAGGTGTTTTAGCATGAAACTCAACTAAATATAACAATAAAGAAATGTTTAATATTGCATTCACTAAACTATAGATAATGTATAAAATAAAATACAATGCAATCAAATATCTGGAATACAATTCATGTGATGTCTACACAAACACACTAACACAAAATCGAGCATAGAACAGAAAGACGGACAGACAGACTTTCGCAACCAATGCCACTCACTAAATGAAGATAAGTACTCACTGTATGCAAATTTTCATGAAAATATCTTAAACCGCGTGGACGTGTATAGGGCACAACATACAGACAGACAGACAGACAGACAGACAGACACCAAACGAGAAAAAGACGGAGTCGGCATCAGAAGGGTCCAAAACGGATAGAAAACTTGAAATGGGTCGAAAATATTGAATGTACAAACAAACACTCCATTCTTATTTATATAGATTCCAATTTGAACCTCATGTTTTCAATAAAGTATCATGAAGTGGTAACAAATCTATATAAATAAGAATGGAGTGTCTGTCTGTCCGTCTGTCTGTCTGTCTGTCTGTCTGTATGTTGTGCCCTATACACGTCCACGCGGTTTAAGATATTTTCATAAAAATTTGCATACAGTGAGTACTTATCTTCATTTAGTGAGTGACATTGGTTGCGAAAGTCTGTCTGTCCGTCTTTCTGTTCTATGCTCGATTTTGTGTTAGTGTGTTTGTGTAAACATCACATGAATTGTATTCCAGATATTTGATTGCATTGTATTTTATTTTATACATTATATATTCGTTTAGTGAATGCAATATTAAACATTTCTTTATTGTTATATTTAGTTGAGTTTCATGCTAAAACACCTGAGTAAGTATACTTAAATCAACCATAATTTGGTAGTTTGGGAAAAATTGGAATGTCTATTGAATATTACGATTACTTCAATTGCTTTACCAGTACTGCTGAAAAAGTAATTATTCTTCAAATTTTTTTTTTATGGAATTTTATCTCTGATACTTCATTTATTTCGAGTCTTATTTTTATTCTTTGCGCAATGAAAACGATTTAAGAATATTTGGGACAGACGATATTTTTCAATGAAACGTGAATGAACAAGATCGCGCGATCAGTGATATTTTTTCTGGTTCTTTCGCTCTGAATTAATTTCACATTTCTAAATTTTGTACACTTTTAGTTGTAAGTTGTGGCAACTGTGCGAGATCAAGAGATAAAATTGAATCACAAATTAATATCTTTAGAACAATTTTTTGCGACATCTTTTATTTTGTTTTACTTCGCTGTTTCCTGTTTTAAATATTTATTATTTTAATAAATGTGTTTTCCTTCTCATCACACGCAACAGCACCACAAAGTATTAGACTTAAAAATGTTAGGTAAGTCAGTATAAATTTTCAGTAAATTTTAAGTGTAATACCATTATTGAAAGAATAATGCCGTTATTTAAAGAATAATGCCGTTATTGAAAGAATAATGCCGTTATTTATAGAATAATAATGTTTATTAATCCAAACTGGAACTTTTTCAAACATTAAAAAATTCGTTGCAATAATGACATTAGAAGATTGCAAAATTTCACAATGTCGCATACCGGAGGCAAGAGTGCCACAAGTAAAAAAATGTTGTTTTGTTGACTATGAGTGCGAGAGCACTCGCCGTAAATCGTAATTTTAATTAATTGAGTTGAACATGAAAAGAACTTAAGAAAGGGAATTCCAAATCTTCCTATAAATCGTCTTTTATAGTAGTAACCTTAGTATCACCTTTCGTCATTTTGTAGCTTTGTCATACAGCAATTGTGCGATGTATGTGAAATGTATTACATGAATGGATATGCATGTGTAGGATTTGTGTCCAAAGTAAGTTGTAGAAAATATAAAGATGGCGAAATATGTTAAAATAAATTTTTATTCTACAAAAAACGTAAGTCATTATATATTTTGATTATCTCTTTAATCTAGAGTAAACCAATTCAAACCGAGTAAGGTCGGGTATTTTGCTAGTTTTATATAAATTTTTACATTTCTGCAAAGTTTGATGTTTTGCTATCGGATTCTAACATAACGTCAAAACATATCATAGACATATCTAAGTACAGTTAGTATACCAATACATATGAATAAGAAATATTGCTCTTACATCAGAATGAATAGTAAGAAATATTGTTCTTATTATATCAGAATTTATAGTAAGAAATATTGCCCTTATATCAGTATGAATAGTAAGAAATATTGTTCTTATTATTTCAGAATGAATAGTAAGAAATATTGTTCTTACTATATCAGAATGAATAGTAAGAAATGTTGTTCTTATTATATCAGAATGAATAGTAAGAAATGTTGTTCTTATTATATCAGAAAAAATAGTAAGAAATATTGTTCTTATCATATCAGAATGAATAGAAAGACAAACGATTCGCAGCCTTTTTTAGTTTGGAAGGAAATTGCGTTGGAAACTTAGCCACCTTTTAGCATTAAATCGAAGTAGATAACTGAACTATGATTGCTGTTCAGAATTCGGTGAGTTATAATTATGTGTTGGTGTATTATTTACTTGTGTTGTTTGTCAGTATTTGTATTAGTTCTGCCCATTGCTAAATTATAATTTTTTGTGTTTATGTGATAAAGTTAAAAGAATATAATATTGGTTGCTGCTAATTTATTAATCCAAATTCTAAACAGGCTGTACAGTAGGATATAGAATTGCGTAGGAGGTATAGTCTCATCCATGTATTTTGTGGCATAATCTTGTCAGTAATTTTTTCCTCGAGCTTTTCAAATGATCGAACACTCATTCGGAAGTAATTAAAAAACTTATCTGGATTTTCACTTTTCCTGATCTCTTTTTGTATTCTTTTATTCAAAATCATTTTACCAAATGTTCTCTTTTCTGACATTCATCTTCTGGAAACCCTAGTTAAGTACCCATTTGGTAACCATTCTCCCCAGTTTTAAAAATTTCTTAAGCAAATTTTGTAAAAGTATTTACTAAACAAAGTTTTTCAAAGGATTGAAGATTAAACTATCAAACAGAATAGAGATTTTAAAAAAAATATTTGTATTTTTAATCCTTTAGAATGATTTGATAGTTAAAATAAAAATATGATTTCAGTGAAGAAATAGATCACCACAAGACCTCTGCATCTATTAAAGCAAACAACGATTTCATAAACGTTTATTTAGAAAAGTTAGCTCAGATGGAAAAGTCAAAAAGCGTAAAGCATTTCTTTTCAGGTATGAACCGCTTTTTTTGTTTCTTGTAACGTGATTGCTTTGTTGTAAAAGTAATTTTAACCCTCCTTGTGGTTGTCTCGACGACGTATCTAGTCATTGGCAAGCAGACCAGATATTCGTGAACGAGACATCTAGTCATTAGAAGAAAGCATGATCACGATGATTAAAAGATCTTGATATCATCATTTGATATCATAAAAGATTTAAAGAACTGGCCAGATCTTGATATCGTCATCCTAAAAAAATCAGTAATGTATTGGTGAAGAGATATCTGGCATCATTAGCAAAATTGACCAGATCTTGATGGATGAGATACCTTGTCAAAATCACTTGGAGAATTAAAATATGCTAATTTTTTTTTTTTGCAAAAGAACAGTTCGTGCAAATGGTCTGTTTGGTATTCCAAAAAGAAAATGGTATGTTTGAATGTATAGCAATTTTTATTTCATGCATTACAATATGATGCAAAAAAATTTCACTTTACGAAGCAATTTTGCTGTATACTTGAATGATTAACAATTCAATAGAGGTAATCATACTGATATCCAGTTCAAGAATTGAAACCATCAAAATAAAAGTATAATTCTATCAGTTACAATCTTATAACGCTGTGTGTAAGTAAAAGCATCTTCCTTGCAACTATTTCTACTGAACACAATGTAAGGTTAACTGTCATTCTTCTCGGGTATGAACCCCTTTTTTTTTTTGCTTTTTGTAATGTGATGGCTTTGTTGTAAAAACTTAAACTAGGTGTATATTGTCTTTAAAAAGGGGAATAAGAAACAAGTTTAATATATCATACAAGTCAAACAAGTATAAGCTATCAAATAAAACATGTATACCACAAAATTTTGTGTAAAAAATGTATCCTCAGTCCATTAAATTGTTCAAAAAATGTCCCAAAAGAATCTGTATTTGCAAATTGCAGAATCATATATACTAGAGCAGGGGTTCCCAAAATGTGTGCCACGGCACCCTGGGGTGCCATGTAGAGAGATGAGGGGTGCCGAGAAACGCCCATGATCTCTAATCTAAGCTATTGCTAAGCAACAGAAAATAGTGTTAAGGTCACTAAAGTTACTTAAGTCACAAATTTAAGGTCACTAAAGTGGCACACTATTGTTAGCCACAATTTCGATAAGTTAGGGAACCCCTGTTTTAGAGTATTTATTATTCCAGAGCGTGCTGAGACGCTATAACTATTATTGTTTTTCGTTGGCGTGAAATTAATTTCGATTCTGTAGAACAGGAACTATACTGTAGAAACTTCCCGAAATCCTGTGAGCAGCTTGTTATATATACGTCTATTAAATTGTCTTGTTTAAAAACAGCTGCTTATTGAACTTCATAACTGTTAATTTTGATTTTAGTCCAACTGTCGAAAACCGAACCACTAACTGATATGTTGAATTGTGCGAGAAAATTTTAATTCTATCTGTAACATAAAATTTATCTGTTTTCTTTTCTAGAACCTATGTTACACGGAAATTTGGCTGTGTTGTTCTTAGGCTCGACTGACACAATATTTAAATCCATGAGCTGGCTTCTCAGACTTATGGCTGCTCATAAAGATGTCCAGGATAAAGTGTATGCCGAACTCATGGAATCTGTAGGGAAAGAGGGAAGAGTGAGGTACGAGGAAAGGGAAAAGTTCCCCTATACATTTGCCACTGTAATGGAAGGGCAAAGGATGTCCAGTATTGTACCCCTGAGTACAAGCAGAAGGTGCGAGTGTTATTTTACAGTATCAAAATTCTTTTTAAATTAAAATTGGAAAATAAAATATTGCATGGTTATTTACATTTTTGATGAGCAAAACTCTTCCTTGTCAAAACTAAGACTTTTAAGTCTGGCTTTAGATGAGTCCAACGGAGTCAAGAGCATCATTAATTTTTTAAATAACATTTTGTCCTTCAAATCAATACAAAATGAAATTACGAATGTGTATTACAAATTCTTCATCTGACCTTGGTTCAAAATTACGTGGAGTTGGTCTCGGATCTTTTACCTTCGGCGGGAGTTGGATAGGTCACGATTGGATCCCCAACTATCACCATTAGCCCACTGGGTAGCTGCAGTGCGCGACGTTAATTTAAAATCAACTACCTATATTACCAATATTAGTGTCAAGGCAAGCAACTTTTTCTTCCTTAACATTTTGCAAGACAGAGTGAAATCCTCAACTTAAGATTGTGAAAAGTTGTCATTGTGACTTAATCTCTTTTGCCCTTACACGGAAGAAATAACAATTATAGTGATATTTCTTTGCAACAGAATGTATGCACTTCGGAAGCTTACTCATTCATGAACTAATTGCTTACTTCTCTTGAAAGAGTGATTTTTTTGTTCTCGTAGAATACAATAAGAAAGGCTATTGATGGCAATCATGTACCTCGTACTTATAAATTGTTATACTACTTTTACGCTACCATAAAGTTGTTAGTTTTTTCGCTTGAAAAATATTTTTAATAGAAGCAAGGAATTTTAAAATTCTTTTTTAATTATCTGGTAGTTTTGTGTGTTTGAGCAATTCATCAATTTACAGGTCATCGTCAGTTTATATCATGAAATAAATCATCAACGTTTTATTTCAAGGTTTTTATCATGTGAACAAAGAAGTGCATTGTATTCTTTGGATGGAACTTTAAACCATTGCCAGTTTGATGTTCATTTTATAATCCAAAGGAAATTTTAACACTTGTTAAATCTTATGCTCTTTAAATCAAGCAAATGATTTAAACGAGGAAAAAAATTGAATTTTTACCAAGAATTTATTAACATTCCTTTGTTTTATACATACTTTGTCGTTAATCTTTTGTTTTCAAGAACAATATCTTTTAAACTATTGAAAAATTTTTAAACCAGATAAATTTGCGCAAAAATAGTAAAAATGTTTCATTAACGTAATAGCCTGAAATATTTATTTTCTTTCTCTCATTATTGTTTTCCAAAAACTACCCTGGTAGTTAACTATCCTAGTAGTTGTCTTGACGTGGTATCTCGTTATTCCAAAAATTGACTAGATCTTGATAGACGAGATAACTCGTCATTAGAATAAAACTGATCAGATATTGATCTAATTGTTATCAAAATTCGGCATTACCATGATTATGAGAATCAAATCAATCACTGGTAAAACTTATATGACATTGGACGAGTTATCTCGTACATTCTTTTCTGAGGGTTTAATTCATCGATGCAGAAAATTATTGGTTTATAGTATAATCAATTTCTTTAATTTTTTAGATTCCATTGTTGTACGTTAGCATCATAAGCACCATATCTGTAACTAAGAAGGCAGTATTAAAATACGAATGACTACAATTAATAACTATTTGTAACCTCTCTTTGGAGAACTTTATTGAAAACACGAGACAAATATTGGAATTTAAATTACTTTTTACATTTGTGCAAAGTTCAATATTCTACAGTCGGAATCTATGGTAACATCAAATCCTATTACAGACAAAACATTGAATCTACCATATATGGTCTCGTACTGACAACATTTCAGAAGTGTGTCAAAATAAATGTGGTCTTGAATGTTCCAATTGTGTTTACCAACTCAACCACCCTCTTGGTGGTTGACATGACGAGGTATCATTATTAAGCAAACCTGAGCAAATCTTAATGTACGAGTTATATCGTCATTGGAATAAAACTTCTCTAATCTTAATCTCATCACCATAAAAAAATTTGGCCATATCTTGTTCCCAGATAAATTGCCATTAGGAAAATTGGTCAGATCTTAATGGATAAGATCTATAGATATAACCACTCGGGAGTGTTAATATGGTTTTATTTTCATTCTCAGTATTACCCAAGATATAAAAGTCAAGGGCATGGTTATCCCCAAAGGTTCGCAGGTTACGGCTAATCTGTGGGCATTGCACAATGATCCTGACTACTGGGAAGAACCTGAACTGTTCAAACCAGAGCGATTTCTGACGAATAACGGTACACAATTGATCAGCCATGTTCAAAGTTACGCACCTTTTTCCTCTGGTAGGTTCTTTATAAGTAATAAATTGATTTTGACTATTTTTAATACTTTTGAAATGCTATTGAATTGTCTATTTTTTGAAGAAAGCACTAAAAGCAAGAAGATGGGTTTTCAGGAGTTAGGAAGTTGATGCCTATTCCTCCTTTTTCCGACCACATGCTTTGTCTCATTCATTAGAAGGTCGATGGGAAGATACCTATAATTCTTGAGAATTTAAATGCAAAAACAGATGATCGTTGCTATCAATCAGATACTTTTTATTTGGTTTGAAAGGGACCCTTTTATTGTAGCACTAACCTAACAAAAATTTCTCTCTCCAGTGTATAAAAAATGATTAATGAAGTTAAAACTTAAAAAAATTGAAGTTAAAATAAAAACATGAAAGGCGTTTCTTTTTTATCGAGTATTATTATTAAATTGACATTTTTAACTAAGATTTTGGATACATGTGAGTTCCAAATTTGTGATTTTCACATAATTTAATGACACAAAATAGGAAAAACAAAATGTGGAAGTATATATTAATAAGTAATATTGTCGTGATTTAGCGTTTGTTTTTATTTAAAAACATTGAAGACCTTGGTAACCCGGTCGGAAGAGTACCGGATTACAAACTGAAAGATTGGAGTTGGAAATTCGATCCAACCAAAGACCGTGTATGTGGGTTGCTAGAGAACGTTAAATCTCCAGGTGTTGAATTATATTCAGTGTTCTGCAACACAACTAGCAATTGCAATTGTTTTGCATGCATTTTGTTCGACTTTTGAAAACTGCAGTAAAATCAAAAACAGACGTAAAACACAATTTTCAGCTAAGTATGTGTTGCATATTTATGATAAAACATCAAAATTAATTAACTTACTTTATTGTAAACCAAGAATTCTTTCTAAACTTTCAGAATTTGCAATTCTGTTGATAACTTTTGAAGTTAAATATTTTCATTGGATATAGAAGATGTGTTATTTATAAGTGTTTGTAGTAATTTGGGTGGTGTAAGGAGCTTATTCCGTAGCTGGAAAAAAAAGGTGTGTAAAGCACTTTGCACTACAGAACATTGTAACTTATGATTAAAAAAAATCGGACAAAATTTGTTATAACATTAAGGAAAAATTGTTCTGCAAAGACTTTGTTTGTTCTGCGATGTACATCGCAGTTTTAAGCACTTTCTGCTCCCGGGATTATGGGGTTAAATCTATCATATCCTCAAATGCCCTTACGCTGGCTTGATGTCGAAATTTGGATAGTGGGGTTCCTGCTCTAGTGTTCCTCTTCATTTCAATGCGGTTCAAAATTATGAGGCGTCGTCCTCAGATCTTTTCTTTCACGATGGATCCGGATCAACGTCAATAGCATATGGTGTTGCTCCAGTTAGACTTTAATTCAACTACCAACCTGATTTTCAACTACCTACAACTACGACCCTGTAAAAGCAGTAAAGGAATTTAAAGTAAAAGAGGAGACGCTATTTATTTTTAACTGAGCACTAATGAAATGAATAGTTTAAAATTGATAATTTCAGTTTTAAATCGGTGATTTTGAAATGCCTATAGACGAAAAACCAAGGAGTGATAAATAATATATTCACATCTGAATCTTAAATAATTTTGACGTTTTCTTCTAAAATTTTGTGTACTATATAAATTTTTTATTTTCATGCAGGAAGAAGAGACTGCCCAGGAACATCTATTGCATACATGAAAATATTATTTTATTTCTCAGAAATTGTAAAGAGATTTGAAATAGGTTTGCCCCCTGGAGTGGAAGCCGAATTTAAAGTTGTGAATGGTCTTGTCACAGGTTTAGAGCCCCAACCCATGTGTTTTGCAGAGAGAAGAAACGACGTTTAGAAGAAACGATAATGTTTGTAAATATAGTTGAATGGGTGGTCTATTTTATGTTGTTATAACACTCAACTGTTACGTTACATAAGAAAATCATGTACACAAAAATATTTAAAGGGATGTAAAAAAGTTATCGTAAGTATCAAAACACTTTCGAATCGATAAACCCTTGAAATGATTATTGTAATAGTTTTTAAGTCTAAATATATCTCACATAAGTGTGTTTTTGTTATTTTAATGCTGCGCAAAAATAAAGTATTTTAGTTTTGCTTTTAATTTACATGTTTTAAAGTCTTTTTCAAAACAATTCATGGTTTTGGGAAAATTGAAGAATGGCAACGTGGGTTTCCTTATGACTGTTTACAGAAATGCACAGTGATAACCTTTAGAAGGATGCTTTTTTTAACCTTCTGAAAGGGTTCGTTTTGTTTTTAGTGAAACCTGAATCGACTAATATTTCACCCGATAAAGACTCTATAATCGCTATTTTGTCTGTTTTTCGGTTAACCCTTCTCTGGATATAGTTTAACCTTTATTCAGTTTGACACATGGAGACGAACATTCGTAGAAAAATTTAAAGCTTGGGATCATGTTGTGAGAATTATTCCTTAAAACTGGCGAACAAGCGACAGACTCTGAGTGACATGCACTGACTTTATTTCGCTATTTACATCGTGAACACATCACAGACTTTTACATGTTTACAGAATCATCTGAAATATCCAACATCTCTCGAATCCTTCGCCACCTTCCTTCCTTCGAATGGAAGCAGACCCCTCCGTATCGAGTTATTGAAAACCCACAGCGGATTAGCCGGAAGCTAGGGAAAGCCTCTAATGAGAAATATTAGAATTGGGCCTAGTGATACGCCGTCCGAAAAACCCTTATATGCCCAGGATGAACACGATAGGGAGTGGACGTGGTCGACCCTGGAATGTGTGAGCTGAAGATATGTGGTCAGGCTCATTGATATCAGTCAACCTTAGGTCCGTTTTGAGCCGGAAAAGTTTTCTTCATAGATTCGTGCCGAGGAGTGATCAGAGACGCACACCCAGGCATCTCCTAGGAACCTATCGGCGTTCCTGAGTAGCCCAACGGAACAGCAGGCTGCCCCAACATCCCTGTTTATCCGGTACCGTGGGCAACCGATACCATCATCTATGGAGTCTTGCAGACCCTTGCCGTCCGCCAGATAGCCTTCTTTCGTTAGCGTACAGGTATTGGCCTAGGGCAGCCGGGGAGTGGTCCCGACACCGCTAGTTTCCGTGTGGCACCTAAGGAGGTTCCTGTCGCTACTTGATCGCAGGAACAGCGGCATCGCCCTGTGCCAGTTCCTAAGACCCAACCCGATAGCCTGCTGGCTAGAGCAGCTTCGCCACGTTAGAGACTGACATATTCCTCCTACACGAATAGACCCATGATCTGCGGAGTTATGGAGTCCCCTTGCAACTCCAGAAAGAGCCGCGGTCCGAGTGGTGGGGGCCATCACTCTTCATTCCTTGGAACTAACACGCGTCCACTTAGGGACCCCAAGCATTGTCTACGTAAACTGATAACAAGTTACTAACTGTTTATCAATTACTTGGTTCAGGATGCACACCGCCCCAAGTGCGCAGAGCCCTCCCCCGATCCTTTTGCCTGGATCTCGGGTCCTCAGCCCCATCATCTTGCTATCATCCCTACGGACAGTCTTCCCGGACATTAAAAGCCACCACCAGCTTTCCGTCCGGGTTGACCCACGACTACTTCCCCAACAGACAGTAGCGTGTACACCTTCCCAGGATGTGTATGCCTAGGCGGCATAAGGTACAAGTACCACACAGAAATACAGTTTGGCTACATAAATGCAGATTTGCCACATAGAGTTATGCATTTTCGCAACTTCCAGTACAAGACTTTCATCTGTTGCTGATAAACATAGAGTTAAGCATCACAGATTATACATTTCAGCAACTTCTAGCACGAGGCCTTCATTAGTTGCTAAATAACATGCAGTAGGAAGAAATGAAAAGAGAGAGAAGGTAGTCACCGGCATCTGCCAAGGGGACCTTTGATGAAAGGGTTGCCACAGACTTCCAGCACAAGTGCCTTCGATTCGTGTCTGTTCACCAAGGCGGTAGGAGAAACAGAGAGTAATGTTCACTTAATTCTAGGGTGGGAGAGGATACCTTAGATGGGGAATTTGAGGCGTCAGCCTTTTGGTCACATAGTTTCCCAAGCGGAGGATTGCTTGGAACCACTCTGGGCGAGTAGTGAAGTCTTGGGGTCGGAAGTGCAACCAGCCAAGGTACTGGTTAAGAGGTTTGACAAGTTCGCAGTCGAGGAGATAGTGCGAGGCATCCCCCACTTCTCCACACTGACACAAGCCCGATCCTTGTAGCCGCATACGTTGAAAGTATTGCGGAAAGCGACCATGACCTGTAAGCAGTTGAGTCGCAATCGGGTGGTACACGTGTCTTCTGAGATCAGGGTTGGGGAGATACTTATAAGTTTCTCTGCCTACCAAATCTCCACTCCATCGCCACTTCCATTTATCCATAAAGATCTGCAGGAGGCAGTTGCTGACAGTAGAGTACGATCTCTGCACGTGTATTTCCACTTCGCTCTTGTCAGTGGCCTTTTTAGCCGCGGTATCGGCCGCTTCATTACCAGTGAAACCGACGTGAGCTTTTATCCAATGCATTTGGATACCCTGGTAGCTAGTGACCGCCTTGTACAAAGTTTTGGTTCTCTGCACTACAGGGAGAGTGCAGAGTGGGTCCTTCAACGCCATGAGCGAAGAGAGGCTGTCCGAATAGATATGGGTGGTTTTGTTGGCGGAGTACAGGGGTCGGTCCCGAACCCACTCGTACGCCTTTTCAAGAGCTGCAAGCTCTGCCAAATATACTGTTGCTTGGTCACCAAGCCGGTACGTATGTTCTTCGACAATACAACCAAAGTACATTACCACGAAAGCTGCTCCATACCTATCATTCAGCCCAGACCCGTCTGTGTAAATCTCCATCTCCGCACAATTTGGCTTCCTGCTGTCATAAGGAATAGATATGCGATCGGCTGGGTGAGTGAAAACATTCACCTTCTGCTCCATGTCATGTGGGAAAAAGACTTCCCCATTGATCTCCAACTCTCGTCCAGCCTTGAACAGGATGAATTGGCAATAACGTAACCCAGCCCTTAAGTCAAGCGGCAAAGCACCTGCATTGTCCGGGTGGCTACAGTCCTGTAGCACCTGGTCATTAAAACGAGAGCTTGACGCTGAATGCGCTCGAGAGTTTTGCCCATTAGCTTAGTGCTAAGACGGTCTCCCCAAGCTCCTATACCACATAGAACAGTCGGCTCTATGACTGTGCGGTATAGTTTTTTGAACAACCACGGACGCTCAGTGTACAGTCTCCTCGCCACCCTCCTCAGGGCAAAGACCAGATTACTGATCTTGGTACGCACCAGCCGGAAATGGGTTGTGAAGTTAAGGGAAAGATCCCAAATGAGTCCCAAAATTTTGAGCTCCTTCGCGTTCTCAATTTCCACATTTTCATAGCAGAACTTGGGATCAGTTCTGCCAACCCTTCGCCCAAGAAAGTAGGTTATCGCTTTAATCTTTGTCGGGTTGAACTTAAGCTTGTAAGAAAGCCCATGCTCAACAATCCTCCTGATATCAGCGTTCCCCCTCCTCTCGAATTCTTTGGTGCTTCTCCCTTTGACCACAAGGACGAAATCATCCGCGTAAGCAATCATATCACCGCGTAAACCCTTGTTGGGCACGCCAATGAGGTCTAGAAAGCCGTCCGCCACTATATTCCACAGGAGGGGACCACTGCATGAACCCTGCGGGCAGCCCCTCTCCGTTGTCCTATCTACCGTGCAACCATGCGACTTATAGGTGACTGTCCTTTCACTGAGGAAGTTGTAAATCACTGAGTAGAGATTTACTGGACACTTGGCTTCCACCAGCCTTCCCAGCACTGAAGGCCACCAGACATTGTCAAAGGCGCCCTCGACGTCGAGTGAGATTAAACTGAGATGTTTCTTCTCTTCACGACTCTTGGCAATGGCTTGCCGAACCTCGAAAAGGGCTGTATTGCCCGATTTCCCGGCTCTAAAACCATGTTGGTTTTTTGTGAAGCTTGCCATTAATGTGCAACCAGTGTTTCACACGATTAGCTATTAGCTTGTCATAAGCTTTCGCCAATGTGCTCAGCAGACAGATTGGTCGATAGGCTTTGGCATCGGCTACGTCACGATTGGGTTTAGGAATGAAAACTACACGGGCATTTTTCCAGGCCTTGGGTACGTAAACCAGTTCCAGACATTTGTTGAACAAGTCCAACGTGAATCTCGGATACTGGTGGTGGATCTCTTTAATCACTTCCCCGCAGATCTCGTCTGGGCCAGTCGCTTTCTTCTTTTTAATTGATCTCACGACACCCGTGACCTCTAGGAGCGTGAATGGTCGATCCTTAATCGCATCTTCCCTGAGGTAGTTGTTAACAATTTCCCTCAAAGTTCTTTGGTCAGAAGATTCTCCGACGGAGTCGGATGGGAAGTGCGTGCGAAGAAGTAGTTCCATCGTTTCCGCGTGTTTCGCCGTCGTCGTGCCATCTTCTTTTCTGATACTGCCTATCGGTTGGCGCTTCTTAACTTTGCCCGATGCCAACTTATAAGGTAATGTGTATGGGTTGGATATATCAGCGTCAAGGCAGTACTTCACCCATGACGCTCTCTTTTTGCAAATGACAAGTCTTTTAAGCATTGCCTGTGACCTTCGAAATTGTATTTTCCAAGATTCGCGCTCCGTCCCGGAGGCATTTTGTAGTCTTCGTCTAAGAGCTGCGTGCTTCTTCCGGGCAACCGTTAGCTCGTCGTCCCACCAGGGCTTTCTGTCTCTCCCAGAGAAGGGCACTCTGAGAAATTTTTCACTTGCCATCAGAACTGAGTGAGTCAAGTTCTCTAGGCATTTATCAAGCTCGTCTCTATGGGAAATACTCGAGAGTTCGAGTATTCCCCTAAGGAAAGTCTTAGAGAGAGACTTGACCATCCTGGAGATTCTCCTAGGATGTCGTGAAAATTTGTTAGCCGCAATGAGACTTCGTTCCTGCTGGAGGTCAAACGAGATTAGTTCGTGATCACTACTAGGTAAAGTGGTCACTTTACAGTTCGTTACCCGGTCGAAGATTGCACTTGAGGCCATCGTTACGTCTATCCAGCTAGTTCCGCGGCCATTATTGAAGGTGGGCGGTGAATCCGGGTCATTCAGGATACCAATGTCAAATTGACTAAGCAAAGCAACAAGGTTCTCTGAACTGGGAGTACTGGGCTCTCCCGTATGCCACAATGGATGTTTACGGTTCAAGTCGCCCCCGACTATTATCCTCTTACTTTTGCACCTTGTAAACACCTCCGATAGTTCCGTTAAAAACGGATCAATTGGCGCGCGAGGCGGAAATAGACTGAAACGACCACGATTTTCTCAGTTCCGTTCGAAAGCTCAGTAGCTACTATATTCTTGGTCACTAGGATATTAAAGACGTCGATGTCATGATTGGCCACAGCGATCAGCGTCCTACCATCGTTTGCATGTGAGCAGCGCCAGCTTAGGGGAAGACCTGCTAGCTTACCCCTGCTGAGGTACGGTTCAGACAGTAGTAATACATCCGTACACTCATCAGTTGCCATTTTCGTGACAACGCCCATCACAGCTACCTCACGGCGTAGGTTCCACTGGAAAAAATTCCACTTGTGGCTCTGGTTTCTACCCTCAACGGCCTCGGGGACGGCCTTCCCGTAATTTTGGGTCTCCTCTCTTTCTTCTGCTTCAACTGGTCTGCAAACAGTTGGGCCTCCAGCCACGGCCACGCACTCCGCAACAATGTCGCATAATCTCGGTTTTGGGACACACAAAATCTTAGATCTTATGTTTGTAGCCATGATAAGTAAAGTGGGGAAAATTACCCAATCGTCCCATCATTCGGATGGTGTAATCCAGTCAGAGACCGACTGAGGCACCTCCAACACGGCCAGGTTCCAGTCCGTAGTCACCTGCAACCCACGACTCGCACTCGTATGCCAGGCAAGCGCGAGGCAGTCCTGTTCGTCAACAACTCATATCTGAGGTTGTTGCCGTAAGGTTTCCCCGCCTCAGACGCCCCCATCTGATGCAGGGCTACGTGCGCGCATCTCACGAATTGCCCGCGCATCCCCACACCTATCCGGGGAGATTTCCCAGCCATTTCCTCAGACTCCACTGGCTTCTCTCTAACCGTCGGGACCAACGGGGCAGTTCTGTGAGTGCTGCCAACATGCGCCTTCATCTTTCGTCACCGTCAGTTCGGATAATTGTGCACCTCCAATGCCACTCATTCCGAAGGGGCGGATACTTACGCGTTACGCCCCAACAGTGGTCTGACATCTTGTCATTTAAGACAGGCAGCACACACTTCTCCTTGCTGATGAGGATCCGTCGGAATCCAGCTGTCTGACTGCAGAGGTCAGCAACTCCGGCAACCCTGGTGGGTTTTACCGGATCTCCCTACTCGCTCTAGCGGAGGAGAAGGGGCGTACCAAGGTACAAGGTTTGGGCATTCTTCCCTTCTTCGAACAAAGTTCTCAGTTGTGAAGCCTCGGTTCATCTGTGAGTTTCAGTTATCTTAGGTCAGGACGGCTTGGCAAGCGTTCCTTCTACCCTCAAGTATACCGATTTAAACCACAAAGTCACCTAAAGGAGCCATACGTAAACGAACAGGAGTTAGCTTGGCTGACGTTAATCAGTCAATTACCAGACCGCACCACGGGGAGGTCCCTGCCGTTACTTGAGCGGGGGTACAAATGTGCCTCGGTGTATAATATGATTTGAAAAATTTCCAAGACCATGATTTTTTCTAAGTCCCAAGGGTCAAAATGTTTTCAAAGTCAAGAAAATTTCTCGTGTCAGTATATCCGCACTTGCATGAATCCTCCGCTCCGAAAGCCCTTTTTGGTCTTTGTCAAAATTTTCGAAATGTGGAATTTTCCGAACATATAAAAAATTATGTCTTTTGCCATGGTTCCGAACACGGACTCTACCGAAATATCAAAAGATTTTCAAGTTATCCGAAAAAATTCGATGTTTGGACTCTGCTGAATTTTTGGAATTTTCTGGACTCGAATTTTTGGAATTTTCTGCCGGATTTTCGAAATTTGGAATTTTCCAAAAATATCAAAAATTACCGGTTTCCCCAGAACTCCTATAAACGGTTTTATCCAAGTCAACAAATGATTTCTCGGACTTTGCCAGATTTTCGATTTTTGGACTGCCTAAATATCGCTTTCCGCAGTCCGGATCCATCGCCACCGCACACACATTCGCTAGCTAACTCTTACTAATAACATGTTCTTGATGAGAAGTTCAGCAATATTAATACGTACAGTAAAACCTCGATTATCCGAGTTTCCGCTTTAACCGAGCTAACAAATATTTCTAGGATTTTTTGGGGTTTTCTACATTTTCCATTTTTAAAACAACCGAAAAAAATTTTGAGCTTGATCTCACAAACACTCAGGAAAAGGAAATCCGTCACTGGATAAACGCTGGCGAACAACAAGAGATTACAGACAACATGATCGTAAGTATCGTCAATAAGGCAAATGAATCTAAAAACGACGATGTAAAGACAGTGACGATGAAAATCGACATATGAAAATATCCCATACAGATGGAGTAAAAGCTATCGAAAGTGCTATTGAATATATAGAACAACAAGAAGAAGCGACAGCAGCAATCCTGTTATCCTTTTAAAAAAATGGCGAAACATTGCTGCAGAAAAACGTAAAAATAAGTAAAACAAAAAACAATTAAGGACTTTTTTAAGTAAGGATTCTTTAATTATCGTAACAATATGAATTGCATGTGATGTATTTGTACAACTTTTGTAGTTTAAAATGTACATTTAAACCTACAAGATTTATTTTATTTACAATTTTTGCTTTAACCGAGTCTTTCGGTTATCCAAGTTAGTCTTGGCCCACATAAACTAGGATAATCGGGACTCTTTGTATCGTGTGGACAGTGCTGCCCTCTGTTGAGTGAGTGAGACATTTATTACATCATTGATTACAAGTTTTATTAACCCTCCGAGTGTTTTCAACGAGGTATCTTGTTCACGAAGATCTGACCAATTGTGCTTATGATGAGAATATCTCGTCATCCCGATACTGGCGGTTTTTGTATGACGACTAAATCAAAATCTGGTCCGTGTCTTTCTAATGACGGTCTCTTTTTCTATTCACGATATCTTCCATCACGAACTGATCAGCTTTACTGATGACGAGATGTATGATCAAGACAACAACCAAAAGGATTAATAAATTAAGGACAATACAAAACGGCAAAGAACATGGAGCCCTTTTACAACCCCTTTGTACTCAACATTTTACGTTTTGTTTTAATTAATGTTATCACATTGCGCATACAAAATAAATACATTCACGTATAGCAGAGTCTGAAACCGGAGGGCTGGGAGTTAGAATCCAACAAAAGTACAAAAAAGGCTGGTGCATGTTAAATCTATCATGACCTCAAATTCTCTCAAAATTCTCATGGTGCGGAAGATTGGGTGCCAGCTGAGGTGTTTAGTGTTTACCTCGTCATCAGACCGTTGTTAAACATTAGGAGCACCATTCTTTCTGTACTACTCATAACTTCGAAATGGTGAGACATAATTCTCAACTTCCGCCAATGCAAAATGTACCAAATCTCGATACATAAAAGTTCTTCCAAAGTTCAATAAATCAAACGATTTGCGTTCCTACAGATTCTACATCGTTGGCAAGAGCAACAATAAGGTCCATACAATAAACATAGTACCCCCACTTTAATCTCACTACATCCAATTCAATTCAATATATATTTGTTGATTACTTGTTATTCGAAGTTTTTATTATTCATTACATAAGAAAATTCATATTTAATTTTTACAAAGTGCAAGAGGGCATTTTTTTGCAGTTCTCTTATTCTATTTTTATAGATTATTGCGGGTGAATGTCTGGTTCTGTATTTAAGCGGTTTCTGTATTTTTGATTTGATACCTTTATTTTTGCTTTAGGGGCCACGTAGACCCCTGTGAAGTCACACGGAGGCTTGGCGTCCATACATCCATATTTTTTCATAGTCTATAATTGACCATTAATCTGCATGGGAACCACTGCGTTAGTGTGAGATAATACAGCTACTACAGAAGAATTCTATACTCGATTCAACAAAAGACCGTAGTATACTGGGAGATGGTACACGTTAAATGTCCCGTTTCTCTTTACTCATAAGGAGATATGACATTCATTTGTATAAATATGGATGCTACTTTTAATTAATGTATCGAAATGATATGTGAGGAATTAAACTTTGTCATCAATATAGTAGTTTAAAAACTTATCTAAGACTTATACAGCTTGGGAAGAGTCTATTGCTGATGTTATGATGATTCAAATATTTCAAAATGAAAATAGGAAAATCTGTGCGTTTAATAAATTGATGTGGCATGTGTATTCACATACCACATCAATTTATTAAAATGAAAATAGGAAAATCTGTGCGTTTAATAAATTGATGTGGTATGTGTATTCACATACCACGTTGCAATAGGATAAGTTGTAAAAGATCTTTTTTATCCTTGTCTTGTGCTGTCATCTATGGGGGATAATACGAACAATCTTTTCTTAACGTTTAATGTAGAGAAGTAAATAAATTATCACATCTTCCCATATTCATTTTTAGCGAACTTTTTCCTACACTTCTCTTGCATTGAATATTTATTGTTTATATTGGTTGGTTAGGCTTATGGCCATGCTGTGTTGGACACAGGACAGATAATAACAAGTAATGGACACACATTATGAAATTTGTACTAATAATTTCCGATAGTTACTTATAATGACTGTTTTACTGGCACACAAAAATTTTTGGAGCAATTTTCAACGTCTCTTTCATATTTAAAAAGTACATTTTGTTCTTTATCCGATTTACTTTGCATCAGAGCTACTAAAATTGCTACTAAGATTGGGTTTAAGAGGAAACATTTTTGCTAATATTTTTTTTTAATGTTTCCTATTATTGTTACTATTTTACTCGTATAGTGGGTGTGAAAATCTTGCTAGAGACACATGAAAAACTATTTTGAAATGTTTTAATGTATTTATAGCTGTTAATAGTACACAGGATGCAGACTGACTGTCTAATAACACGTGACGTAGAAACTTTTAAACTGCTCGTTTCCAAATAATTGTATCAATTTTTTTACAGGGATTTATGATACATAAAGTGTAAAATTTAATTATTTTGCAATCTACGGTTAAAATTTTCTGTGGTGTTTAGTGTTTTCTTCTTATTTAATCATTTCGAGTGCAAAAGAAACATTTTAATTCCGTTTTTTAAATACATTGTTTTGACAGTATTTCAAATAATTAAATGCATACAATTCTTATTTTTAAAAATTTGAACATTCAATACTCTTCTTCGAAATTTCTTTCTTGTGAACTTAAAACTTCTTTCATAAAGTTTTTATGGATTGGAGAAAAAAAAATGTTTAGAAAATATACGATTTATAAATATTTTTAGTAAGTAGTGTAATTTTTTCGGTGGTTGGAATGAATATTTGTAATTTAATTTTTTTAATCTATACATACAGCACAGTACGACAAACTTCAAATGCAATTCTTTTTAGCTCAAATAAAAAAGCAACTCCGATCAGTTCACATATATGGTTTCATAGAAAATACAACTTACAGCTTTTGCTTCGTTGCCTAATTGACCGGAAGATGGCAGCACGAATACATCTAAACTCTCGTTCTCTCTGAAGAATATTTGGTATATTTTTCTCTAATATTATAAAAGGATGTGTTTGTCTGTTTGTTTCTTGCACGCAAAGTCCTGACGAATCTATGGCACTTACAGCAATGGGATTTCGTACACAGGAAGTCCGTATTTTTCTTCAATTTTAGGGTTGCGGCGAATTTTAAAATTCAATCTAGAACATTTTTAAATGAATTTAATGTAATTTAATTATTATTGTTTTCTTTGGAAGGGCAACAGCAGAAAGATAGGACAGATTCTAAATTTATTTTTTCCGTTTTCATTTTACGCGGAGGAATGATTTTCCAGCAGAGGATAAAAGAAAAAGATTTAACTTTAGTTATGTAGTTCTTTGTTCTATCTCCTAGACCGCTAAAGAGACAGAGTAAAAATTTCAACGGATTTGAAATCTGTGGAAAATTTGACACCAGATAGTTATCGTATACGTTTGACTTTCTTTTAATAATTAATTTTTCAATTAAATATTTAAATTTTGTGGTTTACCACCACAAGGGTAATGTGACCTCCACGAAAAGAACTGTCACGGGCAACGCCCATTTGGTTTGCGAAGCAAACCAACACCACTGGCAATGTGACTCCTAATAAAAGAACAGTCACGAGCACCGCCCACTTGGCTTGCGAAACAAACCAACACCCCGGGCAAGTCCTCTGTTATCCAATAGGATACGAACTCCTATTTCGTTTACGAAGCAAACCAATAACCCCATAAAAACAACAGGCACTGACAACGCCGGGCTAGTCTTCTCTACTATTATAAAATGAAGTTTCTGTGTGTGCGTGTTTGTAGTGTCCAGACGAATCTATGGCATTTACAATAATGAAATTTGGCACTCAGGTAGTCCGAATGTTTTGCAATTTTATAGTCCAGTCCGAATTTTAAAATTTAATCTAGAACATTTTAAAATGAATTTAATAGTTTTTTTTCTCCTTTGGATCTTTTTTTTTCGTCCCACTCCTGCAATTAGGGGACAATATCAGAATTTAGTTCTTTCTTCCATGACGTCACGTCACAATCGTCACTATAGACGTCAGCCTTTGAAACCATGGTTTTTCACCTACCTCTCTCAATTAAATGGTAATGCGTAGTTTCCGTTCAAACGATTCCATGGCGAACATATTGACTGGCATTTCGTTCTTTTTTGTAAAATCGGGATCGTTAAAGATAGATTGAAAATTTCAACGAATTCGAAATCTGCTGAAAATTTTCTTCTATATAGATATCTAGATTTTCTTTTAATAAATAATTTTTCAATTAAATATCTATATATTTTGCAAGAGATCGTGACGTCAAGCCGATTGGATCTCTTCGACTTTTGATTTTGTTTTAATAAATAATTTTGCAATTAAATATTTATATTTTGTAGTTTTTGAAGCAAAGCACCACATGGGTAATGTGACCTCCACTAAAAGAACTGTTAAACCCGAGTTTTGGTTTACGAAGCAAACCAACACCACGGGCAACTCTGTTATGGCTGTTATCTAATAGGCTACGAACTCCTATTCGAAATTCCTCCTATGCGAAAATTCTTCCTGTGATGAAATCGGCAAACCTCTGCACTTCCTTACATATGCGTTCTGACAGTATCATGGTATATAAAGACAAACGACTTTAGAATCGCGTAACTGAGAAACATTGCTCGTAACAAGGGTTTGAGGGTCAAGATTACTCCTTGGTGAAATTCATAGACTTGTCAGGATTTGATGATCCCAAGAGATTAACCTTCTTTTACAAGTATGAATAGTGAAATAGACAGTTATGATGGGTATAGATGTAATTACTGTACAATGTAAGAACGCCGGGTATAGATATTACAATGTATAGATGTTACAATGTAAAGATGTTACAATGTACAGATGTTACTATGTATAGCAAGCGCGAATGAACCAGCGTAACTTAGTGTCTACCAAAAAGTACTTCATGGTAAAGTTGGGTTACACTGGTATTTATACTACCCATTTGTAAGTTAAGTTGTGGAGTGGCACCTAAGCTCGCTACAATACTCCCCCTCCAGAATTTTTAGCAGTCACCGAAATTCGATAATTGACGTCACTTGTAGAATGATTGCCATTTTTGCGTTTGACTGTAAGAGCTGTATTAAGATTACAGTTGCCGTGCTGCCTTTTGCATGTTATTTTATCCATGCGGCAATTGCACGAATGGAGGATGTGATATAACATTAGCAGTTTCTGCTATCACAGCGCCTCCTAGTGGTAGAAAGGTAATTAGTAACAGCCATGGCGAATTCTACTGGACATTGTGTGCCATCCATCGAATTTTTTTTTTGTTGTAAATTTTTAAGCATGTTTAAATCACGTCCGGGTCACCAATATAGCAAGCGCGAATGAACCAGCGCAACTTATTGTCTACCAAAAAGTACTTCATGGTAAAGTTGGGTTACACTGGTATTTATACTACCCATTTGTAAGTTAAGTTGTGGAGTGGTACCTAAGCTCGCTACAATATGTAAAGGTATAAAATGAATGGATTTTACAATGTACAGATGTAATAACGTGTAGATGTAATATTCTCTAACATTCTGGATAGGCATGAATTTAGGTGGCATGCTCTATTCCTCCTAACCATACTTACTTAAACTGGAACAGTCTCTCACAGTACTAGGCACGGGAGTGTGAGATAGTATTAGCCTGTTACGAGCTTTACTAATATGTCCCATTTCCCTGTGAGAATTAACTCCATGTAAAAAAACGAATTGGTCGAAATACCATCTCGTGAATTGAAACTGATCCTAAGTACCCAAAAGAGAGTAGAGGGCAATTGCGGTCAAAGACGGGCCGAGTCGTTATTGAGATTTCAATAAAAGGTGACAATATGTAAATCACCCCTGATGTCTGGGGACTTTTTAAAATTGTGCCCTTCACACATTACATACCATCGAGTTACCATGGTTACCATACCCACCAATAAGAGCCATGTTAGCCGGTTGAAAGAGCAACGGATTATCAACAGTAAGATTGCGAGTTTTAAACTCGATCCTATCACAGAACGTCGTGTACGTGGGGACTGGTGCATGTCGATTCGGTCGTGACCTCAAATGCTCTAACGCTCGCATGGTGCGGAAGATTAGGGTGCCAGCTGAGGACAGGGTAGCCCTAAGATATTTGGCACCAGTGGGCTACTAACAATAATACGCCCCTCTTCATACGGAAATACACGGTAGGGGTGAACGGTGAAGTTTTAAAAGTTTCAGAACTAAAAAAGTCAACATAGTCAGTTACACGGCCAGTCTCGAGCCGTCAAATTGATTTGAGTTCAAGCAAAATTGCCGCCCCAAAAGGCTGGCGCCCCGGGATTATAGCCCATTTGTTCCTGTAGTTAGGGTGGCCCTGGCCATCTCCTGGCTGAGGTGTTTACCTCGTCATCAGACCGTTGTTCAAAATGAAGAGGCTATGAGCTTGGATCTTTCCCTTTGGAAATCGATTTCTCCCTTCTGTCAATAATAGCCCGTTGTGTTGAACCAGTGCAACGTATTCAACTGTCTACCGAACAATCAAAACGTGGTTAATCATGATATGTCTCAGAATTTCTTACATGTGCTACTGGGCCGTAGCCCGGTTGGAAGAGTAAGAATTGGAGAGTTGGTAGAATCTAATCAAAGACCTTCTTGTACAAAGGGGCTGGTGCATTTTAAATCTGCCGTGGCCTCATATGTCCTGACGCTGGAGTGGAATGTAAATTTTGAGAGTGAGATGCCAGTTCAGGTGTGACCCAACTCAACTGAACTCCATCGTGTGTTACCAACCCTTATACAAATACAAATATTGACGACTAGATACAGGCTCGAGCCCAACAAAACTGGTCCTTTGTTTATCAATTCCCCAATTCCCACTGACTATCCAATTGTATCTTAAATTCGTACACTCCCTTTGAATGAACTACATTTTCTGGCAACGCGTTCCAACTGTCTATTACCCTATTAAAATAGTAGTTTTTCCTTAAATCCCGATTAAAATGTGTCTTATTCAATTTATACCCATGACCCCTTGTTCTGTTATCCCTATTGAAATTTAAGCCCTCTGTGTCCCCTTGTTTTACAAACTTGAAAAGCTGAATCAAATCCCCCCTCCTTCTTCTTTCCAGTGTATACATGTTTAGCTTACTTAAACTTTCATTATAGTCGAAATTTGCTAGCACCTTTTTATTTTTGTAGCTCTGTGCTGAACCCTTTCAATTGATTCTATGTCCTTTCTCATATATGGAGCCCAGAATTGTACAGCATATTCTAGATGTGGTCTTACTAAACCCTTATATAACGGCAAGATTATATTCTTATCCCTTGAAGTTACAGTCTTTTTAATATACCCCAATAACCTATTAGCCTTTTTACCCGCAGCTGAACATTGGTGACCCATTTTAAAATCCCTGTGAATTATCACCCCAAGATCCTTGACTGTTTCTCCCTCCTTTACCTTTACTCCCTGCAGACAGTACTCGGCTCCACTGTTCCTGTAACCCATATGCAGAACTTGACATTTCTCTACATTAAATGACATACCCCATTTTACAGCCCATTCGGATATCTTATCAAAATCCCCTTGTAAATTTTCTATCTGTAACTTGGTATCCACTGTCCCCCATATTTTTAAGTCATCTGCAAATATACTAATTCTATTCTTGATCGCCTGACCTATATCATCTATGAAAATTATAAATAAAATTGGTCCCAAAACTGATCCCTGAGGCACCCCACTTATAACTTCTGTCCACTGTGAATAATTTCCTTTTACCTGCACTCTCTGCTTTCTACCCAATAACCAATTCTTTATCCATATTAATGTTTTTCCCTGAATCCCCAGCCTTTCCAATTTAAACCGTAATGCCTCATGAGGTACTTTATCAAAAGCCTTTTGAAAATCTATGTACATGATATCCACACTGCTGTTATTATCCAGCTCCTCAGTAATTTTTCCGTAGAACTTCAAAAGGTTTGTAGAGCAGGATCTGCCCTTCCTAAACCCATACTGATTCTCTCATAACGGTCTCCCTTCCTCCAAGTATAACATTATATGCTTTTTTAACAGAGATTCAAATATTTTGCAAATTACTGATGTTAGACTTACTGGTCTATAGTTGCCCGGATCACTTTGTATTCCCTTTTTGAAAATTGGAGTTAGTGGAAAGGTTTAGAAAGGTTTACGATAAAAAAAATTTCCCACAACGTGTAAGATAACTAAATGTTTAAAAACGTTTTTGTGTAATGCACAGCAGAAATTTTGAGCTATAAGTTTTCTACGAAGTTTAAGAGGAATTAAAGTGTTGTAATTTTAAGGTAATTGGTAATTTTTTGTTAACGTCGTACTAGAGCAACACAACGGGCTATTGACGACGGTCAGGGATCAGTCCCTTAAGGGAAAGATCCGAGGACAACACCTCGTAATTTTGAACCACGGTCAGATGACGAAGCAACACCTGAGCTGGCACCCCACTCTCCAAACTTCCACGCCAACCCAACGTGTGAACTTTCGGCCAATACAGATTTAAAGTGCACCAGCCGCCTCTACACCATACGCTTACAAACAACCATGCCCGGACCCGGATTGGAACCAGGAACCTTCCAATCTAGAGGCTAACACCTTAACCACTATACCGGTTGGTCGGCTGGGTAAAAGAAAGAGAGAGATACGAATATATATTTTGCACATCAAATTCGACTGAATTTAAACCGCTAGCTTGATTTCACTCTCCATGGAAACCACTAATTGCATGATCTGTATGATTTTTCTTTGTTACAAGGACCAGGCGTTGTTGTACTGTGTGTCTGGTTCCTTGATGTGTAGATGAGATGTGATAGGGAAACTGGTAACAGCTCAGGTTTGACCTCATCATATGATGGTGGTTCAAAATGAAGTAGTGTTGCCCTTGGATCTTTGCCTTCGTGTTTTTAATCCCGGACCGTCGCCAATAGCCCGTTGTGATGCTCCAGTACAACGTTAATTAAAATACCTACTTATATGTGCTTTAGTTTCCACAAATATTTGTATACTTCTACTACCGACTAATAGTAACACTTTACTACATTTTTTATTATAATCTATACTAATGTAAAACAATATTATCGGTACATAGAGCAGAAACTCAAAAGCTGATATTTTTCTGATACACTAAATCAGTGGTTCTCAAAGTGGTCTCTGCGGACCCCAGGGGTCCTTGTGACCACTCAGGGGTCTGTGGCAAATTAAAACATTTTTGGGGATGTCGGTGTTGGGGGGTCCGCGAAAGTTTTAATATAAAGTCTAATAATTGTCTCATTTTCATTAATATGAAAGTTAAAATAAATAGTAATAAATAGGTAGGTAGCAATTTTTACATCCTGAGTAAAATATAAGTAAAGATAGATACAAAAAATGCACACAAGTAATGACAATCAGCGCACAACGTTAGTCGAGGGATATGTTAACAATCTACCAAGCATGGGGTACGTGGAAACTGCTTGTTGGTTCTTATTGGCTGGCGCGCTCTAATCTAAATGAAATTACGACGACGTACGTTAAAGGCAAAATATTCAACATTTCACGTTAATTACGACAAAATTAGTTATATATGTGTGGGGTTGACAAATGAATCATATTTCTA